>ML660218.1:0-333143 GCA_007570785.1 Antilocapra americana | reverse complement strand
TGAATCACTTTGCTATACACCTGAAACAAACACAATGTTGTAAATCAACAGTAAGGAAACATAAAACTATAATCAACCCTTGTATCAGACACGAGAATGCAGAAAGTGTTTCCATATAAACGATCCCTAGGGGTGGGGAGAACTGCTCCTCTTGTTTCACGGTGGGAACACTGAGTCTTAGGGAGGTTGCCTGACCAGAACAACAGCAAAATAAACTAGTGAAGGCAGAGCCTAGACTTCAGTCTTCCTCTATCTAGATGCTGTGTTCATTTTACTTCTTAAGACTATGCTGCTGCTGCTAAGTCACATCAGTCATGTCCGACTCTGTGTGACCCCATAGACGGCAGCCCACCAGGCTCCTCTGTCCCTGGGATTCTCCAGGCAAGAATACTGGAATGGGTTGCCATTTCCTTCTCCACTTAAGACTATACTTCAGTCTATATTAGAATCCAGGGAAGATAAAAAATTTATTTATAAAAGATCAAACCAAGCTTTCTTCAGTGAGAACACTACTCCCAACTTCTTTCATGTAATGGAACACGTAGAAAATGATCATTATCATACAACCTTCTGGGGCTTCCCTGGTGGCTCCCTGCTAAAGAATCCACCTACCAATGTAGGAGATGTGGATTCCATCCCGGGGTCAGGAAGATCCCCTGAAGGAGGAAATGGCAACCCACTCTAGTATTCTTGCCTGGAAAATCCCATGGACAGAGGAGCCTGGTGGGCTAAGTCCATGGGGTCTCAGAGAGCCGGACACGACTAAAGTGACCTAGTGTGCACACATGCACATATGGGCCGAACTGAGTGTGGTCAGGGCAGAGACGAGAGGTCCATACACATAAAGAGCTCAGATTTTCAGAGGAATGGCAACAAGTAAACAAAAAATTACCATGCAGTGTGGTGTGGCCACAAGCCACGGAATGTTGGTGGCCACCAGTAGCTGGAAGAAGCAAAGATCAGATTGTGCCCTAGAATTTATAATGGGAGCACAGCCCTGCCAACATCTTGATTTTGGCCTGTGCTTGTGTGCTAAGTCACTTCAGTTGTATCCGACTCTTTGAGACCCTGCGGACTGTAGCCCACCAGGCTCCTCTGTCCATGGGCACCTCCAGGCAAGAATCCTGGAATGGGTTGCCATTTCCTTCTCCAGGGGATTTTGCCAACTCAGGGATCGTGCCCACATCTCCTGCACTGGCAGGTGGGTTCTTTACCACTAGTGCCACCTGGTAAGCCCAATTTTGGCCCAGGGACACTGGTTTTAGACTTCTGGCCTCCATATCTGCCAGAGAATACATTTCCTTTGTTTTAAGTCACCAAGTATGTGGTAATTTGTTACATCTAATAGTGTTGTCAATTTTGGAGCCATGTTGCTCAGAATCCCTTCCTCTATATGGCTCTAGGTTAGAATTCCCAAGCATGAAGATAGGTGAGATTTGGGGTATGGAAGCCTGGCAGCACCCCTTAAACTCTGAAGTCATCACTGGGGAGAAGCTAAGATGTGTGCAGAGATGTGGTTCCCACAGGGTTCCCTCGTACCTGCTCTGTACCAACTGTATCTGTCTCAACATCTGGCCCTGCTGACCTCCAGTGCCTACAGACCCACTCTACACTCTGTGCTAGCAAGAGCCAACAAGCCATGAGCAGTCCAGAACCTTCCATAGGCTTCTACAACACACACCTCCTGGCCCCATTATGCCAGGGACTTGTCTGTGCTTTCAAGACCTCCTTGCAAGCTTCTACTCTTGCAACTACACCAGTGCTGAGCAATGATGTTTCTTAGATAGTAAAACACTCCTTTTCAAAATGGTACAGATGAACTTATTTACAAGACAGAGATAGAGTAACAGATATATAGGAAACAGACTTATGGTTACCAAAGGGGAAGAAGAAAAGGATAAACTGGGAGACTGGGATTGACATAGACACATTACTATATACAAAATAGACTACTAATAAGAACCTAATGTATAGCACAGGGAATTCTACTCAGTGCTCTGTGGTGATCTAAAAGGGAAGGAAATCTAAAATTGAGGGGATATATTTATACATATGGATTCCCTGATGGCTCAGTGGGTAAAGAATCTGCCTGCCAAGGCAGGAGACACTGGTTGGATCTCTGAGTCAGGAAGATCCCCTGGAGAAGGAAGTGGAAACCCACTCCAGTATTCTTGGCTGGAGAATCCCATGGACAGAGGAGCCTGGTGGGCTACAGCCCAAAGGGTCTAAAAGAGTCGGACAGGACTGAGCAATTAAGTACATGTATATGTAAAACTGATTCACTTTTCAGTACAGCAGAAACTAACATAATATAGTAAAGAAACTGTCCTCCAATAAATTTTCTTTTTAAAAAAGAAGACAAGTTCCAAATATAAGAAGTGATGGAAAGCAATAGAACAGATCATGTCCTCATCAAAAAGATGATGAAAGGAAATTAGGCACAATATTAAATCAATATAGTTGGCATTTTGATATAATAAATATATTCCCAACAATGCAACCTGTCAAGACTGAGAGAAGGAGTAAAAAAAAAAAAAGAACTCTAAATAATCCACTATATATTTTCAAAACTGAGTCCATAATTAAATCCTTTCACAAAGTAAATCCCAGACATAGATTTCTTCACTGGTGAATTCTTTCATCTCTTAGGAAACAGAATACAACAGTCCAACAGTCTTACACAAAGTCTTCTAAAGAACACAAAAAGAGAGAAGCAATTTTCAACTCTTTATAAAATCAGAATATACTGAAAACAGCGACACCCTACTGAGAAAAATTAAAAATAACTTAAGTATATGGAGTGACACATCATACTGTGGGTGAGTGAGTGATAGTCACTCAGTCGTGTCCAATTCTTTGCAATCCCAGCCTGCCAGGCTCCTTTGTCCATGGCATTTTCCAGGTAGGACTAATGCAGTGGGTTACCTTCTCCAATATTATAGCTGATAGACTCAATATTATAAAGATTTCTACTCTCTCCAAATTAACTTACATATATATTATGCAATTCCAATCAAATTCCACCAAATAATATGCATACTATTCTACTGTTTCTCATTATGCTACGTTTTAAAACAATCTATCAGTACTTTCCTTAACATTCAATACTTTTCATAGTGCATTTTTATTTCTATTCATCTTTCCTTTCACTTTAAGATTCATCTTATATTTGGAATTCTGTAATCAATCTCTATGTATGTATATGTTTCTATAAATCAATAGAAAATAAAAATAACTTAAAAATAAAAGAGTGGACATATGTATATGCATAACTGACTCACTTTGCTGTACAGCAGAAACAACACAAACTTTAAAGTCAACTATACTCTATTAAAAAATTTTTAAACATTCTCCTTTTCAGCTCCTCCCACAACTGCAGAAATTCTTATTCCTCAATAAATTCCTTCAGGCATAGTGGCTGTGCTTCTCAGACTGAATCTTGATCGATCTGTATGCGTGAGCTGAGCTACGCCAAACGCACTGGCAAGGAGGGGAGATGTCAGCAAAGGTGCAGAACAATAGTGTCTGGGATGGTGGGGCACGGCTTGTGGAGGAAAGAGGGAGAGGGCAAAGGGGGCTGACTCCCAGATTTCTGTCTTGGTGGGGAGCTGGCGTGTATTAGTTTCCTAGGGATGTCATAACAAGGTATCCCGAACTGAGAGACTTTAGCAAAAGAAATTTATTGTCTCACAGTTGGGAAGCCAAAAGTCTGAGATCGAGGTGTCAGCTGGTCACGCTGCCTCTCGAAGGTGCTGGGGAAGCATCTGTTCCTTCCTTCTGGATGCATCACCTCTACTGATCTCTGCCTTCAGTGCCCAAGGCATTTCCCCTTTGTGTGTGTGTGTGTGTGCCTGTGCTGTGTGCTGAGTCGCTCAGTTGTGTCCAACTCTGCGACCCCATGGGCCACAGACCATCAGGCTCCTCTGTCCATGGGGGTTCTCCAGGCAAGAACACAGGAGTGGGTTGCCATTTCCTCTCCAGGGATCTCCCCAACTCAGAATCGAACCCAGGTCTCCTGCATTGCAGACAGATTCTTTACTGTCTGAGCCACCAGGGAAGCCCTCCCTGTGTGTGTGTGTCTGTCTGCATCCAGATTTCTCCCTTTTACAAGGACAGCAGTTACACTGATTTAGGAGCCTCCTCTGCTCCAGGATGACTTCATTTAAACTAATTACATCTGCAAAGAATCTAACGCCGAGTAAGTCACATTCTGGGGCACTGGGAGTTAGGACTGCAATATATGGATTTTTAGGGGACAATTAAGGAATTTAGGAAGATACATGGGGGAAAACAGAGAGCTCACTTTGTGATGTAATTGTAATAACAGCCATCATCTTTTTAAGGGCTTGCTGTCTGTCTAGAATACTATTCATCTCTTCATGTGCTTCAGCTCACTGATTCTTTGTAAGTGATTCTTGATGGTGGTGGTCGTTCAGTCACTAAGCTGTGTCTGACTCTCAAAACCCCACAACTGTAGCCTGCCAGGCTTCTCTGTCCATGGGATTTCCCAGGTGAGAATACCAGAGTGGCTTGCCATTTTCTTCTCCAGGGATCTTCCTGGCACAGGGATCGAACCTGGGTCTCCTGCATTATAGGTGAGTTCCTTACCAACTGTATTGTAGGCAGATTCCTTACCAACTGAACCACCATGGAAGCCCAGGTAATTCTTAACAGATGATTAAAATTAATATTTCTACTTTCCAGAGTGTTAGAAAAGAAGTCAGAGAGAGGTTAAGTTGCTTGGACAAGGTCACACAGCTAATTAGGAACAGAGGTTGACTTTGGACTCAGATATTTCTGATGCAGAACCCTTGCTCTTAATCTTTATGACATTCCTTCTGCAGGGAAGCACATGTAAGAGGGGGATCTAATGGGCAGTTATATCTGCTGAAGAAACAGATCTGGAAAATACTGGTTTAGAAAAAGCTTGGGCATTCTGGAATCTGCCTGAATCTAAGCATATATGAATCTCATTTGCAATTGAAGTGTCAACATTTAACCTGATTCATAGTTATTTATCGTATGTGTACATCGATCCACTTGGTTAAGACTACACTTAACACTCTGATAACCAGGATGCCTGAAGGCATCGCAGGGACTTCCCTGGCATTGGTTATTGCTTTAGGAAAGATTTCATAATATTTACTGTAATATGTTTTTTCTAAATTGAGATTGTGCGCCCATAACTTGATTAAATGCTAATTTTATTTTACATTTCAACTGAAATGCCAGTTTTTCAGGAAAATCTTCTCTCCCACAATAAAGCAGACACCTCTTAATGGTGCTCCCTGTGTACCATAAATCCATCAGACCATGGTTCTAATGGGCTTTACTTTAATCACTTATTTAGCCATTCAGTATCTCTTAGTAGACTGGACACTCAGTGAGGAGAGAGACTGGGTCTATTTTGTTTCCATGACACCTCTAACGCCTGGCACTTTGTCCTGGGACTTAGAAACGTTTCAGAGCTGTTTTATGGGGTGTGTATTGTTTCCATCCATGGATGTTATCCGGGTGAATTTGTAGTAACCTGTTTGCTTATGTGCCCTTGTTCATCAAGATGGAATCAACCTCACCTCTAGCTATGGGCTGGGTTGGAGGCGACCCAGGTTCAACCCCTGGGCCGGGAAGATCTCTGTAGAGGAGAATGGCAAGTACTGCAGACGTCTACAATTCTAGGTATTTGTCAGGGAGCACAGTTTTAAAATTAAATTAAAAGCCATGAAATTAAAAGATGTTTGCTCCTTGGAAGAAAAGCTATGACCAACCTAGACAGCATATTAAAAACCAAAGACATTACTTTGCCGACAAAGGTCCATCTAGTCAAAGCTATGGTTTTTCCAATAGTCATGTATGGATGTGAGAGTTGGACTATAAAGAAAGCTGAGCACCAAAGAAATGATGCTTTTGAACTGTGGTGCTGGAGAAGACTCTTGAGAGTCTCTTGGACTGCAAGGAGATCTAACCAGTCCATCCCAAAAGAAATCAGTCCTGAATATTCATTGGAAGGCCTGATGCTGAAGCTGAAACTCCAATACTTTGGCTGCTTGATACAAAGAGCTGACTCATTTGAAAAGACCCTGATGCTAGGAAAGATTGAAGGCAGGAGGAGAAGGGGATGACAGAGGATGAGATGGTTGGATGGCATCACTGACTCAAGGGACTTGAGTTTGAGCAAACTCTGAGAGTTGGTGATGGACAGGGAAGCCTGATGTGCTGCCGTCCATGGGAGTCACAAAGAGTCGGACATGACTGAGCAACTGAATTGAATTGAACTGACAATTTTAAAAGCTCTGGAAGAGAATATGTGTAACATTGCTTTGGTGCTAGACCTATTCCTGTTTCTAGGTGCCCTAAAATATATCCTTGGATTAAGCAAAAGCACTGAAGCCCTGAATACCCAGAACAAACGTGTATAGATTCTTACAGAATTTCAACAAACTTCACTTGGATAAATGTAACACTGTAACAACTTGATAGTTTTTCTAACGTTATCAAATTCAATTAGATTCACCAGGAGAAGATTCGGGCTTCCCTCATAGCTCAGTTGGTAAAGAATCCGCCTGCAATGCAGGAGACCTGGGTTTGATCCCTGGGTTGGGAAAATCCCCTGGAGAAGGGAAAGGCTTCCCACTCCAATATTCTGGCCTGGAGAATTCCATGGACTATACAGTCCATTGGGTCTTATAGAGTCAGACACGACTGAGCGACTTTCACTTTCAGGAAAAGGTAGTTGAGGAAACTGGTCACTCTAGTTCACTGCCACTTCCTGCTGGTGATCCTTGGAGCAGTATCAAGTTCCATATTTCACTTCCTTTGGAAAATCTGTTTATCTTTATCATATCATCAAGAATTGGGTTCCTTACCTGAAAAATGAGGAGAATAATAGTATCCACCTCAGAGTGTTTGAACTGAAGTGAAAATGGCTCAGTCGTGTCTGACTTTTTGCGACCCCATGGACTATAGAGTCCATGGAACCCTCCAGACCAGAATATTGGAGTGGGTGGCCTTTCCCTTCTCCAGGGGATTTTCCCAACCCTGGGATCAAACCCAGGTCTCCCTCATCGCAGGTAGAATCTTTACCAGCTGAGCCACCAGGGAAGCCCAAGAATACTGGAGTAGGCAGCGTAATCCTTCTCTAGTGGATCTTCCTGACCAGGAATCGAACCAGGATCTCCTGCACTGCAGGCAGATTCTTCACCAGCTGAGCTACTGTTTGGGACAGGATAAAATGGGATAACACCAACAAAACGCTTACTAAGCCCAGTGCTGGGTGCAGGTTAAGCAGTCAGTAAGTATTGTCACCATCATCACGACACCTTCACTACGTTCTCGGCATTTATGATCGGAAAGCACAAAGGAATGTTCCTGACCATCTCAACCAAGTGAAATTTACTTGACAGACAAAATAACTTTAAGTTCGCCTTCATGTTTCCTATTCTTACTTTTCCCTTGAGCCAATTTTTTCATTTACATATTTCTAAGTGCATTTCTGTTCCAACTCTTAGATGCTGGCTTACTATCTTTGTGGAACAAACTGAGCTGCTAGTATATACAGATGTACGCAGTTGTTTTCAAAGGGCAAAGACGGACCACAGAGGGGTGAAATGGCCTGATTCAAAGTAGCAAAGGAGGAAGAATTCTAAATCTTAGCTTTAGGCACTTTTTGTCTAGAAAGCCACTGAAGGTTTTCTTTGGCTGAATGTCTACGCAATCCCTTCAAAGAGTTTGATGTGGTTTTTGCCACATTCCACGCTACTTATTGTTGAAATGAAAGCTTTCCTTCTTATTTGGCACCTCGAGGGAGGGAAGGGCCCTGAGGGAACAGATCACAGTAGTTGGAAAGGAAGGAAGAAGGAAGTGTTCCTGGAGTGTTGTGTACTGCCTGGGTAACCTCAATATCAAGTAGTGAACTGATATAAGCAGCGATTTTTATATTATTAATATTAATCCAGCCAGACACAGAGCCCTTGAGGATTTACAGCAATGTGCTTTTGATGAATGTAAGTTTATAAATAACATTTGTAAGCCCCAAGCTCTACCCTTCAATACATAAGGCATCGCCTGCTTCATGCTTGATACCTCACAGCCTTGGGAGCCACATAAGGGACGCTGGCGCTGCTACCTGCCCTTCATTCGCTCTACCGAGATGGAGTTTTTTCTCTCTTCTGACCACCTTAGCTGCATATCTTTCCTGCGTCCACCACTATCACTCCCATCTCTGGCTTCTTTGCTCATATTTTCTCCATTTGGTTTTGGTAATTTGATTCCAAAATATTGGCTTGGCCAATAAGTGTCATTCGGATTTTTCCATAAGATGCAATGGAAAAACCCAGACAAACATTTTGGCCAAATAATATTTGCCTTGGCACAGAGAACCAGAAACCCCTTGTGGGATGCTGACACAAGCAATTCTGCCACGTTTATAAGTGCACATCTTGGCCTTCCAGCTTGTCATCCCAAGTCCCCAGGATTTGTCAATAAGCATGTCCAGTATCCTGCAGACACAAAGGGAGAGATGGGTCCTAGATAGGTTTCCTTCAGATAAGCTGCAGCCTCTTGAAGGCGGGACCCACTTTGTTCCCACTATCTATAGGTTCTGCAGAGCTGGAATCCTGGTAAAATGTCTTTTTTGGGGGGGTACATTCTCCCCCATGCAAAGCCATCTAGAGTTACAGTCCACATGACTTAATAAGTGCTTATTTAAGCAGATTATAGACCAGAAACAAAATCACAGTTTTCCACTCCTGTTGTCAATGACTCCAGATACTAGAGTAACCACCCCTATGATCCCTTCCTTCACTCCTCCCCTCACAAGACTTCTTAACTACTCACTCGCAGTACAGGATCTTAATCTGTACAGAAATAAATAAATTCTGTCAAGAGCTCAGATTTGAATATAGGCTGTATGCCAGAAAATACTGAGTTTCAATCTTGGTTTTAACTCAGAGTCTCTTTTTGGTCTTTAGAAAGAAAAACAAAATAGAACACATTTTCTCATCAATTTGTGCCAAGTCAGTCTCACCTGCCCCTCTGGGTACAGTGAGGATTAACGACTTCTATTTCCTAACAATACCCCAGTCCCTCCCTGGTAGTAAGTTAGGGATATGGGCCCATTAGCTGCAAATGTTGCTCTAGTGGCCTTAAAGGATTACTGTACCTCCCAAAGCCCTTAACTTACTGGGACAAATCTGGCTCAATGAGTTAATGGGCTAATTAGTTAATTGTCAACTCTGCAAAGATGCAAAGTATTGTTATTTTGCACTTTATTAAATTCTTGAGGATTAACAAGTAGAGGGATCAGATGTCGAGAGGATTTGAAAGAGACTGGATGATCGTCGTGCACCCCAAACTCTTGTCCAGGCTCTACTTGGGGAGAGAGGAGGTGACACCATTATTTATGTCCTATGGGTATATGATCCAGAGGGGTTGGAAAGAGTCTGGCATCCATCATATACAAATCCTGTGGATATGAGAGTACCTTTCCTAAAGGGTAGCAGAATAATTGTCAGCTTCGATGCTATTGAGTGAGACAGAGATTATATAGTGATGTGTCAACTGAAGCAAGGTCTGATCTGCAACATAACTGGATACATAGAATGGCGAGGTACTTTATACGGAGGCTTTATGGTGCCACTTGAAAATATGCTTTACTTTAGAGCCAAAGAAAAGAGCAAGGGGAAAGTATTTGAAAATGTGAATACTGTATAAATAAGAATGAGGTGAGATCGGCACAGGGCATCTGAGTCATAGATACTATTAACAAGGGATAGTCATTGGAAGATGTTCAAATGGTTAGTTGTGATCAGAGATGATGTAGCTCAGGCGACTTGTTTCTGAGGAGAAAACTTTAAAATTGCATGAGCCTCTGGATGATTTGGGAATGTGTTCAATCCCTCTGCATACCAGTTCATTTTGAAAAATTGGAAATCCTACCCAGAACAGTCACAGGCCAAATGATGGATAATTAAGCATTCCTGGTACCACGGGAAGCATGTTTTATTTAAGGCTCTTGCCAACAAAGTAGCTCATTAGACTTTTGGAACAAAAGTAATGTACAAAGAACAACTGCAAAGTCGCTCTTAACAATGTGAAGCTGTGTACAAGGGGAAAAAGGCTTCAAAATGGGATCTACACAAACACCAACATGCAGTCACAGGTACTGTGCCTGAAACACTCCTTGAGAGGTGGAGTAGCTTGTCTGTGCAATAGCCCTTTTCCCTCTTTCATGAGGCCGAAGCCCCGATCTTCTCGTTGGCAATTCAATCTCCTTACTCATGAATTAGGCTTGGACGAGTCTAAGCCACTAGGGAAGGCTCTACTGCCGCCAGGATGAGTGGTCTCTAGGTGTACATGGAGCCAGTTCTGTCAACAAGATTTGAGAAGATGTATACTCGTGCTTTTGAAAGTTTTCCTTCATATCACATTTCATAGGGAAAACCTCTCTCCTTTTCTATTGCTGGATGGTGCTCTATGTTGCTGTGCTTCTGTAAGCACTTCAGCCATCTTGCAATGATAAGGAAAAACAGTCTCTAGATGAAACCAACAGAGACCAACAGCAAAACAAAGCACCAGAAGGACTTAGATGCTTGAGGACACTTCTGAGCTTTTGATCTGACTGTGACTTAGGTAATGAGAAGTTCACTGAGGTGATGAATTCTATTATTTATTCCAGTTGACCTTTCTCTGTTGCCTACAGCCAAAGACATTATACAAATCTAAAAGAAATGGCCACCTCCTGACCTCAAATTCCTGTTTGCTCTAGAAATGCTAAATGCAACATGGCACATGTATAAAGAACACCAGCAACAGAGTCAGACACAGGAATCTGGATAATTCAGACTCTGCCAAGGACTGTATGAACTTGGATAAGCCACTTAAACTCTAAGCCTCAAGTTTCTGTCAATAAAGGGACAATAGCCACTATTTTACAGGGCATATGGAAAGATTATGTAAGAGAAGGCATGCAAAGTGTACTCGGTAAATAGTCACCAAAATACAAACACACATACGCTCTAAAGGCACCTCCAGCAGCTGTTTTCAAATAGGAAACAAATCAAGTGAGAAAATAAACACCATTCAAGCAGCAGGATAAATAAAACTAGAAAGGCATATGGAATACTGGACAACATCTGAATATAGGACTTATAGCCTATTTTTTTTTACACTTCATGCAAGACAAAGTACAAAAATATTTCTATTTTCTTCTGATCTCTTAAGAACCTAGCATCTGAGGGGAGGACCCCTGAGGAACCCAGGATCTGAGAAGTAAGTACTTGATGTTTTAGGGCTTTGAGATTATCAGAGAAGGATTGCATAATGAGGATGAGATGGAGAAGCTGGCGATGTTGGCAGGGCAAAAAAATAAAGCAAAATAAAATTGAGCATACTGATGCAAAAGCCAAGAGAAGAAAGTGTTCCTGAAAGATAGAGTGGACAACATTGTCCAATGTCACTAACAGGATCAAGTATAGCAAGAATAGAGATGGGAACACAGGGACTTCCATGGAGGAAGATGATCAAAGATGACTGGAGTGGGTTGAGCAGTAAATGAGGGCTAATAGATTGGAGTCAGTGACTATACCTACCTTTCATATTCTACCAGGGCAAGATAAAAAGGAACAGGGTGGTAACTGCAGGTCACTGGAGGTATTTTTTTTCTTCCTTTCTTTCTTCTAAAATGAGAGATGCCAGGACATGTCTGAATGTTGATGCAAATGATGCACTAAGGGTGAAAGTGACAGAGCAGAGAGGAGAGAGATGATCACAAGAGTAAAGTCCTCGAGGAGAGATTAATGATGAGAAATCTGGCCTTAGGTAGGAGCTGGGAAACTTTCTTCACTTAATAAGATGGGAGATACAGTGTGTGCAGATGGATGCAGGTACTTTGGTGGGTTTGGGAAGACAAGCGGATTTCCATCTGTTGATGTCTATCTTGGACAACAGACAACACGATCTAAAAGTCAAAAGTTAAAGAATTTCCCAGAAACGGGAAAGTCTTACACATTTACTTTGTTGTGGATTTCAAAGTTTTGACCTTGGGTTAAAAGTTCAGAATTCTGAGAAAGAAGAGCAGAATTTGCCTCTAAGTAGAGACCACTCTAATGGTTCAGACGCTGAGCTGCCTGGATGAAGGGCTCCTTTGGAGTAAGTAGAGCATAAATGCTTTGGGACAGGGTAGTCATGAATTTAATAGGAAAATGATTTCTCTGACTACTATCCAACTTGGTGGCAGCACAATGTTGTAGAAAGAAAATGATTTGGGGTCAGAAGAAACAAGGTACACTCTCAGGGCTAAATCTGACACCCATCAAATGTTATTGGGCCAGTATTTTACCTTCTCTCCACTTCAGTTTCTCTAACTACATAGACAATTGTTTTGATGATTTGCATTTCAATTATTATGCTAATGTATTTGATATGAAGCTTCTCAGGTGGCTTAGTGGTAAAGAATTCACCTGCCAATGCAGGAGACATGGGTTCGATCCCTGAGTTGGGAAGATCCCCTGGAATAGGAAATGGCAACCTACTCTAGTGTTCTTGCCTGGAGAATTCCATGGACAGATGAGCATGGAGGGCTACAGTCCTTAGGGTCACAAAAAAGTTGGACACAACTTAGTGACTAAACAACAACATTTGACATGAAAGTCTAATTATATGGGAATAATATGAAGAATGTCCCCAACAGCAATAGGGACTATTACCAGTTGGGCACCTAGCATGATGAAGTAATTCTAAACTTGACTCTCTCTCTGTATACTGTCCTGGGCTAAATCATATACCCTCAGATTCATTTGTTAACAACCTCTTGCCCAGTGTCTCAGAAGGCGGCTGCATTTGGACATAAGGTTTTTTACAGAGGTGATTAAGTTAAAATGAGGCTGTTGGGGTGAGCCTGAATTCAGTCTGTCCAATCTGACTGGTGTTCTTAGAAGAATAGAAAATTTGGACACATGGAGATATGCCAGCGGTGCACATACACGGGGAAAAAGTCACGAGGACATGCTGACAAGGCGGCCGTCTGCAAGCCAAGGAGAAGGGCCTCGGGAGAAACTAACCTCCTGACACCTTGATCTTGAGCTTCCAGCCTCCACATCCATGAGAAAATAAATTTCTGCTGTTTAAGCCACCTCATCTGTGGCATTTTGTTATAGTAGCCCTAGGAATACACAGTATAGATAGAGATATGTGTGTATAATACAGACACATAGTATAATAATACATAGTACAGACAGATAGAGATATGTGTGCGTATAATCTCTTCTAACCTCTACAAACTATTATTATCCTCATTTTATTTTAAGTGAAGACACTGAATATTCCATGTTAAACCATAACAGAAAAGAATATGGAAGAAACTGTTTCTATAAGTATAACTGAATCCCTTTGCTGTACAGCAAGAATTAACACACCGTAAATCAACTGTACATCAATAAAATAAATTGAGAAAATAAATGATGAGACTTAGAGAGATTAAGGGACTTCCTCAAGGTCACACATGTCAGGTAATTTCTTACCAAGTACATATTGACTATAGGATCCCTCTAAAAGGTAATTGTAAAAATTGAAGTCATAGAAACAGAAATTTAAAAAAAATTAATTTATCTATTTCCTATAACCATGCTGAGATCTCTAACATATATGCTATGATGTCAGAGTTTCCCCCCACCCCTGTCATTATTTTCAGAGGTCCAACACCACTGTCTTTCCAAGGTTTATTAGAATTTTTAAATATCCTTCTTACTGCGCCTTTTATTGGCCCCTTGTTGCAATTCTATAACTCAAACTCAATTAAGCAGATTGTTTATTCCCTCGGCCTTTGTTCGCATCTCAGCTGGATCACGCCAGGGGGTTGCTGCATGCCAGTTCTGCCATGAGGTGCTTAGATCAGAACGCTGAGTGGGACCCAGATTTCTGGGACAGCGCTGCCATCAGATGGCGCCTGTGTCAGAGCAACCTGGGACCTTGTGGCTTTGTAAACATCTGCGCTGTTCTACCCTGCAGCGTTTCACTCCCATTCAAAGTGGAGCTTCGAGTCTCCCTGTGCCTCCACACCTGGGCACTGCATGACATCCAGTGAGAGGGTCAGTACGTGTAATTAAAAGGCTCAGCCAACTGGATCTCATGCTCAGACTACCCTTCCTTGGAGGGCCAGCTCTCTCCCACTCATAAATGGATTTTTTTTTTAAGCAGGAGGGCTGTGGAAGGTTGCAGACGCCCTCGGCCTACAGATCTGCATAGCTTCATGCCTGGTAAGTTGTATGCAGGGTCCTCAGGTTCCTAAGAAAACGCCTTTCTAGGCACTGTGTTACAGAGACAGTGTATTCGGCATCATTCACTGTTCCATGGTCCCCTGCTGAAGGAATAGTCATCCACTCAGATCTCCTCATACACAGACAAGCAATGATGCCATGAAAACAAGAGAGAGACAAAAACAGTCATAGCCAGTTTCCTGAGCAACTAATATATGACAGAGCTTTTTTTTTTTTTTTTTGGTATTCTAACATAGCTCAGTCTTATTTCTTATCATGACTTGGCAAGCTGCCAATTATTATTAATGTCTCTCTCTCATTATTTAGGAGACCAAAACTTGGTGAATTTAAGTAATATATCCAAGACCTCATAATTATAAAGTGTCTGAAACTCTCTCCATCTCCAAAGCTCATGCCTTCTCATTCTATTAAACTTTCCCCAACCAATCACCACTAATACTCCCCAAATATGACTTTTCTTTAAAAAGTTACTCTTTGAAAATTCATTAAGTTGAATGGCGCTTTCTTGCACCAACAGTCTGAGCCGTTCTCCTGTTTAGAAGCCTAGATGTTCAGCAATCCTTTGAAATATTGGTTTATTCCCATATCATTCAAAAGAAATGACAGTGTGTTTCATTTAGAAAATTTCTTTCGCATCTGAGGTTTTGCCAAGATCTGTTTATTGCTGTCATGTGGAAAAGGAAAATACGATGAGGCTTGAGATGTTCAAATCTGAAGCTTCCCTTTCCCCATTCAAATAAGGGCCAGCAACAAATCAAAAGGCAAGATTTCATTTTCAGTGATTGACTTAGACAAACTAAAGACTGAATAAATGCCAGACGATTTAGATGTGGTGACAGTTGCACAAAATACGTGAATCTTGTTACTTCTGAAAGGTAACAGACTAGTAACAGATCTTCGATCTGCTATCAATACTAATGGTGACATCAAGGATCATCACAATGGTAATTTGGGTTTGTGGTGCTTTTTCCTTTCTACCATCTCAAACCTGTCAACAGATGTATCAGGAAGCAAAGACCACAAATGGACATGTACAGTGGGCACCTGAGATGCCTCATCTCCAACAAGCAACAGCCCCTCAAGGATATCCAGTTTCCTGCCATTTGATGGAGACTGCATAGGAGAATTCAGTTAGATGTTTGCTGCTGTGGGGATAAGGGTTAGGAAAAGAGCTTTTCAATGAAAACGGGTCTCCCAACATAAAACCCTTCCCTTTAGATAGGGTCCTCTTTGGGTTCTCTGGGGGCCAAGCTGAACATAATTTTCAAAAGAGTTAGAAAGTTGAATGAGTAAAAACATAATCTTTAAAAAAATTTAGATATTTTAAATGTAACAAACTTAAAAATAGTTACATTTCTATTGCATTTTTTGTTTGAAAAATATAAGGCAGATACAAATGAATGAAGAAGAGAATCGTCGAGTTTATACAATTTTGACAGTGGAGCAGTCAAGAGAATGAGACAGGGATTCAAAATGACCAGCTTCAAATATTGCTTCTGCCACATGTTAGTTACATGGCTTTGGAGGTTGTCCTCAACTCCTTTCATCTTTAGTCTCTTCAACTATGTGATGGAAATAATGTTTTACTTATAGAGCTGTTGGAAGACTTAAGAGCCATAATGAATATCAAGCATATTTCAAGTACCTGCCACAAAGACAACATTAAAAATAGTAGGTTTTAATATTAAAATTGATTATTAATATCACTACAGTATTGTGATGACATGACTAGGAAATAATGTCATCAGTCAGTTAAAAATGGGGCTTTATAATATGCACTTCCAAAGCTAATAAAGAGGATGAAAAGAGTGAAGGATTTGAGAGATAATAGAAGAACTTGGGCTGTGATGACTTTGCTATAAATAGATTTTTTTTTGGAGGGTGGGCTATTTTAAAAGAAACTACACTGCACATTTTTCAAAACTAGGTTACTAAGGTGGAAATCACACATGAAAATCAATATGCTTTGCCAAAAATATAAACAAGAAAATTCATCAACTGGAAGAAGCATTGTTACAATGTGCATGCTGCTTCCATCTGGAAGAAAAATGCCAGAAAGGAACTTAATATTCATGACTGACACATTTTCTTTGTACTGTCAGTCAGCTGGAACCAAGATACGCAGCTGGTTGGAAAGCCCATCTCTACTTCATGTTTCATCTGATGACCTTATACATCAAATCAAGAACTGTGGGCTGAAATGACACTCTTCATCCTCATTTATTTCTTTTCAGAGGATGGTACAGTGACCAAAATCTGCCACAACGTAGCTTGTTTCCTTTCTTCACCTTTCAAGTTCTACTCAGAAATCAACACCAAGAATCCAAAAATAGTTGTCCACTTAATAAGCCCCAAAAATAAGTGAAAAAAAAAAAAAAACACTTGGTCAAGTATCTTCTTTGCAGACAAAGTAATTTGTGAAATAGAAGATTCATTTTTGTTTTCAGAGCACTGAAGTTATGTAAAGATAGTTTAAATACATTTTGGAGGGGAACTTAACCATAAGTATTCAGAAAATCTAAATGTTAGAAAGATCTTCATTGTTAAAATATGTCTATATTTTTTAGACTGTAAATCTCTGGCATCAAATCAAACCTTTCATTACACAGTTTCCTGGAACTATAATCTGCATGGAGTATTTATCAGAAAATTTTGCATAAAGTAAAAATAACTCATTTACCAAATTACAAGTTCGGGGCTATATGTTTTCACATTGAAGGGAGTGTCAAAAGTTATACTGTTTAATCTTTCACCAGGGATTGAAACAAGCAAACTGACACATAAAGAATGACACTGAAGTGTCTGGTCTCCTCAGAAAAAGAATCACTGCCAGCTTTCTGAGTGGAAGATGTCATAGTTGCAAAATCAGTAGAAACACAAGTAACCAGGTAAAGGCGTACCTAAATCTTCCTTAAGAATTCTGCTTTTTCTTAGCATGTCATTATCCAGTCAATAAGAAAATATTTGGGTGACGATGAAAACCTAAAATAGAATGCATTATTACCTTTAAACAATATTTTAGGTGGGAGGTAATTCTTATAACCACAATAATATCCTTATTCCGTCTTCAGGGATTCCTTAAAATTAGCATACAAACTCCAGAGCACTGTAGTGGAAATAAATTCCTAGCATCTTGGCCTTCTGAGAATTGATGGCAGCTTTATATGCTGTTGCTTGCTCTATGGTATGGAGCAGACAGTAAAGATACCCGGATGGTGGAGCGTGGCTGTGATTCTGTGGTCGGAGAGATTTAATTAGACATCAAATGTGCACAGTCTAATGACGGCTGTTTAAATTATCAAGAAACACCCTGCAATTCTCATGCCCACACGCCGGAAGGATGCATGAGGTAAAAATCCAGTAAATTCTCTTTTGACATAATGGGATTCAGGGAAATACCATGTTACTGCTGGCAGGCTCACAACTCACCAACTCCCCTTCGCTAACGTCTGGGCTCTTTTGCATCTCACAGATGATGGCGGCTTCTCCTCGGTCTCCCAGCTCCCATGTTAGCTCGCCATCACATGGAGCAATTTCGTACATTGGCTAATTTCACCCAGAATCATGGTTCTGGTTTATGGAAGCTTAGCTCCTGTGGCAAGCAACAAATACCCAGGAGTTTCCAGGGCAGCAGTGATAACTGATGCGGGAATGAGGCGGAGCACCTCCCCAATCAAAAAGCAGCCCCCACTTCTACGCCCTGTCAGTCTTCACCATCTATGGAGAAGCGGTGATTAGAACCCTGCTGTGCGCAGCTGCACTTCTCAGTACAGCCTGTTGGAGGGGGTGAGTACCCAGAGGGCACCTCATTACCACGACTTTTCAGGCTGCAAGGTAAAGAGTAATGTGAAATGAATCCTTTCAACTAAAGGTCAGGCGAGACACAAGCTCACTTCCTTTGCAGATTAAGCGATGTGTTTGGTTTCCCTCCATCCCTCTCATGCACAAGGCATGGACCACACATGATGGAAGAGAGGCAACTCTTGGCCATGGCCGCACACTGGGGTGGTGCCAGGAGGGAAGGGAACCTTGCTGATTAGAGAAGGATTGATGATGGCAAGTGTTTTCCTGACATAAACCATCCAGGCAGGTGTCTTTTAACTAAGATTAATAAACATATGTCACTGGCAAGTCTCTCATTACAAGACGCGTGATAATGGAGAAGCAAAATTTTCAAGTCAAATTGCCAGGCTGCCACAGAGCAAAATCTCTCCAGGTAAACAAAGCCGGGCCAGCTCAGATAGGAAAAACTGCCCTTCCTGCACCTGGAGTATTTTATGCCCAAGGTAAAAAGTCCCCTTTCTTTCTGGAAACAGTGAACTTGGACCAGAGGTCTCTCTGCCCAGGCCAAAACATAGGTTATAAAATTTCCCCTCAACTGGCAGTCTGTGCTCATATAGACCAAAACAGCCTCCTGTCCTCTAAGTTAATGCCTGAATCCAAGTAAGGGGCTATTTCAGAGACTGTCATCAAAAGTGGAAGTCAGGGGCCTGCAGAGATCATCAGTTTCACAGAGCAACTACACAAAATGTGAAGATGATGGTGACAGATGTAGGAAGTGTTCCATGGAACACCAGACAGAAGCACACATGGTCAATTCAGAATTTAGTTTCTCCCAGAATGTCAAAATGGGCCAGTGCTGTGAGCTCTCAGGGAGCCATCTGAGCCATAGTTTATGTTTCAAATCCAGGGATCAAAGTGTATTTTCATTCTACAGCTCATATGTGTAAATCTATCAGTGAACATTAGTTTGCTGTGAAAATCTGGGCCAGCTATTCTTACAGAGAGTTAAGTGCTTAGAAAACAGAGTATCTAATCCCCTTGTCCACAAAAGATAATTTTTAATGCTCCCATTTCCTTGAACTTGTAGTGGAATGGCGATCCGTTTTTCATTTCAGACTTAGGGGCTTCCCAGGTGGCTCAGTGGTAAAGAATACACCTGCCAATGGAAGAGACACAGGAGACATGGGTTCCATCCCTGGGTTGGAAAGACCCCTTGGAGAAGGAAATGGCAACCCTCCAGTACTCTTGCCTGGGAAATCCCAGGGACAGGAGCCTGGCAGGCTTCAGTCCATGAAGTCACAGAGTCAGACACGACTGAGTGCACATGCATGCAATGTATATAATATATAATAGAGCATGTAGTATATAATAATATTAATATAGCATATTATTCACATGTATTTGCTGTTGTTTAGTTGCTATGTCCTACTCTTTGTGACCCCATGGACTGTGGCACACCAGACTTCCCTGTCCTTCACTATCTCCCAGAGTTTGTTCAAACTCACGTCCATTGAGTCAGTGATGCTATCCAACCATCTCATCCTCTGTCACCCCCTTCTCCTCTTGCCCTCAATTTTTCCCAGTATCAGGGTCTTTTCCAGTGAGTTGGCTCTTCGCATCAGGTGGCCAAAGTATTAGAGCTTCAGTTTCGGCATCAGTCCCTTCAATGAATATTCATGATTCACATGTACATATGTATGCAAAATATATTTATGCATATGCATGCACACATATCTAATATAATATATGTTACCATAAACATGATATAGGATATATGTGTGTACTGTTTATATATAAAAATATATACATAGAGAAATAACAATAATATTATTTTGTGTATAAAACCATTATATTGATAAGAAGTAGAAAGCAAACCCTTAACAAAAACTTAGGAGAAGTCATCATTCATTTCAAAGAAATTTTCCCAGGTTATACACATTATTATCTTTTATAGCCTGGCATAGTTATGGCAGCTAAATTTCAGTGCATGGATCAAGTCTGATGGCTTGACATTTCTGCCCTGTATCTGGGAATAGGGGATTCTGCATTGAGAAGGATTCTGATGTTGCCTCTAGGCTCAAGAAGACAAGGGATAATCAACAAATGGTATCTGCTCTGGCAAGTGGTTATTACATGTGCATGCTTGTCATGATTCACTCCATACCTAATAGGTGCTTGTTAAATGCTTATCATTGATAGTAAAGAATGGAATATTAGCATGCAAAATGGCAAAAGGCCAAAGGTCAGAAGTTAAAGGATGGTGGAAAGCAGCACAGGAAAGAGAAGCTTCATTACGAAAAAGAGGTTCAGCAGGGTTCAACACCTTGAAGAAATGGGCTGCTGCCTGAAGAAGTCATCTTCCAACCTAAGAAGAATCTACTTCACACTGCAAAACTCGAGGACCCAGTACTAGAAATAGCTATTAGGAGTCAAATGTAGAAGCTTCTTCAGAACTGCATCTAATATCAGTGTCGGTAGCAGGGAGGAAAGGACCTTTAAAAACACAATTTCATGAAAAAACAATAACAATTTAGCTAATCAAAGTACATGTGCTCTTTTGTGATTTTACAGAAATGCTTGTAAGGGGTGGGAATGGTACGTTCAAGGGAAAGTTACATAACCATTTATCAGAATTTCGTGACGGAATATTCATTCATGAGATCGCCAAAGTCACTCTGAATGAAGGTGGGACACCAGAACCACCGTGGAGACAGCTAACGAGCTGTATTATACAAATCTCAATACATTGGGTGGAGGAATGTGTGCTTTATTACGTCCTCAAGAAATCCTGACATGTCCCTTATTTGGTAGAAGATAAACTTACAGATTTAAGAAGCTCATAAATCCCAAACAAGACAAATTCAAAAAAGTCTATACCCAGATCCATCATAATCAAACTGCTGAAAACTGAAGGCAAAGCAGGCATAAGTGTTGTACTATATACAAAGGAAGGATGACTCAAATGACTGAGTTTCTCATCAGAAACCAAGGAATCCAAGAGGCAGAGATTTTTTTTTAATTTAACATTTAAAGAAAAGAACTACCAATGTTGTTTTCTATATCAAGCAAAATTATACTTCAGGAATAAAGGTGAGATAAAGACATTCTCAGAAGGAAAAATGAGAGAATCCAGCAGCAACAGTTCTACTCTAAAGAACAAAAGTTCTTCAAGAAAAAGAGAGATGATATCAGTGGGAAACTTGCAACTTCAGGAATGAAGAAAGCAAAACAGAAATGGCAGATATCTGGTTAATATAGTAGACTGTTTTTCTCATATTAGTCTTCAAATGTGAATGATGGTTGAAGGTAAAAATTATACTATTGTCTGACTGGGACTTAAATATATAGAGATTACAACTAAAATGAAATGAATGATGAAGATGATAGCATAGAAGGAGAAGGGCTAAAGGATTTCTATAATGGTAAAAATTTCCACATTCCACTAGAAGTGATAAAATATTCATTATAATGAGACTACAAAAAGTGAAGCATGTATATTATAATCTCCAGCCAAGTATTAAGTGCTAATGAAAATAGAAATATTTTCAAATTCCATAGACAACTAAATTGGAATTATAAAAAAATTCAAACAATCTAGAAGAAGGCAAGAGAATGGGAAATAGAAGAATGTAAAACCAAGGGAAAAAGCAAACAATAAAAACAGTAGACCTAAATCTGAGCATATCAATAATTACATCAAATATAAACAATCCACACAGCAATTAAAAGTAGAAGATTATCAGAATAGC
The DNA here is from genome assembly GCA_007570785.1 of Antilocapra americana. NCBI lineage: Eukaryota > Metazoa > Chordata > Mammalia > Artiodactyla > Antilocapridae > Antilocapra > Antilocapra americana. The sequence goes on along the minus strand of ML660218.1, from coordinate 311,338 downwards.
CAAAAACAAAAGACTCAATTATATTCTGTCTAAAACGATCTACTTTAAATATTACCAGGGATAAAAAAGGAATTACAAAATGACCCCAGGGTAAATTCATTAAGAATATATAACAGAAATGCAAATCAAAACCACAATGAGGTACCACTTTACACCAGTCAGAATGGCTGCCATCCAAAAATCTACAAGCAATAAATGCTGGAGAGGATGTGGAGAAAAGGGAACCCTCTTACACTGTTGGTGGGAATGCAAACTAGTACAGCCAGTATGGAAAACAGGGTGAAGGTTCCTTAAAAAACTGCAAATAGTCCTGCCATATGACCCAGCAATCCCACTGCTGGGCATATACACGGAGGAAACCAGAATTAAAAGAGCCACGTGTACCCCAATGTTCATCACCACATTGTTTACAATAGCCAGAACATGGAAGCAACCTAGATGCCCATCAACTGATGAATGGATAAGAAAGCTGTGGTACATATACACAATGGAATATTACTCAGCATTTAAAAAAAATTCATTTGAAGCAATTCTACTCAGATGGACGAAACTGGAGCCCATTATCCAGAGTGAAGTAAGCCAGAAGGAAAAACAACAATACAGTATATTAACGCATATATATGGAATTTAGAAAGACGGTAATGAGAACCTAGCATGCGAGACAGCAAAAGGAATGCAGATGTATAGAATAGACTCATGGACTCTGTGGATGAGGGAAAGGGTGGGATGATATGGGAGAATGGCATTGAAACATGTTAATTATCATATGTGTAATCAATCGCCAGCCCAGGACTGATGCTCGGGGCTGGTGCAACGAGATTTCCCGGGGGGAGGGAGGAGGGAGGGGGGCTCTGGAGGGGGAGCATATGTAAACCCATGGTGATATCATGTCATTGTATGGCAAAACTAATAAAAAAAAAAGAATATATAACAATCTTAAATGTATATGCACCCACCAATAGAATTTCAAAAATCATGAAGTAAAAACTGATAGAACTAAAAGGAAAAATGGACAAGCTACAATTAATCTCTTTTGAGTAAAACTGTACAACATCATCCACCCATGGATCTAAGTGACATTTAAAGAACACTCCAAAAAAAAGCAGCAAAACTGTATGTGAAAACTACAAAAGGATGATGAAAGAAAACCAAGAGCTAATAATTGATCTGATATACTGTGTTCATAGATTAGATGATTCAACGTAGCTAAGATACCAGTTCTCCTCAAACTGATCTATGCATTTAATATAATTTCAATCAAGATTCCAAGAAGTTGTCTTATAGATATAGACACACAGATTCTAACGGAAAGGCAAAATAGTATAACCAAAAATATTTGGAAAAAATTAATGCTGGAGGAATCACACTATTTGATTTTAAGACTTACTATAAAGCTATATTTGGAGAAGAGAATGGCAACCCACTCCAGTATTCTTGCCTGGAGAATCCCAGGGACAGAGGAACCTATGGGGTTGCACAGTTGGACACTAAGACGCGACTAAGCAGCAGCAGCAGCAGCAGCTTAAAGCTATATTAATCAAAACTGTGTAATTTCGGCAAAGACATGTAGGCCAATGGAACAGAAGAGATAGCCCAGAAATAGACCCACACAGGGCTTCCTTGATGGCTCAGAGAGTAAAGAATCCAAATGCAATGCAGGAAACCTGGGTTCAACCCCTGGGTTGGGAAGATCCCCTGGAGAAGGGAATAGCTACCCACTCCAGCAGTTTTGCTTGGAGAATTCCATGGACAGAGGAGCCTGGTGGGCTATAGTCCATGGGGTCACAAAGTGTCAGACACAACTGAGCAACTAACACTTTTACTTTCAAGTACACTAAGCCGATATTAGACAAAGCTGCAAAAGCATTTCAAAAGAGGAAGAATGTTTTCAACAAATGATGGCAGAGCAATTGGATATCCATAGGCATAAAAAGAATCTTGACCTCAACCTGACAAAAATTTAAAATGGTTCATCAAACTAAATATAAATGTAAAGCTAGAAATTTTATAGAAGGAAACAGAGAAACTTTCCTGATGTTGGGTTAGGCAAAGGCTTGTCAGATAAAACACCAAAATCACAATCCATAAGACAAAATTGGATAAATTGGACATCATCAAAATTGAAAAATGTTGGCAATGCTAACAATACTGCCAAGAGAAAGAACAGACAAGCCACAAGCTGGGCGAAAATATTTGCAAATTACATGTCATAAAAAACTAGATTACAAAATATATAAAGAACTCTTACAAGACAATAATAAGACAAAGAGCTCATTTTTTGAATAGGCAAAAATATTTGAACAGACATTTCAGTGAAGAAGATATACAGATGAAAATAAACATCTGAAAAGACTCTCAACATTATTACCCATTGAGGAAATGCAAATTAAAACCAAATGTGATACCACTAGCTATAGTAGAATGGCTAAAACAAATTAGTATAAATAAATATGTATTGCCATGAATAAACAATAAAACCAAGAGCTGGTAAAAATGGGGAACAACTAGTGATTCTCATACACTGTTGTGGAGAATGCAAACTGGTACAGTCGCTCTGGGATATACCTTGGCAGTTTCCAAACATGCATTTTTCACTCTTGTGATAATAGTGATCTGACCCAGCCATCCGACTGCTGGGTATCTATGCCAGAGAAACGAAAATTTATCGTCACAAAGAAAACTGTGCTCAAGGTCTAAAGTTGCTCAATCTATAATTGCCAAAAAAAATTGGAAACAAACCAATGCTACTGACAGGTGAAGAGATAAATTGTGTTACAGTCAAACAATGGCGTATTCCTCATTAACAACATAGAACAAACAATCAGTACATACAACAAACTGGCTGGCTCTCCATGAAGTCATGCTAATGAATAAAAAGCCCATCTCAAAAGGTTACATACTGTGTGATTCCATGTATGACATTCTGAAAAGACAAAATCCCAGTGATGGAGGAGAGATGAGTGGTTTAAGTAGGGGAGGATTTAACCAAAGGTGAACACTGTGAGGACATTTTGGCTCTGCCCCCTAGTTGTAGAGATTGTTAACAAAAATCTGCACATAAGCTAAAACTCATTGCACATCTGAAAAAAGTTAATTTTACTGTGTATAAATTAAAAAAATGATTTTGATCATATGTCAAATGTTCCTTTCATAAGGTTCTCATGCAAAAGCGTGCATTCTATTGTGTTTTGCCTCTGTGTGCCTCTATATGTGTACTCACCAATAGGAGATCCTTACCGTCTGTTGGAAGAAACACATGCTTTGGGGGCAAATCTGAATTTAAATTCTTGCCCCCCAACTTTATCTATATATATTTAGCACCTACCATAAGCAGGAATGTATTAGTTTCTTGGAACTGAAGGATAAAGAAAACAGAGGTTTAGACAGCAAGGAATTTACAATCTTGTGAGAGAAATGAACAGTAAACAGACAAATACTAGAATAGGTAACTACAGATGATTCTAGGTTGTGGTGAATGCTATCCAGAAAATAAACAGGGTGAGGAGCTACAGCAGGATGAAGGAGGGGCGGAGGGGACACTTGAGATCTGAAGGATGGCGCTGAGTGGCTCATGCCGAGGACCAGGAAAAGAGGCATGCCTGGGAAGAGCAAGAATAAAGGGGCAGAGGTAAGACAGGGCTGGTACATCCTGGAATCAACAAAGATGCTGACGAGGCCGGAGTGTTGTGATGGGCAAAAGGAGAGAGACGAAGTAGTCACATCACAGAGGCCGGTAAGCCATGGCATACCGTCTGGTTGCTTTTAAGGGCAATGGGAAGCCCTTCTTGTGTTCTGGTTTTAATTTTTGCTTTAAAGCAAGGGAGTGACCATGATCTTGTTTATATTCCAATGTGACCTTTGGAAAATTCTTTTAACTTTGCATCTCAGTCTCCACAGATGCCAAGCAGGAATACAATCACACACTGAGCAAAATGTTTGTGAGAATTATATATATTGATGTCTAGAATCGTGCACGTTATAGCAGGTACTCAATAAAATTTGAGTTTCTCTTCTTCCATTGAGTTTGTGTCCTTTTATTGCTTTTATGCTGTGTATGAACCTCTCAGTTCTGTCTCTTTTTTTCTGCCATTCCATCTTTTGCTTATTCTTTCTGACCTCCAACACAAGCACAGGCAAAGCCTCTGGTTTCTGCCACCGCTGCATACTTGCAAGGGCCGACTGGGAGACAGGCAGCTCCGATTCTATTGGGTTGAACCATATGAAACAGCTATTCGGTAGCTCACAAATGATTAAATTAGGGTGAGCCAGTTTCATGTGATTCAGCTTCATAGCACACTTAAACGGGACCATCCCTGTTCTGAATTGTTTCTTCATCTACTAGAAATTAGATGGTTTTTGAGACTCATTGCTGTCCTAAATTCTGAAATTCTATTCAGACCCATTTTCATCAAAGAAACACCTTTCCTCACTAGTATAAGTGAGTATCCTTCTCTCTTTCTCACTGCCTGGAGACCAATAGCTTGCTGGATTCTCTTTACCGAGTCATGACATTAACATACAAAGAGCTTTCCCAAGCACTGCCTTCCTATTAGAAGCGTTCAATCCTTGCTATCTTTATACCAGGCAAACTTCACGGCTTCATTGCACGAAACGTCATTTCCATCACTTCCTCAAGGATGACCCTGATAAAAGGTACAGTGAAATTAGAAAACCAAGTCTAACAAATATAGTCAGTTGATAAAGTTCTAGTTTGCATGTTCAATTTGAGGCACCCAATTTATAATTCCTTGAGGAGGAAATGTAACATCTGTAAAATACATTTTGCACAATGCTTTTTAAGCTAATTTTTGTTTAAAATAGAAATCCATTCTCCACTGCTTTTTAAGCAAAGCCAAGTCATTTTATCTGTCTTCAGGCAAGAATGACATTATGACTCCTTACCTGAATAATGTCCTACAACATTATGTGTGTGCATCTTATTAGATTTCAGCATATGTCATTTTATCCAGCTCTCTGACTTTCCCTTGACAAGAATAAATAGATAAACACTCTAAAGTTACAAACCCTCAAACCATAAAGAGCAGATTGCCACTCCTTCCCTCTTCTCCTCTTCTTTGTTGCATCTGCTAACTCCACTGTCTGAAGCACTGGCTTTCACCAGATTGGTCCGTTACACAGGTCATCTTAATTTCCGGAAGTGTTTTCATTCCCACTGTTAATCTTTCCCCAGATTCTCATGAGGAGATAAAGCAGATATTGATACAAATAAACATGCAACTTATTTATTTGTATCAAATCCCCTTTCTTCTCAGCAGGATGTGAATTTCAGCCTCAGTCTCTAGTCTCCCAATTGTGATGAATCAAAATGTTACAGCCGGAAGAACTTGAAAATATCAAGATGAAGAGAAGCCCTCAGGGTCTGGCTGTCCTCCACTCGCTTCTTCTATTGACTCTTTCTTCGGGGTGTTGTCACTAAGCTCATTGGTAAATGTGAGGAAGCAGCATGGTGGGAGCTTCTGAAGATCAATGATGCAGCAAATATGATGGTTTTAAGGCATCCTCTTCTCAACCCAATCAATAACAACTTTGATGCGATCTCTTGATGCAAGGTTCTTATATTGCTGCCAGGCTTCTTCTGATTACATGTCAGGTTCCTCTTCAAGAGTTCCTACTGCAGAAAACTGTACTGCTCATCTCCCAGTAAAAGGAATTGGTTTATATTGTCTCAGATTGTCTGGCAAAACTTCATTGGTTTCATCCTGACCATAAGTTGAGGTATTGATGCCTAAGACCCTGGAAGACTATTTTCCTCTCATAAGAGAGAAGAAATAGCTTTACTTTTCTAATACCCCATAGTTATGTAGTGGTAGTGGAATTCACATTTTATTAGTAGAAAATATAAACTATTTTGAATTTCAAACCCAGAGACAGAAAAGGAGATAGGCGGGGGGAAAATACCAGATACTGCTACAGCCTGCAGGATGCTAAAACACTGAATAAAAAATAAAGCCAGCCAGCCTTCTTGATGTTTAGTTGGTAGGATGTTAATGCCCTAACGGGACACGAAGTAAAGAAAGCAGAGTCATGACCCACTATGGCTACAAATCAGCCAAGCTCAGGCGTACAAAGACCAGCTAAAGCTGCTGATGCCTACGTAATGGTCCACAAACAGCCTTTGTGCAGTGAGTGTAAGGGCTCATTCAGTGCCATGCTATATATGTTTTTATATTTTGGGGGTCATATCTGTTGAGTTCTGCCCCCAAGGCCACAGGTGCAAGCCCTGTACCAAGCCTACAGAAGTGGAGCCCAGAACCAAGATTAGCTCCGAAGTGGACTGAACTCCTTTGTAGCTGTTGCCAAAAGCCCCCTAATCATCACTAACAAACTTCCTGATTCCAAATTAGGCAAAGATGTCCGTTCCAGTAATCACCCTATAGTGCCCTAACCGATCAGCTAGCACCAATGTTGTGGAAGGAATTTTCTCTGTCATGAGGCTATAAAAATTGGCTAATAACTCCTTAAAGCTGTTGACTCTTCCTGGCCTGCCAGGCATTGTCAGCCGGCTACGCTCATAGCACCCACTCTACCTCTGCTCTTCGTTCTTAACAAACTCACTTCTTTCTACAGTACTCTTATATCTGGAAATTCTTTCCCAACCTGCTCTCAGATTGCCTCAACAACATCCATGTTCCCAGCTAAGACTCTTAATTCCTAAGACTCTGTTCTTTCAATAAATAATATGCTCTATTTTGCCTTCATTTGATCACATGGTTTGAAATAATTTACTCAAGTTACAAATTATTTCAGGTCTTATGAATTATTTCAGATTTGATGCCTTTGTCTGTTCTTAGAGACCAGACCATAACCTCCTAGAGTTCATCTTTCCTGCCATTTGTGCTTGCCCATTTTGTCTATCCCTTCCTAACAGGGCTCCAGATTTTCCAGCTTTAGTTATTTGGAAGGCTTTTCTTCTCTCTCTACTTAGAATGACTGATTTTAAGCGAATATCAGACAAGTCTGTTTAAAGAAGCCTCCCAAATTTCAAAACTCCCTTTGTATGTTCACCATTTTAGAGCTGGCAGAGGCTGCTTAGCACTTCACAGCCACAAATCTGCTTGCAAGAAATGACACTAAAGCTGAACAGGAACAAAGAAAATTTATTTTATTTGGCAATGATCTGATGTGTTCATGATAACTACTCTAGAGACTAGAGAAAACTGGCAATCTTTAATTCTGGGATAATTTTACTGCCTTCAGTTTCCTAAATAATTCAATGGCCTTCTTGGCTTAACCATTAACATATATAACCTGTGGAAATTGGGGGCAGCAGCAGAGTTGGATGGGTAAATTGATTATATTCTCTGAAGAAAAGCCTCAGACTCTGGGAGAAAAGAGAGAGTAGCTGAGACAAGGGTGAAACTTCATAATCGATATGGATGTTAATACATCACAAAATATGCCTTATCATTTCTATGTATGTTCCTAACAGATTTCCAAGTTATCTACAACCATTGCTGTTTCACACGAAAAGTTTATATTACAGTTAAGAGGCTACTAGACATGAGGTAATTATTTGGGAACATTTATGAAAATAAGATTACTTTTTCAGGGTTTTAGCCTGTGATTTTTCCTTCAAGGTTTGACAACTAACTAATAATAATGCCAATAAACACCAACAATAACATGTTTGTCATTTCACCATAATAGCTAAGTAGAAGCAATTTTAGCTAAACATGATCATCCCTTGCAAACAAGACTTGGATTCACAAGAAATGAAAGAAGGGCTCACGTTTTCCCTAATAATGGAAAAGAGATTATTCTTGAGGCCCAAAGACAGCATAAGTTGTTTTGAATTGGGCTTCATCTCATTATTGATATATTTTCATTTGCTGAACTGCAGCAGAGTTATGATCTGCCGTGGTTTCCTGGTGAGAGTTTTATCTTTCCATTTTTATAGTACATGCTTTTTCAAAAGAGTAAACTTCCAGAGCAATTTATTTAAGAAGATACAGCTACTGAATATCAAGATCACTAAGAAACTGCCGTGAATACACTACAGCTTTTCCTGAGAACAAAGCTTTGTCCTTGGCTCTCCCCACCTCTGATAGCATTTTGGAAAAAAAAAAAAAATTGGCTTCAGGGGGCTATGTAGAGTTGGGCAGGTTGTTCACTGCACAAGGCCATCTAGCCAAGGGGTAAGTGGACTGAAATTTAGTCCACACTCTCCTTGTTCAGCCATGTGCCCTGGCACTGGGGCTGCCTCCACCTGGAGGAAGGAGGGCCTTTTACTAATTTTCACAGAAGCATTTACATGCTAGTAGAGGTCCTTATTTAGCTTGGCAGCTGACACTGAATGTGAAAACTCAAAATGTTAAGATTAATTTTTGCTTCATAAAGGCCAGAAGGAAGAGACTGTCTCCATAAGCAAGATTCAGGAATCCGAGATAGGGAAAGAATCCCTCAAAGTCAGAAAGACATGGTTTTCTGTCTCTGGATATGGCAAAATTAACTCCTTCTAGCTCAGTTTCATTATCAGTCAATTACGTGTAATAATGTGTATGTAGCAAGGTAAGGGCTTCCCAAGTGGCTCAGTGGTAAAGAATCTGCCCGACAATGCAGGATACCCAAGTTCGCTCCCTGGGTTGGGAAGATCCCCTGAAGAAGGAAATGGCGACTCACTCCAGTATTCTTGTCTGGAAATCCCCATGGACAGAGGAACCTGGTGAGCTACAGTCCATGGAGTTACAAAGTTGAACACAACTGAGTCACTTAACAACAACAATAATGAGATAGAGTGTACCATATAGCTTAAATTGGTCCTGCTCATGGTGTCTCTGGATACACAAACCATTTTCATGCCATGTTCAGCCTTGTCTGACTCTTTGCGACCATATAGACTGAAGCCCACTAGGCATGTGTCAGGGAAGATGCTTAATAAATACTGTTTTATTTTCTCATATCTGTGCCCTGAGGACAAGAGATATTTAACTTTAGATTATCTCCTTATATAATGTTTATTATAAACATATTTATAATACAATATTCTGAGTATTTGATGACCGTGGCCCAATGACCACATGGCGCTTTTGTCCTCATGTCCATTTTCTTATTCTGTCCAATGTAACATTGCTCTTTTTGTTCCTATTTAACTGGATGTCCTTAAGAGCACAGAGGAGTGCTGGAGTTGATCATCCATGTTCCTGTTGTAATTACGTATATCACAAATCTTTTGGCTTCCTTGGTGGCTCAGCTGGTAAAGAATGTACCTGTCATGTAGGAGACATGGGTTTGATCCCTGGGTTGGGAAGATTCCCTGGAGGAGGACATGGCAACCCACTCCAGTATACTTGCCACTGTTCATCCTTGTTAGAACTAGAAGTTACAGGAAGATGGTCTTCCTGAAAAACACTGTATATATTTAGTACTTCCTTGCTTCAAGTTGCTGCCTAATCAGTTGAGAATTTTTTTTTTTCCATCAGGATGTGATTATGAATATCGAAAGCAGCCATGCCAAGATAGTCTCTAACTGTCTGGAAGAGAATGGAACGCCTGCTGTGTAACAGGAAAAAAGCTGCCAAAATCTTGGAAGGCTTGGCACCTTGATAGAGGAAACAATGAACATTTGTTTACTGCAGCTTTCCTGAAATGTACATATGTTCTCTCAACTCGGGACTGGAATGATTAGGCTTCTCCTCCCTTAACCCCTCAGCCATTTGTGACCTGCTTATATTGTAGTTGTATGAACAGTCAAGCAATTACATGATTAGAATGCTTATTGAGGTTTCCTGAATTCTTTCAAAAGATGACTCTTGCTTTTGGTATATCATCAATTTTGCTGATCCAACAAGAGTCATTCTGCCAACGGATTAACCATCTACTATAGCGTCACCCTCCCTTCATAGACAATAACTGATGAGAAACGTGTAACCTCATCTAGACTTCTTTCTGTAGGGCATCCAAAACACCCCAAAAGCCCTCTAAAGGATGACCACAGATCTTAGATCCCAATTCAAAATTGACAAAAGTGAGTAATGTTTTTAACTCTTTTGTTGACTTCTGATAATTACTACCCAATAATTAATCAATCCATAATTTAATACCAGTCTACTGAGTACTCATTTTTCCATAAAATCTATTTTTCCCTAACATCTCCTTCTATTTCATCCTCCTCCCTCAAGAAAATCAAGTATTTTTTGTTTTGCATCATAGTTTTCAATATATTGTGATAAGCAAGTTTTTGCCTTACAAAACCACTATTCGTGTGGTACATATAATATTCAATTAAGAATAACTTGGTTCTATAAGGCAGGCATGTAAATTAAACATGAAAGTGTTAGGCCTCACTTATATTTGCCTAAGTGTCCAGTCATTTAAAGGGTGAGAACATATCAGCATTGAAATTACACTCAAAAGAAACTATTGGAGAATTGCTAAGTGGCAAAAACCACAAACAGGATCCATTTTCAATTCAGTTCATCCACGGGAACTCCAGTCTGGCATCTACAAATAACTTAACTGCGTTGGGCAAGGAAGCCAATACTTAGAGCCAGTAGCAGTGTGCACACAAAGTTCTGGACAATTTATTATTCTGTACAGTAAAGGGCTGGCCCATAATTCACAGGCTGCGAGTTAATGAGAGTATCTGTCCCTAATACCCATAAGAAAGATAAGGGCTGGTATAATGCGGTTTATCCAGGACTTCTGAGCCTTTCAAGGGCAGGAATGAAAGCCTCTGACAGCAAAATGCAACAAGAAATATTGTACTGACCTACAGGCTTCCTGTTCTCCCATCAAAACAATCCTTGTGTACATGCATTAAGGAGCAATTCATTCTGAATAACTGTTCCCAAATAACTAGATCCTTTTTAATTGCTGGTATAATTAACTTAATGATATAATTGTGTGACTCCCAAAAGAAAGGGATGGAGAAGTGATAGTAATTTATTTTTTCCTCATAACTCAGCTGATAAAACTAGAATATATTTTTAAAACTATATGTAAATACCTATATTCCATATATATTCTAGTCTAACATTTTATTCAAGACTATATCTATCTATCTATTTATCTATCTATATGGGGATAGCAGTGAGAAACAAATTAAGCAGGGAGAAAGTCCCGCAGATGACTAATTGTTTATCAGTCTAAGTGCTTTTATTACAAACCTTTAGAAAGTAAATATATGCCTGGGGTTTCATCAGAGTGGTAATAAATATTAATAATGACCAACTGACAAGAGGTTTTAAATGGCCCTTCTAAAGCAATGTGTCAGCAATGCTGTGTTCTGATGAAACACAGAATGAATGTCTGCATTAATGGCTTCTCCTGTGTTTGGGGTTTTAAAGCCAGGGATGTGCTCAACAGTCTATCCTAATGTCCCTCTAACTCTCTCCACTATTTCCTCGAAGGTAGTTGAAATGTCTTGTAAAGAAGATGTGTTACCAGTCTATCCTGAAATGAACCTACCAAATCCCCTGCCTTAAATAAAAGCAGACTCTCTGTGTGTGTGTGTGTGTGTGTGTGTGTGTGTGTGTGTGTGTGGTCTTAGGTACCTAACAGTAAAAGGTTCTCAGTGTGGGCCCTTAGGCCAGGGGCAGTGCTCCCCCAAAAGGTTCAGGGGCTAGCATGAACATCAGAATTTGTTCGAGCTGAAAATTCTCAGGCTCCTCCCATGGCCAACCTACTACATTTCCGGAGCAGAGCCCAGGAATCTGTATTTACAAGCTCTGCAGGTGGTGCATTTGCTCCCTAGAGTTTCTGAAGTATCAATCTAGAATTTTCCTGCACTGTGAATAAAGAAGGTATAAGCAAGCAGAGATCAGCAACTAAATAATGTGCTTGTGGCATTTTAGACTTTGTATAAATGACCCATTGGATCAATGGCATTGCTTGTACGCTGACTGAAGAGTTTGGATATTGCTTTTTATGAAAGGCATGTTTATGGGATCCCAGAGAGTGGTATTGAGAATCTTTTTTCCCCACCTGCATGGTGGCTTGCTGCTGCTGCTGCTAAGTCGCTTCAGTCATATCCAACTCTGTGCGACCCCATAGACAGCAGCCCACCAGGCTCCCCGTCCCCGGGATTCCCCAGGCAAGAACACTGGAGTGGGTTGCCTTTTCCTTCTCCAATGCGTGAAAGTGAAGTCGCTCAGTCATGTCTGACTCTTAGCAACCCCATGGACTGCAGCCCACCAGGCTCCTCCGTCCATGGGATTTTCCAGGTAAGAATCCTGGAGTGGGGTGCCAGTGCCTTCTCCGCATAGTAGCTTAAATGGCAGGAAAGAATCTTTTCTCAGTTGAATCCTACTTCAATCAGAGTACAAGAGTATTCACGTTAAAATTCTAGCCCCTCAAACAAATGTGTTGGAGGAGAAATGAAGGTAAAGCTAGAGAAGGATGCAAAATGGCCACAGCCGGAGTTTGTTATCATTTGCTCAGAAAGGCTTATGTGCATGCACTTAAATGTGCCTGCAGCTGGTCCGCCCCGAATCACTGTTGTCAATTTCTTGCTACATGGTCAACTAGCTGAGGTGGTAATGCTAAGCAGCTCCCTCTGGCATAGACAGTGTTCAGATCCTTTTCCCTTTAATCTGCTGCCTTAAAAGCAGTTAAGAGTGGTGCCTATATGCTGAGCCACTTTCCAAGCATAAACAAGGTAAACAAAGAGAGGAGGAAGCTGCCGCTAGTGATTGGAAAAATAATGAAAGCATTCTTCTCAGGCCCTCGGAAAGACTGTGAGTCCCCGAGACTCTACTGGGTCTGCCTGAATGAGAAGTGAAAAAAGAAAACAAGGTATCAGAAGACCTCAAGGATGTTTTCCTTTCCACTCCCTAGCTTCATTTCTTTTTCTTTTTTTAATTTATTGTTATTGGAGTATAGTTGCTTTACAATGCTGTGTTAGTTTCTGCTGTACAGCAGAGCGAATCAGCTATAAACATACATATATCCACTCATTTGGCTTTCCTTCCCATCTAGGTCACCACAGAGCATGGAGTAGAGTTCCCAGAGCTATACAGTAGGTTCTCATTAGTTAGCTAGTATCAATAGTGTACATATGTCATTCCCAACCTCCCAATTCATCCCAGGGCCCTCTCATCACCCCCTTTGTGTCTATACATTGTTTGTTCTCTATGTCTGTGTCTCTGTTTTCCTTTTGCAAGTAAGATTCTTCTTAGCTAGAATGAGAAAGCAAAACTACTATGGCATCCAATGAGGGTGGAAGATTTGGAAGTTAATCTGATTTTAATATTAGCTCCTTCCAAGGATACAAGGCATCCTAGGTCCTCAGCCAGGTCAGGGTGCTGAATATCTTATTCGATCAAGTTGTGTTGATGCTTTATTTTTTTTCACTTTTAATCCAGGCCTTGCCCAGTTTTTTGAACACTTAATAACTAATTTCTAGGCTGATTGAGATTTGGGCAATGTATGAATTTCACTAGCTTCATGCCTTGGCCTGCATTCCTCAATTCCCAGACTAATTTCTTCATCCTGATCTATTTCACATGACTTCAGGTACAATTTATCACCAAATACCGTCCAGACCTCCCAAGAGCAGAAATTTTGTCAAAATTCTATCTGCCACCATGTGCATACACCCAGCATTATTTCAGGGCTTCAATTCAAGAGTTTCTTAAACAAACGAAAGCAGTGTACAAGATGCAGAACAGGTTACACAAACAATAAACGCGTTTAGTGTTTTTGCACTCCCACCTCCATTTCCTCCCAAAGTTATAATTTCTCAATATCACAACAGATTGAGACCTATCTGGCCTTCATCTTCCTAAACCTTAGGTGGGTGCACGTGTGCTAGCGTGGACACAGATGCATGTGTGTGGTGTGTACAAACGCACATGCATGTCTGTGTTCGTCACGGTGCATCACATACAGGAGGTATTTGGCAAATGTTGTTGAACAAATAACTGAAGATAATTATTAAACACTTGCCATATAACTAGCACTGTACTGGAGCTACAAAACAAAAAGGCCACAGAGAGGATTTTTATGTGCATTTGAGGATTCCAGTCATGATGGACTCATAGTTAATGGTTATTTATTAACTATAATGTGGGAAAGACTGTATTCAAGGAGTTCAATGAATACACTGCTAAAAAATAGCAGGCAATACTTGCACTCTGCACAGAAATACACTAAAATAAAAAATACACTAAAAATAAAATTAAAAATTACACTAAAGTCCCCTTCTCCAGGGGTCTTCCTGACCCAGGGATAGAACCCGGGTCTCCTGCATTGCAGGCTTATTCTTTACCGTCTGAGACACCAGGGAAGTTCTCAATAAAAATACACTAAAATTACAAATACTTGAGACACTCAGAGATTGCCTCAATTCAAAAGTAAGAGATCCCTTATACAACATTGTATCTAGAATTAACAGTATGGAGTTGTACATTTAATTTACTAAGACAGTAGATCTCATGTGAAGTGTCCTTACCGTAATAAACAAATATATACAAATAAATATATGCTATTCATAACAATAATTTTTTAAAAGCAAGCTATCTCTGGAGTGAATCTCTTAAGAACATTAATCCTTTCGGATCTAATAGAACAAAGCTAGTATGTAGTTTCTTGCATGAACCAGAAGAAATCTCAGATAATCATGTAGAAGGGCAAACGTCCTAGCCAGGGATGGCCTTGTAGCTATATATTATATTTTGGTGACAAAGCGGGGGTGGGGGTGGGGGTGGGGTGTGTTATTTTCATCAGAAAATGAAAAGAGTGATGCTGATGCAAGGTTACCTCCGAAATATTTCTCTGTGACACCCCTTAGAGAAAACTGCAATATTTCTGCTGGCTTGCATGTGGAAGGATTTTCTCTTAAAGATACTAGAGACTCTCTGAGTCCCATGAACAATTAGCTGCAATCATGTAATCAGTCACCTCTAAATGTTATCCCACCTAGGCTCATAAAACTTCGACTTAATGATTTTCTCAGGCAACTCCCTCCCAAGGGAATTGCTGCCTGAAGAAAGGAGGCAGGGTTGGGGTGGGGGGAAATAGACATATGCTAAAGAATCTTCCTAGTTAAGAGGTAGACATAACAAGCAGAAGACAATTAGCACATGTCATCCACACTTTGGAAATTGGCCACATTCAACGTTTTAAAATTCCCGCTTTTAAGATGATTAACACCATACTGTCACATTAACTTTTCAAAGGGGATTGAAACAGAAATTTTGCATTATACGATTTTTTTTAAGCATCTGTTTTACTTTGTAAACTGAGGTTCATAAATGTTTCTTGCTGGATAATTAGTTGTTGCCCTTTCATGTGGATACTGGGGAAAGAAAGGGAAATTTTAACCTCCACCATTTTAACCTCTATTTTTCTTGCTTTTTCCCCCCCCCTGACTACCTCAGGGTGACAAAGAAAAGTGGAACAGGGACCAACTTGCAGTTCAGATTGATCTGTGACACACTCTACTGCTAGTTTATGCTGAGAATGTATATACATGGAAATTTGGAAGAATTTGCCTCATACAATCAAATAAAAATTGGGTGCTACCCTGATTTCATTAACTGTAATAGCATTTATTACAGTGTCATTCCTACATCTCAGATGAAGCTTTCATCTCAAAATAGAATGTGTCCTCATCTCTCTCTGAGACCTATTTCATAGTAAAACAGCTGCCAACACT
The DNA here is from genome assembly GCA_007570785.1 of Antilocapra americana. NCBI lineage: Eukaryota > Metazoa > Chordata > Mammalia > Artiodactyla > Antilocapridae > Antilocapra > Antilocapra americana. The sequence continues at coordinate 295,722 of ML660218.1, read as the reverse complement.
CATAAAAGAAAAAAAATGCTCTTTAAAACTCTGAGGCTATATTTAGTACACAAAGCTTTTGTTGAATACATTACCATATTCTTTGTCAAGCACTTGGTTCCAACATACAAGGTGAATATAGGAGAGGTACATTTTGCTAGATGGAGAGAGAAAGATTGGGGGGAAAGCCTTTGCTCACAGAATCCAAGGTAGTATTGCCAAACCCAAGAAAAGTCCTTGGGAAAAAAAAAATCACAGAACGATAGTGCCAGAGTGATCTTACAGTCATTACTCCCACCTTTTCACTCTAGAGATGCCAAGGCTGAGGCTGAAACTGAGAGAGATAGTACACTGCTATTGAGTGCTGGAAATAAGGCTAGTGCAACTCAGGGACTGAATTTTTAATTTTACTTACCTTGAGTTCCAGCTTCAGTAGCCTCTTATGGCTAGTGACCACCCCTACTGAGTGACCCTACAGTGGCTATTCCTTTATCCTTCTCCACCATTGCTATAAAGAAAGCTGAGCGCCAAAGAATTGATGCTTTTGGACCATGGTGTTGGAGAAGACTCTAGAGAGTCCCTTAGACAATAAGAAGCTCTAACCAGTCCATCCTAAAGGAAATCAGTCTTGAATATTCATTGGAAGGATCAATGCTGAAGCTGAAACTCCAATACTTTGGCCACCTGATGCGAAGAACTGACTCATTTGAAAAGATCCTGATGCTGGGAAAGATTGAAGGCGGGAGGAGAAGGGGATGCCAGAGGATGAAATGGCTGGATGGCATCACCGACTCAATGGACATGGGTTTGAGCAAACTCCAGGAGTTGATGGACAGCGAGGCCTGACATGCTGCAATCCATGGGGTTGCAAACAGTCCGGACATGACTGAGCAACTGAACTGAACTGAACTGAACCATTACATTTAAAGACATGGTCAATAAGTTAAAACTTGAATGAAAAAGACCAAAGTCATTTACAATGAATGAAATCCCCAAAGGTTTCTGAAAGTGAAGTTGCTCAGTCCTGTCTGACTCTTTGCGACCCCATGGACTGTAGCCTACCAGGCTCCTCAGTCCATGGAATTTTCCAGGCAAGAGTACTGGAGTGGGTTGCCATTTCCTTCTCCAGGGGATCTTCCCAACCCAGGGATTGAACCCAGGTCTCCCTTATTGCAGGCAGACGCTTTACCATACGCCACCAGGGACGTCCAATAACATCACTTTACTTATTTGGCCACACTGTGCAGCCTTTGGGGATCTTAGCTTCCTGGCCAGGAACTGAACTAGTGCCCCCTGCATTGGGAGCGTGGAGTCTTAACGACTGGGCCACCAAAGGTTTCTGAAAACCACAAACGTGGCAGGCATTCCAGGCAAAAGTGCCCCATAAAACAAAGACCTACGAAAACCAAAACACTTGTGAGGACTTCAAGTCTTCCTCAGGAGCTGAAAAGATGAGAAAGAGTGAAAGTGGCTCACGAGAAGAGGCAGGTAAGTTCAGCTATACCATTTCGCTAGTTTGCACATATATTTGCAATGCAGAAATAGACATAGACATAGAGAACACACGTTTGGATACCAAAGGGAGGGAGAGACAGATTGGGAGATTGGGATTGGCATATACACCACTATGGATAACTAACGAGAACTGATTGCACAGCGCAGGGAACTCTGCTCGGTGCTCTGTGGTGACCTCAGTGGGCAGGAGATTCAGCGAAGAAAGGATGTAGGTATATGCGTGGCTGATTCACTTTGTGGTACAGCAGAAACTAACCTAACATTGCAAAGCAAGGATATTCCAATAAAACACACTTTTCTTTGCCAAATTTAAAAATACATAAATGAAAAGTACGTTAAAATAGATACACTACTATATGTAAAATAATGAACAAGGACCTATGGTATAGCACTGGATTAGAACTATATATAGAACTATATCTACTAAAAAAAAAAAAAAAAAAGGAGAACAGGCCGGAACACACTTGTCATTATGACCTCTTAACTGGCAAGAATCCTGCCTGAACAAAAATGGTGTGAAGGAAAGCTTGCTGAGATGCAATCAATGACGAATAAAAGCTGAGACTGCTCAATGATGCAATCAATGAGCCACTGAACAAGATGGCGGGGTTGGAAAGACGGAGAAGATCGCCCTGCCCACCTCCTCTCCTCATCATGCATGAAATCGATGCTGAGAGGGTGAGTAGGCAGCGGACACTAATCAAGTGTATTGGATTTTTATCGCTATGTTGGCAAGCTGGAGTATGACTTTGGGAAGCCGCACTTAACTGGCTATCTCTCTTGCTTCATCTATTTAAAGAAATGATAATGAGGCTTGGTTTCAAGTACTTTGGGAAGCCTAGGATGGAAGTGTAAGATATAATCATTCTTGCTCCTTTTTCCTTTTCCATCAGGCCATACTTCTCTCTCCAGTTAATAAGACCAATCACTTTCGAACTAGCAGTCCTAGTTTCTTGTTATAGAAACCCTCTTTGAAGACAGTCAGGCTTAACACATTTTTTTTTTTAGCTTCTTTCAAAATATAACAATTGGAGCTAAAATTAGTGTTGTTCGTGTACTCAATAGAAAAGGCTTTAAAATATTTAAGGAAGGAGCAAGACCACGTGAGGAAGTCCCTAGAATCTAAAGTGGGTGTGAGTAAATGTTGTTCTTACACTATGAACTATTTTTAATTAAAGTACAAATGGTTGTGATTCTGTAGGCACAGCTGCAAGTCATTGTAATTCTTTCATTTCTACTGTTTTTCTGCATACCAGATTTTCCTTTGAAAATTATTTTCTATCTTCAAGGTTATCCAAGAAGAATTATCTTTGAAAAATACTTCAATGCAATAAGACTTGTAACTAACTCTCTTGTCCAATTTTTTCCCATTTATTTAATTTTTATCTATTTAGGAAACTATATAGTGCTAGCTATATGTCCAACATTATCTGAAGTGCTTTACAAATATTGTCTCATTTAATCAACAACATTTGAAGGTAGGTACCAGAGTAACCTCCAATTTCTAGAGGAGAATAATGCAAAAGGAGGTTGAGAATCTTGTCCAAGCTGTGCAGCTCCTAAAGGTGGAGCCAGGGTTTGAACCCACCCAGCCTGGGTCTTTTAACCTTTGTGCTGTGCTTAGTGGCTCAGTCATGTCTTATTCTTTGTGACCCCCTTGGACTGTAGCCCGCCAGGGTCCTCTGTCCATGGGGATTCTCCAGGCAAGAATACTGGAGTGGGTTGCCATGGCTTCCTTCAGGGGATCTTCCCAACCTGGGGACCGAACCCAGGTCTTCCACATTACAGGTGGATTCTTTATCATCTGAATCACCAGTGAAGCCCAAGAATACTGGAGTGGGTAGCCTATCCCTTCTCCACGGGAATTTCCCAACCCAAGAATGGAACCGGGGTCTCCTGCATTGCAGGTGGATTCTTTACCAGCTGAGCTACTCAACCTTTGGGTTATGTTAATTCACTTGAGGTATATACTTACACCAAATTTTTAAATAAACTTGGTAAAATTAACTGGCTTGAAAACTTCTTAGTAGGTCAAACTTTTCTCTTGACTGCTCCTTGCCTATGCCCTCTTTCCTTACCTATGCTCCTTACCTATGCCCTCTTCCAAACAACCTAAATGGGCAATGTGCTACATCATCTCACATTTGCAAATCATTTCTCTCAAAAAAGACTAAACCACCCTTGTACAAGGGCCATATTAGGAGAGAAGATTGATTCCAGTAACTTGTTTTTCTTTTTAAAATTTTATTGTAATTTTTTCTAAAACTTAAAGACAGAAATGGAGAGAAGGCAGTCTAATGAAAAAGAAAGAGGTGGAAGGGATAAATAAAAAAGGAAAAAGAACAGTGAAAAGAATAAGGGAATGAAGGAAGAGTGCAATACTTCTCAACTTTGCCAAGCCTTGTAAAATGTTTAGTTCTCACAAGATAAATTTAGTAAGTGCTAATTATTTAGAATCAGTGACTTGAGCAGTTAAAGAACAGGTTGGACTTCAAATAAAAATATCTCATTCTCCTAAAAAGAAGCAGTCTTGAATAAGGCCATTGAGCCAATGAATAATTCTTTGTTAATTTTATTCACAGGGCAACGAGAACAATCTGAAAGGAGAGAATAAGGTTCCAGTTGGAGTCCATACAGAGCCAGCCTGCAAGAGATGAACACAACTATAAAATCACCTTTTATTGCTGAGTGTATGCAATGTAAAAGGTTTAAAATTTGTGTCCTAACAACCCTCAACATTTAGGACATTTTAAAATCACTCTCCCACTCTGGTTTGATGGTATATATCTAAATAGATACATGTTTCAATTGCAAGCAACTTAACAGTCTCACACACACACCTTATTTGTTCCAGTTTTATTCAGATGTAACTGATACACATCTCTGTATAAGTTTAAGGTGTGTAGCATAATGGTTTAACTTGCATATATTGTGAAATGATTACTATAAGTTTACTTAGCATCCATCATCTCATATAGATGCAATAAAAAATGAAAAAAAAAGAAACAATTAGTTTTCCTTGTGATGAGAACTCTTAAGAGTTTCCTATCTTAACAGCTTTTCTGTATATTACACAGCAGGGTTAATTATAGTCATTGTGTTGTACATTGCATCCCTAATACTTATTTATCTTCTAACTGGAAATTTGTACCTTTAACCCATTCCAGTGTTCAACTTCCTTGTGGCTCAGATGGTAAGGAATCCCTCTGCAATATGGGAGACCTGGGTTCAATCCCTGGGTCAGGAAGATCCCCTGGAGAAGGGCATGGCTACCCACTCCAGTATTCTTGCTAGAGAATCCCCATGGACAGAGGAGCCTGCTATAGTCCATAGGGTCACAAAGAGTTGGACATGACTGAGCAACACTTTCTTTTACCCCATTTCCCCAATTTCCCTACCCCCATACTCCACCTTTAGTAAACAGATATCTGACCTTTTTCTAAGAGTTATTTTTTGCAGGTTTTTTTTGTTTTGTTTTTTGTTTCTTTTTATTTTTTGTTAGTTTTAGATTCCACATATAAGTGATAGTGATTCTATAATATAAATATTAAAAAGATAATATATCATGGACACACACAGTTTGTCAGGGAATGGAAGATTTGATTACTATATGAAAATGAATCAATATAATTCACTATATTCACTAAAGGAAGAAGAAAACTTCTCTCAATAGTCAAAGAAAAAAATGAACAGTATTTAATACCATTTATCATTTAAAAGTTCCCAAAATTACAAAGGCAGTTTGACAGTAGAAATCTATAATACAGTTCAGCACATTAATAAGTAAAAGAAGAAAAAAAATTATATACTTTCTCAATTCATGAAGAAAAATTCATGATAAAAGTAATACAATTAGTAAGCTGGAAATAAAAGAGAACTTCTTGAATCCAATAAAGAATAGTTCCAAAAACCCAAATCCAAAACAATCTTAATTAACGCATATATATGGAATTTAGAAAGATGTTAGTGAGAACCCTGCATGCGAGACAGCAAAAGAAACGCAGATGTATAGAACAGTCTCATGGACTCTGTGGAAGAGGGCAAGGGTGGGATGATATGGGAGAATGGCATTAAAACATGTTAATTATCATATGTGAAATCAATCGCCAGCCCAGGTTTGATACTCGGGGCTGGTGCACCGAGATGACCCAGGGGGAGGGAATCGGGAGGGAGGAGGGAGGGGGGTTCTGGAGGGGGAGCATGTGTAGATCCATGGCGGTTTCATGTTTCTGTATGGCAAAACCAACACAATAAAGTAAAGAAAATTAAAAAAAAATTAAAATGTTAGAGGCAATAACTTTAAAACAAATAGCAATAAAACTATGTCCACTATCTGCTTCTATACGACTTATATTATGGGTTCTTTCTGTGTAGTAACACATGAAAACTTAAGTTTATAATACAAGAACTAGAATGGAAAAAATGTCATTATTCACAGATAATATAATTACCTACACAGAAAATCTAATTACTAAATTAATAAAAGTTTAGCAATCAGGCTAGAAATAAGATTAACTCACAATTAATACACCATCAATAACAACTTTAAAATGTCCTTTTTTTTAAAGATAGCATTTAAAATAGCAACAGAAAGATAAAGTATCTAAAAATCTAACAAAAGATATAGAAGACCATTATGGACATACATACTGCATGTTTGCTAAGCGCTTCAGTCGTGTCTGATTCTTTGCAACCATATGGACCATGGCCCTCCAGGCTCCTCTGTCCATGGGATTCTCCAGGCAAGAACACTGAAGTGGGTTGTCATGCCCTCCTTGAGGGGATCTTCCCAACCCAGGGATTGAACCTCCATCCTTATGTCCTCTTCCTTAGCAGGTGGGTTCTTTACCACTAGCATCACCTGGGAAACCCCCTAAAAATCTAGCAAAAGATGTAGAAGACCATTATGAACGTAATTTTACAATTCTATGGAAAAACATTAAAGAAGTCATATCTAAATAAAGAGATTTAGCATGTTCCGGGGGAAGGAAGACTTACTATCATAAAAGGTATACCCCTCTCCATATCCCATCAGGGTTGGTTTTTGTTTGCTTTTAAGAAACTTACCCAGGTGATTCTAACATGTATATTTAAAAGCAAAATGGTAAAGGCTGCTAAAGATGAATAGGTTGTGAAGACTTGCTCTACAAGATCAATTTAAGGCTCCAGCAATTAAAACACTGTAGGGTAATTACAGGGATAGATTGGCGGGAGGAACCAATAAAACTGAATAGAGAGAAGAGATTTATGATAGACATGGCAATACAAATCTCTAGGAAAACAAATGCCTCTTCAAGAATATGCCCTGGGATAACTCATAAGTGAAAGAAATTAGATTTCAACACTGCCTCTCACACCATTCACAAAAATCGCCACCAAATGTTTTAACTATAAAAGGCAGCATTTTGCAGCTTTTAGAAGAAAATATACTCCTAGAGGTTGGAAACAGTTTTCAAAAGACACAAACAAAAATTTTAAAAAATGATAGGTGCATTTAATTCCATTAAACTAAACCTTCATCAAGAGATATTATAAAAATGATGAAAGATAAGCAGCAAACTGAGAGAATGTATTTACAACATATGTAACTGACAAGATATCTAGAATATGCATAGAAATCTTAAATATCAACATGAAAAGACATGATTCAGTGGAAAAATGATCAAAAGACATGAATAAGTACCTCATACAGTGGGAAACACAAATGGTCTAAAAACATTTTAAAATGCTCCACTCAATCATCAATCAGAAAAATGCAAACTAAGATCACAAGATCCCATGTGGCACCTATGAGACTGGCACAATATGGTTCTTACACTACCAAATTTTGGAAAGTAGGTGGAGCAACAGAAAATGTTCCCACCGCCAGCAGGAGTGTTAACTGGTGTCAACACATTGAACAAACAATTTGGCATCATTTTCTACACCTAAACTTGGGCATATCCTGAGAATGTGCAAGCCCAGCACACAATGGGACAGGCCCAGGCGTGTTAGTTAGTAGCAAATGCTGCAAATAACTCCAGTATCCATCCACACAGCAGTAGACGTAGCCATGGGTCAGTCGCAGAGATATTTGCTTAGTGATGAAAGCATCTCTGAAACGAACACACTGACTGTGATACCATTACAGAAACGCAAAAGAAAAGCAATATAGTATTTAGAGAAACCAGGGTGTAAAACTTTAAAAAACAAGAAATGATTTTTTTTTTAAGGCAGAGTAGTTGCATCTGAAGGATATTCTGGAGTATGTAGGAGCAAGAAGACCACATACGTGGCTTCATCAGTGTTAGTAGCAATCCTGTTCTTAAATCTGGTGATCAATTCATGAGTTTTTGCTTTTTAAATTATTACCTTTAAAATTTTCTATCCCCTAGAATGCCCTGGAAGTCAATGATTAGGTCTCAGTGCTTCCACTGCTGACGCCCGGGTTCAATCCCTGGCTGGGGAAACTAAAGTCCCACAGGATGTCTGGTGCAGTCAAAAATTAAAAGAAAAAACATTTCTATTTGCAAATTATGCAAATAAAGTGAAAGTGAAAATTACTCAGTCGAGTCCCACTCTTTGTGATCTTGTGGGCTGTAGCCCACCAGGCTCCTCTGTCCATGGAGTTCTCTAGCCAAGAATACTGGAATGGGTAGCCATTCCCTTCTCTAGGAGATCTTCCTGACCCAGGGATTGAACACCCGTCTCCTGCATTTTAGGCAGATTCTTTACCATCTGAGCCACCAGGGAAGCCCATGTAAATAATTGTAACCTAAATAATTCAATATAGTTCTCTATTGATTATGTGTGTATATGCATATATTATATGCATTATATATGTTCAGTTCATTTCAGTTTGGTTGCTCAGTCGTGTCCGACTCTTTGCGACCCCATGGACTGCAGAACACCGGTCTTTCCTGTCCATCACTGACTCCTGGAACTTGCTCAAACTCATGTCCATGGAGTCGATGATGTCATCCAGCCATCTCATCCTCTGTCATCCCCTTCTCCTGCCTTCAATCTTCCCCAGTTTCAGCTTCAGCATCAGTTCTTCCAATGAATATTCAGGACTGATTTCCTTTTACATCTGTATATCCTTGCACAATTTTTTTAAGAGTGGAGTTGCAGTATTCTATATGTATATATTTATACATATATATACATATGTTATATATACCATATTTATCTCTGTCCTAGAAATCAGCTTTTGTTCTTTTAAAGATAATATTCAAGAGAAATCACTTTATTAGCTATGATTAGTTAGTTATATATTTACTCCTTTTGAACATATTGGAAATGGAGGTTTCACTTAAGAATGTATCTACTTTATTAATTTCCATGTGTGTACATGTGTATTCATTTTCTAGGGCTGTCATAACAAATTACCACAATTTTTTGCCTTAAAGTAAAAGCTCTGGAGGCCAGAGCCCAAAATCAATATGGCACCAGGTCTGTGCTCCTTCTAGAGACTCTGGGGAGGCTTTGTCCCTTTCCTTTTCAGTTTCCAGGGGCTTCTTTTCCTCTTCCAGCTTTCCTGGACTACATCACCTCAATCTTCGCCTCTTTCTCATCCAGCCCTCTCCTCTGTGTCTTTTCATTTCCCTCTGCCTTCCTGGTATAATGACAAAATTGGATTTATAGTCCACTCGGATAAATTGGGATGATTTCATCTCAACATCTTTAACTTAATTACATCTTTTGTTATTGTTCAGTCGCTCAGTCGTGTCCTACTCTTTGCGGCCGCATGCACTGAAGGACGCCAGACTTCCCTGTCCTTCACCATCTCCCGGTGTTGACTCAGATTCATGTCCATTGAGTTAGTGATGCTATTTAATCATCTCATCCTCGGATGCCCTCTTTCTGCAAGGAACATTATTTCCAAATAAAGTTATAGTTGTAGGTTCCAATGGATATCTTGTGAGGAGGGGCATCATTCAACCCATGACAGTAGGTATACCACATACATTGTATTTTAAATATTATTTACAAATCTGAGATAATATTCATAATATGTGATGAGGGGGGAAAATAGTTGTATTATTTCCTTAATACAAACATACAAAGATAGATGTCTGAAAGAGATAAGGGCTAGATTATGATTCTCTTTGGGTGGAAGAAAACAGGCAATTTTAATTTTACATTTTTCTATGTTGATTGAAAAGGTATTTCAATGAACCTATATTTTTTTATTAACAAAATTGATGCTCTTTTCACTTTGGAACTAATATGCTATCTACATGTTTCTTTTTAATATTTTAAAACATTCACCAACATTTCAATTTAGGCTAACAGAATCATAAAGGAAGCTGATGGTATTTCATAGTATGCTATGTTATGCCTAGTGCCTTGCCTGTTGGGCAAAGTTTCCAGTCTTTCCTGAATTTCTTCATGGTTAATTGCTTTTTCTCAACAGAAGGCACATGGGTCAGACTCAGATCTGAGATCAAGGCCAGAGGAACAATTCTTCTTTTAAAAAGCGCTTCTTTTTTTTTTGGTCAAAGACATACAAAGCATTTTGCAAGCATTATCTCATTAACAATAACACTCCTGTTGATATAATGAAAGAATTGCAGGGAGGAGGTATGTGGCATGTATCTTTATCTTTACTTCACTGTCAAAGACAGACAGGCGTGTTGAAGATGGGATGTGGCTTCCTAGTGAAGGGGAGGTCAAGGACTGGACCCAAGGTCAATTCCTTTACCAATTCCTGTAGAGGCTGCAGCTGTAAGATATTGCATCTCTTATAATCCCTGGTTTTTTCCTGGGGTTGTACAGAACTATACAGCATGTATAGAAGCAATTTCAAAAGATGGTAGTTTTAGTCGAGCCATGTAACTATTGCTGTTATTAATATTTTTTATCAACTGCCTGTCTTGCAATGCTTGGTAACTTGGTACAGGTCTCTTCAATGATATTGTTGTTGGAGCCCCATGGAATGTAGCCCACCAGGCTCCTCTGGCCACAAGATTTTCCAGGCAAAAAGGAGACCCAATGTCTCCTGCATTGGCAGGTGGATTCTTTACCACTGAGCCACCTGGGAAGCAATGGTACTAGAGTAATTTAAATATGTAAATGAGGGAATTTGGAACATATGATTACTATGTCTTCCAGTTATTATGGGCAAAACACTTGTGGGAGATTTCCACTGTTATTAAGGACTCTTTACACAAAATAATATCTTCTTCAATTTAATTATAGCATAATAGATTGAGAGGCAGGAATTTTAAGCTTGATTTGTTCTTATGCCCGTGGAGTAGGGTAATTGATAAATTCATTTATTTATTAACTCTGGATTATAATACTGAGGGATATTTTGAATTAAATGATAAATGCAACAAAATAAAGCTGAGGAGGGCATAGAGGTAAACTCATGAAAGATAAAGTTAGAAATTAATTAACTAGAAAACTAAGAGACTATAGAGCTGAGTAAATAAAGTGTGCAATATACAAAGCTTTGACCAATCTGGTAAAAAGGGAAATACAAATAATATTAGAAAAGTTACATTTCTGCAGACACACAAGATGATTCTAAACATTATCTGCAGTCCAGTGGTTAAGAGTTCACCTTCTAATGCAGGGGGTTTAAGTTAAATCCCTGGTCAAGGAGCAAAGATCCCATGTGCCTTGTGGTCAAAAAATAAAACATAAAACAGAAGCAGTATGGTTAGAAATTCAATAAAGACTTGAAAAATGGTCCACATCAAAGATAAATAATTAATTAAAAATGAAAAGTTATGTGAGTGTACTAAGTACAGTTGAAAATATCCATGAGAGGGGCAATTTTTAATGAACATCTAAGTTACCAAAATTGAGTAAAGAAATTTAAAATGCTTCAATGGACAAATGGCCATAGATGAAATTAAAATTTAGTTAAATCTCTATAGCTAAAGTACAACCCAGATTATTTTACAAGTGAATATCAAAAAAGAAAATGATGGTAATGAATAACTGTCTTATTTAAACAATTTTAGAACTTAGCAAAAGATTGAAAGTATTATGCTCATTCTACAGTGTTCATATAATATTGACCCAAAACTGGACAAGGAGAGCACAAATACACATATACTGCTGCTGCTAAGTCACTTCACTTGAGACCGACTCTGCACGACCCCATAGACGGCAGCCTACCAGGCTCCCTCGTCCTTGGGTGTCTTTAGGCAAGAATATTGGAGTGGGTTGCCATTTCCTTCCCCAATGCATGAAAGTGAAATTGCTCAGTCATGTAAGACTCTTAGCGACCCCATGGACTGCAACCTACCAGGCTCCCCTGTCCATGGGATTTTCCAGGCTAGAGTACTGGAATGGGTTCAAATATATATATACACACACTAAAATTAAGATCATTATAAATGATCTAAATGCAAGAATCTCAAATAAAATATTAAGAAATACAGAGGCATATTATAAAATTAATGAACACATGCATTTATACATATAATTTGCATGTATGTGTAGTTATATATTGGAGAAGGCAATGGCACCCCACTCCAGTACTCTTGCCTGGAGAATCACAGGGATGGGGGAGCCTAGTGGGCTTCCATCTACGGGGTCACACAGAGTTGGACACGACTGAAGCAACTTAGTAGTAGTAGTTCTATATATAGTTAAATATATATTAATAACAAGACATTAGATTATATATGTTGTGTTTTTTCACTTAAAATCTTGTTAAAAAAAACCTTGATTTCTTATCTTCAACAATGTTACTTTGTCAGCTGCATAGTATTCCATTGCAGTCACCATGTTAAAGCAAAATAAGGAAATAATTTACCCATATTAATCACAGAGCCTATTTACAGTAATATTAGGCAGAAAACAAACACCTGACAGTTACATATTCTATGCCAGTTTCAATTACTCACCAAGTAACTATACAATCAGCTGTTAATTTTCTATTTTAGTGAGAGTAACATGGCAGAAAGAGAAGGTGGACAACAAGAGGTAATTCTAAAGATCTGGTGAACTAAAAGTAGCTCAATGTCTGGGCTATCTATTACCTAAACTAAAGGGCAATAAGGGAGCCAGGGGGTAGGAGAGACCAGGAATTTGAGGGAAGATACCAAGGGCATTTCTGGTGGCTCAGGCAGTAAAGAATCTGCCTGTAGTGTGGGAGACCTGGGTTCAATCCCTGGGTTGGGAAGATTCTTTGGAAAAATAAATGGCAACCCACTCCAGTATTCTTGCCTGGAGAATTCCATGGACAGAGGAGTCTGATAGGCTGCAGGCCATGGATTTGCAAAGAGTCAGACACAACTGAGTGACTGATACACACACCAAATGCCAACTCAAATGAAGCCAATTTGAAAATGGCAAGAACTTACACTGTTATAGAGCACCTAATTTCAAAGAGTCTCTACCAGTCTCTCTACAAAGGGAAGAAAAATGCACGATTATTATTCTTCACAGACATCTTTGAGGTTCTACTCTAAGCCAGGCAGAGCAATTGGCAAGATACAGTCACTTAAGGAAGCTTGAAAATGTCCACTGTAATGGATGAGATCAAGTAAAAACACTTGTGAAAAGAAGTCATCCAGGGAGCGAATGTAAGGATCGCATGTGAGACCCTTTCAAGCTAGCTTAGCTCTGATACAGCTGTATAAATAGAGCAGCATGAGTTACATTGATTCTGCATTCAGATTCGTTGTGATTAATTAATTCACCAGGACCCAAAGCTTTTCCTCCATATAAATTGAGAACTTTTAATTTTGGCTGGTGTTGTTCCTTTCCAACTGTATTAAAAGGTTTTGTCCTAATGACTTCCATTTTTCTAGGTTCTCAAACCCCCAGGTCACCAGGCTACATGGTCTTGGTCCAAGCAAGCATTGGATCTCTATTTCTCCATCCACAGTGACTGGTCCAAGAAAGGATCTAAGCAGGGCTTCAGGAAATCTTGTCCTGGAAGTTGTACCTGGGCTTCGTAAGACACAGCTCTCTTTTTACATATTTGCTAAACAAGGAGTTGGAAATCTGGGGATACTCATAACCATCTTTCATGCCAGATGGAAAGCACTTGTTTGCAACACAGAGGATGAAGTAAACATAAGAATGAAAGAGACAAGCTGAGAGATAGATCAAGAAAAATGACCCACACGTATGAGGTGAGATTCACCTCCAGCTTTCCATGAGTGAATGAATTTGCTTTGTACATTAGTTAAAATTTTTGACATTTACAATCAAACACCTCCTGAATATATCTTTCTAATGTCTACCCTGCTCCTAAGAGACTTTCATATGTGAATGATTCATGCGACACCCTAGCACCACCATTTTTTGGCTATACTGTCTCCATGACCCTAAATCTCAATCTACTTCAAACACCATTGGACCCTTGTCATTACTCAAAACTGCCACACTATGAAGGGCTATGCTCTAATAATTAGAGAGATACACATATTCATTAGAAGCTGGATTATGAAAAATCAACAGTGACAGATTGCTTAATATCATTAGGCATTATAAAGTTTTTAAAAAGATTCTTTCCTATTTGGAGTAGTAATACTGAAAAAAAGCTCAAGGGTTCTATATAATTTCTAGCTAAGCATATGGCACTTAAAAGAATAGATCGTGTTAATGATTTTCACAGCCCCTATTTTAAAACACAAGATATTCTTACATATTGATTGGTCTTTAACCAAAATAGACAAAAAGGGAAAACCGTATTTTTCCAATCTTGCTGAAAGCTAAGTATAATTGATCTTTTTTTTTTCCCCTTCATATTTCTTTCAGCCTTATGCTGCATTTTTAGGAAGCATATAGAGTTAATTGAATGTGATGAGCGACTAAAGTGTTTTGAGATAGCACTGGGATAATAGAGAGGTAAGGAGCTGGGCCACGTTTAATCATAACAACATCCCACTTAAAAGCTGGAATGCATCAGCAGTCTGCTGTTGCCATATTGATTTTGCTTAGCCCTTCTGGATGAAGTATCAGGGAGATTTTCCAATGCAGAATCAGGACAGATGGTGGGGAGGTTGGGGGGAAAAATAGTCTTGCAGTGTAATAGGAGTCAAAGCAAAGCTTTTGAAAAATATTATTATAACTCCTTGATAAACAACTGACATCAAACCACAAACATCTATTAGTACCATGGCACAAATCAATGGCACAAGAACCTTCAGCAATGTTCACTAGTTCTCTAGCTGTTTACTTTTTATCAATGAGGTTACACCTTGCAGGACTATTGGTATGACTCTCTTACAGGGGATTTTCTCAAATCATTTTAAAAATCATGATATAATACTATTAATTAGATTGCAGTTTCAGGGGAAATCTTGACCTGAAAAGGAATTTTCAAAATTACATTTAATTACAGAGTGTTTAAATTTTATATCTTTAATAAAAAAAGATCATATTCATGAATCAAACATTAATGTTAGTGACTCATGATCTCCTATGAGATCAATATAGAAGCTCATATCATGTTATTCTTGTGATGCCAAAAAATGGAAGTCCACTCTTCCATAGGATGTGATCAGTTTTATTTATTTTACCCAAAGCCCTGGAAGTGACTACTTTAAAGGAATCACCTCTATATAGTTACTACTATTTTCTATAACTAACTACTAATTTCTATAGTTACAGAAGTTACTCTATCTTAATTCTATCTTTCACTTATTATCCTTTTTATTTTTTGATCTTTAGAATTTGAGAGGAACCAAGATAATTATAATTCTATGTACTTGCAAAAAGAGCCCAGTGGGGAAAAAAGTAGAATTTTGAGGTCAAGGGTTTTAATCCAATTCTACCACGTACTAAGTTTTTGACCTTAGACAGTTTACTTAACCTTTTAAACCTTCAATTCCTCAATGCAAAATTGGAATGATATAAAATAATGTTAAATATTATTAAGAAGATTAGATACATAATTATATAAAAGTGCCTGGATTAGCCCCCTTACTGTCCCTTAGTCTCAGCAAGAAAGTCTACTATCTCTTTAAAGAGAGAGTAAGGGGCTGAATCGGAGAAGGCACTGGCACCCCACTCCAGTACTCTTGCCTGGAAAATTCCATGGACGGAGGAGCCTGATAGGCTGTAGTCCATGGGGTTGCTAGGAGTTGGACACGACTGAGTGACTTCCCTTTCACTTTCACTTTCATGCATTGGAGAAGGAAATGGCAACCCACTCCAGTATTCTTGCCTGGAGAATCCCAGGGACGGGGGAGCCTGGTGGGCTGCAGGCTATGGGGTCACAGAGTCAGACATGACAGAAGTGACTTAGCAGCAGCGGCAGCAAGGGACTGGGTAATTTTCAAGTGGAATTTCTTGCCTGTTCAATGAGTCTAATGCATTGCTTGGGTCTAGTCCTAATACAAAGAGACTGACTCCCTACATTTTTCTAGAGCTAACAATTTATGGCTGTGAGGAAAGCCAATTCAGCCAGAAATTGCTGCTCAACACACTGCTTGGGCTCTGTCTTTCTGCAGGAGTGGTAGAGGCTGAAGCTAAAAGGGAGGCACCAGGACCAAGGCCAAAGGAGCAGAAGCAGAATTTCAGGAGAAGTTTGCTTCTGCACTGAGCCAGCTGCCAGATGGCTGCAAGAGCCAAAGAAGGATGGTCCAAGAGTGTGTATGCAATGACCTCAAGTTGGGTTAAGCCAGAGGCCTGACTAATTGAATGCACTGAAATTGGTTCTGAGAGATTAAATATTAATACTAACTGTAATGGCTTCCCTCATAGTTCAGTCCGTAAAGAATCTGCCCGCAGTGCAGGAGACCTGGGTTCTATTCCTGGGTTGGAAAGATTTCCTGGAGAAGGAAATGGCAGCCCACTCTGGTATTCTTGCCTGGAGAATCCCATGGACAGAGGAGCCCAGCAGGCTACAAGAGTAGCCTGGGGTCACAAGAGTCAGACACGACTGAGTGACCAAATCACCACCACCATTACCACCGTCTGTAATTGACCAACACAGGCAACTCTTTGTTCTCCACGAGGAGGGGGACCTTGCCTCTGAGCTGAAGTCAGTTCACTGAAGGAACGAAGGTGACTTGTGCCTTGCCAAAACAGCTGTCTCCAGTCCTGCTCTGACACTCAGCTCCTAGAGAGATTTAACTCATTTTTTTGAAAGGACATAGAGTCATGTATATTTTGTGAGACAAGGTCTTCACTTTTACGACTTGGTTGGTCAGTGCCTTAAATCCTAGCCCATGTGGTCACTACCACTCTCTAGTACTTTACTAGTTCTGTGTTTGCCTTTTGATCTCCTCCTACTGTCTCTAGAGGTAGGAATGCAGGCTCAGTTAAGATAATCGAGGACATAATGCTTGAGCTGGAAAGTGCATTAGAAAATATTTATTTAAATTTCCTCATTTTTAAAAAGGCTGGGGGTGGTCAGGTGACTTGCAGGGATCATATGACAAATAGTAGAGACAGGAGTAGAACTCAAGATGACTTGAGTTCTCTTTTGTTCTTATGACACAACACATTTGCTGTTGGATACAAATCATATAACCTGCTGGACACTTAGTAGGGCTTCAACTATAGATGTTGGATAAGTCACTGTTTAACAGGTAATTGCTATGTATGACATTCGATCAGTAACTAGATTCCTCTGTGAAGCTGATGTAAAGTAGAAAATCTGATTTATGTGTGACCATTCTCTGCCTGTTTCTTTAGATGTGAGAATTGTAAAACACAGCACAAGTGGAAAGAGCTTAAGTAAAATGTATTGGCAAATGCTTGGGCAACAGCTTTGGTTTTGATGGGCAAATATGGTCATGTTTTCCCTTGTCGTCTTGGCTACCTTGCTGCCTCAGAAAATTCTGCTCTTTGGACTATAGTGCATTTGCTTATGCGAAGTCGATATTAAAAATCTGGTTCATCAAAAGAGAAAAAAGATGACTGTCACAAGGGTAAGACTTTTTAGAACTGAAGACAAGCTGCTCCTTTCCAACTGAAAATGTCAAACACTTATTCATACAGTTCTTACCAGACTTGATTTATATGAGCAACTGCCAATCCTCAACCTCCCCCTCATGCAAGTGCAAATGGGAAGCCTGTTCATTCAGCCATTAATATCACGTTAGCTTTGTTTGATACCCTGAATAGAAAATCATTTCTTCCTTCCATGTGGGAGTTATTGATTTACCCAGTCATTCACTTTAAAACTCTCCTAGTTCCTAAATATGTTTGGTGTTTACCTGCAGTGTTGTAAAAGACAGGGTTATTTTCTTTATGGTTTTCTAGAAGTTTGACTTAAAAAGATAAACATTGCTTATGACCCGACTTGTAATTTGAATTCACATTCTCCAAGCCCAGTGAAAATTACACGCTTTCCAGAAAGAGAAAAAAATCAAAAGAAGATAAAATTTCACTTATATCATGCTTTCCAGCAATAATATGGCTTATATATTGAAACTTATGCATTTTTCTTAAGGACTCACATATTTTTAAGATTTTTTACTTCTTGTATTTCTTAGATGCGCTATGACTTTTATAGAAATATTCTTTTAATGAGCACTCCCAGATAGTGAGAGAATTAACACGAAAAATGACATGAACACAACTGGGATAGATGAAAACGAGGTTTTCAGTGAAAATGAAAAATAAAAGGAATAAAAAGGAGCAAGCTTGGCCCTACAGAATGAGTCGCTTATTTCAGAAAGAGAAGAGGGAATCAGAAAGCATGATTTATAGTACCACGGTCCAATAAATCATAGCCAGGAAAAAGGGTTGTAAGGCACAAAACATTCCTTGTGATATGCCTCTTCAAGCACCAGATTGATAAATCTTCAAAAATTAGTCCCTACCCTCAAATGTATATTACAACTGAGAACTCCCTTGAAATCTCCTGATTCACAACACCCTCATTGTCAAACTAACAAAGACAGGACCACACGCTGCGTTTTGGTTTTATTTCATACAACACAAGGGCTAAGAGCTCTAGATAGACTATAAAGAAACAAGCCCCCGTTTCCCCACTTCAAAAAGAATAGAAAGATCAGCTATTCACTGAGCAGGATTTCCACTGTCATTATGGGATTTCGCTCACAGTAGGCAGCACTCCTTCAAGAGAAGAATAGAGCGTGTTTAATGGCCACGTTCTCCAGGGAAGGCTGGGTCATCACAGAAGCTCTCCGTCCTGGTACAAACGTTCGGTCCAAAGACTGCCAAAGAGGCCAGTCAGTATCAGGGTCACCAGAGTGACTGTTCCATCTTCTCTTGATATTTTTAAAGCATGAATTTTGAGTCTCTCCACTTTTTCCAAACTCACTTTTTCCACATCAAATGCCTTTCTTTTGAGACTTGCCTGATGAATCACTCAGAACAAAGAATGACTTGGGACACGGCATAACTTAACCACTGGTTGGACCCTAAGGAAATGAATCACCTCCTGCAGGATTAATGAAATCAGGCCTGATCGTCCGAGGTTGTCAGTGAAGTATGGGAAGGATTGGAGGTCTCTTCCGAGGTCTCACACTCATCACCGCACCCCTAGGAGGAAAATGTATTACCACTTAAAAAACCAGCCCCTCTGTCTGTAAGTCTTGGAGAAGAACGAAAAGGGGAAAGGGGACCTACATGTTTCTCAAGGAGATTCCTCTCCACCCCAACCCTGGCAATCTGAACTGGGTTTTAGCAAGGAAGCTGCCGGTCCCCAACATTCCCTCCATTAGCAAAACAGGATGCTAATTCCTCCTGAAATCAGTTTCATAAAGAATGTATCTTTTCCATCTAGAGCATTGTAACAGGAAAATGAAATGAATGTTCGCAGACACGGGAATGTAATTCTAGTTTATGAACATAAACTTAGACATTGGCGTTTTTTAGGGAAAAAAAAAAACCCTCAGAATTGAAAAGAAGCCTGAATATTCAGCTTGGACCTGAATATCAAGGACCTGAAACTGTGGTATTTAATTATTCCTTTAGGATATCTAGGATCTGGAAATCTTACAGCTATATAATATGACTGCAGTGGCCTCAGACACATTTATTGTTAACATCCAGGTATATCTTTTTCCTCTTTTCACTTTCAGTCTTTCTTTCCCCTTATGTTCTCTATGTGTCATTTTATGTGTGTCATTGATAAACAGAATATAGTGAATTTCAGTTTTCTTTTATTCAAACTAATTTCTCTGCATTTTAAACTAAAGAGTTTTTTTCTCTTATACGAAGTGAGATCACTGATATCTTCGGAATGATTTCTAATCATCTTACTTTATTGTTCCCATTTGTACTGATTCTATCTAGGTTTATTTTATTCTCTTTTCTGTCATAGTTTTGAAACAAATTTTCATATTCCACTCCTCTGCCTTCTGCCACTGCCTGGGATGTGACATACTCTATTTCTATTCTTTAGTGGCCACTTACGTTAACTAGGATTCATTCAGAGTAAGTGAAGTCCTTTGTAGTTTTTCATATCATCATAACTACTGGCTTCATACCCCCTCTTTCAGCAGGATGCTAGTGTAACTTCAAAGCTGACACAACCCAACCTTGCTTACAGAGACATGGCATGTTTTGTTAAACTTGTGAAACCACAGAATCACATGAAGACAGAGCAGTGCAGGAGAAAAGCAAGTATACCCATCACGCTCCCATGGTTAGTCTGGGCTGAGTTCATTCATTCACTCAGCCATGTATTCAAAGAGCAGATTTTTTGTTGCATTCCCTCATACTCTTGGTATATACTTGATAATAAAATCAAATGACTTTATATATAAGGGGTTTGTCTTCACTGACTATACTGTGCATTTCAAAGGAACAGAGACACGGTTTTCAATTCATTGTTCATCATTTCATTCAGTACTTCTCAAACCTCAGTGAGCAGCGGAATCACAGGGGGATGTCTGACAGTCATGAGGGAGACCTGGGGATCTGCATTTTAAACAAGTACTTTATCAGACGGAAATGAAGCACAACTACACGGTCTGTCCAGTCAATTCTCCCCTTGGTGATGATAAGTTAAGTGTCTGCCACAGTGGGGTAGAATGTTGCACTAGAATGGGAGGAGAGAGGAGGAAACATTTGTATAAACCAGTAATTCAGGTATTAATTGACAAGGTCTTGATAGTGTGCTGCACAGAATAAAAGTTAATCAGAAGTAACAATAATCATGGTTACACTTTATCTTTATATTACTCTCACCCATTTCATCCTCTAAAGCAGTACCAAGAACTTGACTCATTCGAAATCATCTCTGGCAGAGAAGCTCTCAAAATAGATGAGGCTGATTAAGACAGCAAGGGAGTCTTTGGGATTGCAAACGTGTTGTCCAGTGGCCAGAGAAAAATAACTTTTAGAGAATTTCAAAACTTTAATAATGCCACACAATGTCAAACAGCAGCCAATTATACACTTTTCTAAAAGAAGACCTATTTCTGGTGGTAGTCAATTGTTTTCCTGGCTGAAAGTTGATTTGAGAAATAATCAAGAATGGGGTTTTTCTCTTTGTTAGTTTATATTTCAGTGAAAGTGGGAAACACTTAATGTCAACAAGGTGCCTTTGCTCTGTTGTTGTTCATATGCCCAGTCATATCTGACTCTTTGCAACCCCATGAACCACAGCACGCCAGGCCTCTCTGTTCCTTACCATCTCCCAAAGGTTGCCCAAGTTCATGTTCAATGTATTGGTGATGCCATCCAGTCATCT
This sequence comes from Antilocapra americana, assembly GCA_007570785.1. NCBI lineage: Eukaryota > Metazoa > Chordata > Mammalia > Artiodactyla > Antilocapridae > Antilocapra > Antilocapra americana. The sequence continues at coordinate 274,658 of ML660218.1, read as the reverse complement.
CATCCTCTGCTGCCCACTTCTTCTGCCCTCGACCTTTCCCAGCATCAGGGACTTTTCCAATAAGTCATCTTTGTGCATCAGTTCAGTTCAGTTCAGTCGTGCAGTCGTGTCTCTTTGAGACCCCATGAACCACAGCACGCCAGGCCTCCCTGTCCATCACCAACTCCCAGAGTTCACCCAAACCCACATCCATTGTGTTGCTGATGTCATCCAACCATCTCATCCTCTGTCGTCCCCTTCTCCTCCTGCCCTCAATCTTTCCCAGCATCAGGGTCTTTTCAAATGAGTCAGCTCTCTGCATCAGGTAGCCAAAGGATTGGCTTCAACATCAGTCCCTACAATGAACACTCAGGACTGACTTCCTTTAGGATGGACTGGTTGGATCTCCTTGCAGTCCAAGGGACTCTCAAGAGTCTTCTCCAACGCCACAGTTCAAAAGCATCAATTCTTTGGTGCTCAGCTTTCTTTATAGTCCAAGTCTCACATACATATATGACTACTGGAAAAACCATAGCCTTGACTAGACAGACCTTTGTCGGCAAAGTAATGTCTCTGCTTTGTAATATGTTGTCTAGGTTGGTCATAACTTTCCTTCTAAGGAGCAAGCGTCTTTTAATTCCATGGCTGCAGTCACCATCTGCAGTGATTTTGGAGCCCCCCAAAATAAAGTCTGACACTCTTTCCACTGTTTCTCCATCTACTTGCCATGAAGTGAAGGGACTGGATGCCCTGATCTTATTTTTCTGAATGTTGATCCTTAAGCCAACTTTTTCACTCTCCTCCTTCACTTTCATCAAGAGGTTCTTTAGTTCTTCTTCACTTTCTGTCATAAGGGTGCTGTCATCTGCATATTTGAGGTTATTGATATTTCTCCCAGCAGTCTTGATTCCAGCTTGTGCTTCATCCAATTCAGGATTTGGCATGATGTACTCTGCATAAAAGTTAAATAATCAGGGTGACAATATATAGCCTTGACGTACTCCTTTCTCAATTTGGAACCAGTCTGTTGCTCCATGTCTGGTTCTAACTGTTGCTTCTAGACCTGCATACAGAGTTCTCAGGAGGCAGGTAAGGTGGTCTGGTACTCCCATCTCTTTAAGAATTTTTCACCATTTGCCTTTGCTTCACAACATCATAACAGATACTTCTAACTCTTCACAATTATGTGCCAGCCAGTATCTGCTGCTTCTGCTGCTGCTGCTGCTGCTAAGTCACTTCAGTCGTGTCCGACTCTGTGCGACTCCATAGACGGCAGCCCACCAGGCTCCTCCGTCCCTGGGATTCTCCAGGCAAGAACACTGGAGTAGGGTATCTAGCAATTATTTAATCAAGTATTGTTTCTGCTCCAGTCTTGTTGCCAGGGACACTGGGTGAATGTCAGTTTTTGCAAGCAGCTCTCCATCTGCCAGCCAAAGGTTGGCCTTTGCTTTCCTTTTAGAAGGGAAGAAGAAATCATTTTGCTGTGGTTCCAGAGCTAATTTGACTCTGATCTCAAGAGCCCTGGCCATCTAGACATTACATTTCTGTAAATTATCTTTAAAAAAGTGGGCAAAGGAATGAGAAAGAAGAAACTAGTAATGGAGAAAATCACCACCATTCCTCCTTATTGACTTCTGTTAAAGTACCATATGACTAGCAGAGACATGTCCAGAGCAAAAAGAATAATGAATGGCTCCGAACAGCTAAAGAATATTTCACACTCTTGGCTCAAAATCTGATCCTCCATCCCAATTCGCAGAGATTAGAGCCTTTATTTAATATTTTTAAATTGTTTGCAAATGATCTAAGTTAATTGCTTTAAATACTTAACATGGCATAAAATTCAAAGTTTGAAAATATATAGATTGTCCATTTGTTCCCCAGAAACACATTTCTAACCCACAGGGAGGCCTTGTCATCCCTCTCTTGGGTATCCTTCCAGAAATGGGCTATGCTCAGTTTAGGAATTAATAACCCTTTCATCAGTATGTGTTGGGCATTGAATACAGCACATGTATCAATGAACAAAAGAGTCAATATTCCTTGCCTTCAAGGAGTCTATGGTCTAGGCAATCAAATAAGATAAACGTGATAACTTTGTAGCCTGTTGGAACATGATCATTATTATGGGGAAAATTCAAACAGGGAATAGGGGGAAGTAAGTCTTGGGAAGATGTAGAAATGGGTGGCAACATTTACGAGTGGTCAGAATAAAGGTTTACAAGCAAAGTGACACTTGAACAGACCAGAAGGAGGGTAAATAGAGGGTTCTGTGGACATCAAGGAAGAGCATCCAGAAAGAGTGAGTCTGGGAGTAAAGGATGGGACATGAGAGCAAGGTACACACTGGACTGAGTTGGGCTGAGCTGTTACTATAACAAACTTGGCTTTGATTCTGAGGGCCAAAGCAATGGCGTTTCCAGTAGTCATGTAAAGACACGAGAGCTGGACCATAAAGAAGGTCGAACACTGAAGAACCGATGCTTTTGAACTGTGGTGCTTGAGGATCCCTTGGACTGCAAGGACATCAGTCAATCCTAAAGAAAATCAACCCTGAATATTCATTGGAAGGACTGATGCTGAAGCTCCAATACTTTGGCCATCTAATGTGAAGAGCCAATTCACTAGAATAAACCTGGAGTCTGGGAAAGATTTAGGGCAGGAGGAGAAGGAGGAGACAGAGGATAAGATAGTTGGATAGGATCACTGACTCAGTAGAGTCAGTGAAAACTTGAGTTTGAGCAAACTCTGGGAGACAGTGAAGGACAGGGAAGACTGTTTTGCTGCAGTCCATAGGGTCACAAAGAGTTGGACATGACTGAGCAACTCAACAACAGCAATGACACGATTTGACTTACATTTTAGCTGGATATCCTGGATGCTCTGTTTAGAAGAGCCTGAAGACTTGGGAGAGCATGAAGAAGGACATGGCAAGAATACAGTCAAAAGATGATGACCCGTGGCTTGGACCAGAAGGCAGCAATGGAGGTGGTAAGCAAAGGTCAGAATCTGGATAAACTTTTTGAAGGCAGAATTAAAAAGAATAGACTATGGGTTCAAAGTGAGCTTAGAAATGAAGTCAAGAATTGAGAGCACCCCTAGGGATTTTAGCAGGAACAGAGAGAAGTGTCATTACTGAAATAGGAAACCTGAAGAAGCTTTTAGGGGAAAAGGAGAAGTTCAGTCTCGGCTATCCTAAGCCCAAGATGCTCATTAGATAGCAAATTGGAGATGCTAAGCAAACAGCTGGGTATATGAATATGAAATCACAGAACAGATCTGAGCTGGAGATACAAATTAGACACTTATAGGCAAATAGATGGTGTTCAAAGCTGCGAATTCAGAAGAGATCCCAACAGAAGTGAATATAGGGAAAAAGGAAATAGAGTGGAGCCCTGAGAAGCTGCCACTGTTACTAGTGAAAACGATGAGGAAAAACCCAGCAGACTGGCAAGGAGCAGCAATAGAGAGGAGGAAAGCAGTGTGAGATGTCCAAAAAGCCAAAGGAAGGAACATATTTCAAGAAGAGCCATGCCAATTGTACTTCAGGCTGCTCAACGATTTATCAAGACCAAGGTCAATGGTAATATTGATGAGAAGCATTTTAGTGGGACCAAAATGAATTAGAATGGATTTAGGCGTTAGAAGCAGAAGAGAAACTTGAGAAAATGTGTATAGATTAAGTCTCTTGAAGAGTTTTGCTGTAAGAGGAAGCCAAGAAGAGAGGCAATACTAGAGGGAGAAAATGTGATCAAAAGGAGATTTGCTTTTTTAATAGGAGAAACAAAAAGCTTGTCTGAATGCTGATGTTAATGATTTAATAATGAGGGGAAGTGTGTGTGTTTACACATATTCATTCTGTTGTATATACGATAGTTACACACTAATATGAACTTTTTTCCCCACTTAACGACAGTACTCCATCAGGTTCAAGTTCTAACTGGCCAGAAGACACACTATTATTATCTTACCGCTCTAAAAGAAAAAAATATTCTGCCACTTAAATATGACAGGCCATTATTTGAAAGACACATCCTGATTTCAGAAATGTTAAAATGTAAAACAAAAAAAAGCACCTCTCATATACAAAGACATATGATCTGCATCTTGGTGTTTTTCTCCATCTCAATTCAAAGAAATTGAATTATAGTTTCTGGTCTTATGCTTAGATCTTTGATCCATTTTGAGTTTATCTTTGTGTATGGTGTTAGAAAGTGTTCTAGTTTCATTCTTTTACAAGTGGCTGTCCAGTTTTCCCAGCACCACTTGTTAAAGAGGTTGTCTTTTCTCCATTGTATATTCTTGCCTCCTTTGTCAAAGATAAGGTGTCCATAGATGCGTGGATTTATCTCTGGGCTTTCTATTTTGTTCCATTGATCTATATTTCTGTCTTTGTGCCAGTACCATACTGTCTTAATGACTGTGGATTTGTAGTATAGCCTAAAGTCAGGTAGGTTGATTCCTCCAGTTCCATTCTTCTTTCTCAAGATTGCTTTGGCTATATGAGGTTTTTTGTATTTCCATACAAATTGTGAAATTATTTGTTCTAATTCTCTGAAAAAGACCTCTGGTAGTTTGATAGGAATTGCATTGAATCTATAGATTGCTTTGGGTAGTATACTCATTTTCACTATATTGATTCTTCCAATCCACGAACACGGCACATTTCTCCATCTGTTTGTGTCCTCTTTGATTTCTTTCATCAGTGTTTTATAGTTTTCTATATACAAGTCTTTTGTTTCTTTAGGTAGAAATACTCGTAAGTATTTAATTCTTTTTGTTTCGATGGTGAATGGAATTGTTTCCTTCATTTCTCTTTCTGTTTTCTCGTTGTTAGTGTATAGGAATGCCAGGGATTTCTGTGTGTTGATTTTGTATCCTGAAACTTTGCTATATTCACTGATTAGCTCTAGTAATTTTCTCGTAGAGTCTTTAGGGTTTTCAATATAGAGGATCATGTCATCTGCAAAGAGAGAGAGTTTTACTTCTTCTTTTCCAATCTGGATTCCTTTAATTTCTTTATCTGCTCTGATTTCTGTGGCCAAGACTTCCAAAACTATGTTGAAAAGTAGTGGTGAGAGTGGGCACCTTTGTCTTGTTCCTGACTTCAGGGGGAATGCTTTCAGTTTTTCACCATTGAGGATAATGTTTGCTGTGGGTTTGTCATATATAGATTTTATTATGTTGAGGTATGTTCCTTCTATTCCTGCTTTTTGGAGGGTTTTCATGTCATTGTATGGCAAAACTAATAAAAAAAAAAGAAGTGAGAATTTCAATCTCAAAAAAAAAAAAACCAAAGAAATTGAATTATTTTCATGAAAGCCTGAAGAATATTCCTTTTTATCAATGTATCTTAGCTTATTTAGTCACATCTTTTTGGTGATGATTTATTTCTGTTCAATTCTTTCATGTTTCAAAAATGCTGCAGTGAATACCCTAATATAAACAATTATCTTTACCCTGTCTAGGTGAATCCATAAGAGAAATTTCTGAAAGTGAAACTGTCATCTTATTAAGGATAATCCTCATGGCTGTTCATAAAGGTTTTACCAACCTTCAGCATTGTCCGAGCGTGCCTGTGACCCACCACCAGCCAACATATGGTGCTGTCAAACATGTTAATCTTTGGCAATACGGTGTGGGAGGCAGAATAGTTGCCTCCCAAAGATGTCTACATACTAATCCACAGAACCTGTGACTATATTATCTTACATGGCAAAGGTGACTCTGTGATTAATTTAAAGATCTTAAATTGGGGAGATTACTTTGGGGTATTTGGGTGGGACTCTTGTAATCTCAGGGCTTCCCAGGTGGCTCCATGGTAAAGAATCCACCTGCTGTGGATTTGGTCCCTGAGTCGGGAAGATCTCCTGGAGAAAGACATGGTAACCCACTCCAGTATTCTTGCCTGGAGAATCCAATGGACAGAGGAGACTGGCGGGCTACAGTCCGTGGTGTCCCAAAGAGTCGGACACGACTTAGTGACTACACAACAGTAACAACAACAACACATAATCACAGGGGTTCTCATAAGTAAAGGAAAGAAGCAAGGGAATCAGGGAAAGTGTGTGAAGCGACATCAGTAAAGCAGAGGCAGGTGATGCAATTCGTGACTTTGAAGATGAAGGGGCCAACAGAAAAAATGAATTCGTCTAGAAAATACAAAGACAAGGGAACAGTTTTCCCCTAGAGATGAGAGCTTCATTAAAATAACATAGAAACTTTCCTCCATTTTTCTATACTCTGAAACAGAACAGCATTGGAATTACCTAATATTTGACATTTCAGTAGAAGTGTGCTTTGAAATAATCTGCTACAGAAGTTGGTCTGTATAAATTTTCTAAATACTCCATTTTATTTACAAATTTACTCTCCTCATCTATATTATTTATTATGTTTCTATAGAGCTGAGCAAAATAAATTCCTATGACTCTTTCATTTTCTACAGCATTTGCTCATTTTCAATTTTTTTTTTTTTTGTATTTTGCTTTCTCCTTCTCCTCTAAGTCAGCTGATAATTCATCTTTTTTCCTGTTACCTAGCTTTTAGATTTACTTATTGGTTCTGTAATTTTTCAATTTTCCCATTCATTAAGATCTGTTTTTATCATTCTCATTAGTCTTTTGTTTTTCTAAGTTAGAAGTTTAAATTGTTTTTCTTGTTCATTATTAAATTATTTAGTGCTATGACTCACTCTGAGCATGACTTTAGATGTACACTTAGGTTCTGGCATGTCATGCTTTCATCAATCCTTCTAGATGTATTACAATAAAAGTTTTGATTTCCTTATGTCTCAAGGACTAAGGGAAAATTTTGAAATTTCCACATGACTTCTTTTTGTTGTTTTTAAATAGTTATATTTTCAAATTTCTCCTTTTATTGCAATTGACCAAAAATGGCTTTGATCCTATTTCAGCTTTGATGAACTTGTTGAAGTTTTATTTATGGCCAATATGTAATTTTTTTTGCAAAATTAAAGTAATTAAATTTCCTGAGCATCTAAAAGAAGCAGCATTCTCTGTTCTCAGGTAGTATGTCTAATATCTTTGTATTAGACTATATATAGTAGGTCTAATATGTATATATATATTCCATATGTATATATATGTGAAAGTGTTAGTCGCTCAGTCGTGTCTGACTCTTCTGACCCCATGGACTGTAGCCTGCCAGGCTCCTTTGTCCATGGGATTCTTCAGGCAAGAATACTGGAGTGGGTTGCCTTTCCCTTCTCCAGACAATCATCCCAACCCAGAGATCTAACCTGGGTCTCCTGCATCGCAGGCAGATTTTTTTTTACCATCTGAGCCACCAGGGAAGCCCCTGTGTATATACAGATACATATATATATTCCATGTACCTATGTATGTCATCTTATAAATTGTTATCTGGGTTTTCTGTACTCTTAATGCCTTAATTATTTTTTCTTCATTTGTTTTATTGATGATTGCAGCTTAAAGTCTCCAATTCTGCCTTATATTTCTAGTGATTTTTATACTGATGTTGGTGTTGTATTATTTCATGATTGGGTAGTCACCTGGTTTGAGCTTCATTGTGGGCTGTACTTTATAGCCTTATAAAGTGCCATTCTTTATCTAGATTCTCCCCAGATTAAAATTCATCTGATATGAAGACTGAAGTCAATGCTTTATTTTTGTTCACATCTGCCTGGGCTGTCCTTGTTTATCCTGGAACTTCCTTCCCTTGGGGGTCACTCAGACTCCTTTTCTATAGAATATAGGTGGGTTCTTTATTGCATGTCCAAGAGTCTCTGAGGTGAGTTTGATCAGTTTAAACCTAATTATATGATGTAATTATTTCATAATTTATTGCTTATACTTTTTTAAGAAAAAGTTACTCGAAATATGGTAGGAGAGAGCACAGGTTCCAGGTATTTGTTCAGTGCAGAGAACCTAGGAAGTCTGGAGAAAAGGATACACTTAAAGGCCAGAAGTGAAGGTCTTGGTTTTCTCTATTATTTGCTCTTCAGATACAAAGCAGCATTCTGACCCAATATCCTTTCTACGTTTTGAACAAGTTTTCACACTTTGAGTTTAATATCCTTCCTCACGTATGCCAACCCACTCCAGTATTCTTGCCTGGAGAATCTCAGGGACAGGGGAGCCTGGTGGGCTGCCATCTATGGGGTTGCACAGGGTCGGACGTGACTGAAGCAGCTTAGCAGCAGCAGCAGCATATATGCCAATGCTTCTTTTATAGTGAATTCTTGTAATGAATAAGAATTATTTAATTGGAAATTAGTATAGATGTAGAAGTATAGTGTAATATAGAAGCCACTGGGCTTCCCTGGTGGCTCAGCGGTAATGAATCTGCCTGCAATTCAGGAGATGAAGGAGATGCAGGTTTGATCCCTGAGTCAGGAAGACCTCTTGAGGAGGGCATGCAACCCACTCCTGTATTTTTGCCTGGTGAATCCCATCAACAGAGGAGCCTGGCAGCCCACGGTCCATAGGGTTGCAACTGAAGAAACTGAGCATGCACGCACATAGGTAACACCTATAATGAGTTATCCACATGTTTCCTGATTACACTTTCCAATGATTCTTTCCTTCCCATGGCCATGTCCTACGTCCAACACACAAAACACATAAGCTATTCTCTGATTTTCTAAAAATAAAAATGAATTTTCCTTTAGAGATTCTGTGTGCTCCTCTGCTTTTTCTTTTTCTTTTTCTGGAAGGTGATTTTCATCATGCATCATCCTGAGCTCTTAAAAAAAATCATGCAGGTAAACAGCACATTAGAACTTCTCAGCTAATGAAATACACCTGGCTGAGCAGTCTACTGAGTTATACAATCGAACGCCTGATGATTTTACTTTCTTTGTCAACTTAATATATTATCTTCCTAATTTGAGTGAGTATAAATGTCAAAATCCTGCATTCTAAATAGCCCTGCAGCATCTCAACCTTCAGCTTTTGGGGAGAATGCCAGAGTTTGTTCTCTAAGATGCTTCTTAACTGCTAATGATTAGCACCTCAAAGCTTGAAGGCACTCACGACTCCTCATCAGAAGAAAATACCCATTAGCAGAAGCTGCACTGGTGTGTGTGTGAACGAAGAAAAAGGAACTTCTCCAGACAACACATCCTTCTCCAGACAATCAAATGCTGGGCGAGTTGTCACTTGCTCATTCTCTGTGTTAATGCTGCTGCAGGCATTGAACATTTTAGTTTTCCATTAGCAAATAATCTTATTAAAAAGATGGTCATGATAACACTGATTGATGGAGAGGAAGCATGCCTGGTTTAAAATACTCACAATTTATAATCAACTGCGCTTTAACAATGTAAAAATGTCATTTAAAATGCTGTGTATATTTAATCTATTTCTGAGGGAGCAATTATATCTATATGAAATTCTAATGATTTGAATGTAATGTTCATCAAAAGATTCTCCATTTTTATTCCAATCCCCTCCTCTTTAACAAATAGTTACTTTCATTTATAAGAACTGCATTCTTGAATATTCAATGATTATTAAATGTCAGTGTCTGGGTAATGAAGGTGGAAGCAATGTAGGAGCAAGCATAGTTTCACCATTTCTCCTTGCTGGATGGCTATGAGCAGTTTTAGAACACTGACTTAGAAGGGGAATATATGATCAAGTTAGGAGAAAAGCTTTTTTCCCTTTATTCCTTGCAGCACAGTATTCCTTTATCCAGCAAATATTTGCAAATGTTTCCCTGGTGGTTCAGACGGTGAAGAATCTGCCTGCAATGCAGGAGAACCAGGTTCGATCCTTGGGTCAGAAAGATTCCCCCAGAGAAGAGAATGGCTACCCACTCCAGTATTCTTGCCTGAAGAATTCCATGGACAGAGGAACCTGATGGGCTGCAGTCCATGGGGTCGCAAAGAGTTGGACATGACTGAGTGACTGACACTTTCACCTTCACTTTCGAATGTATTAGGTAACGTACACATACCAGACACTGCCAGGTGTGTGTTGAGTGACGGATTGGTCCCTCTCCTGTTCAAGCTTGTGGTCTGAGGGAAGCAGGTCAGATCATAAGGAAACAAGGAGGTAGGATTTTTAAGTCAGTGAGAAGTCCCTGCAATGTTTAAGCAATGGAGTGTCAGGCTCTAATTATGAAAAGGCTAGATGCAACTCTTCTGCAGGCAGCGAACTAAAGGAAAGTTGAGCTGAAGCAGAGAGACTTCAAGTCCACTGCAGCAACCAAGGGCCACATACAGGGGTGGCAGTGGGTGAATCTGAGAAAGTGGCCGTAGTGCTTGCCCTTTTTTCGACATGGAGATAAAAGAGGAAGCGAATCATGTATTTCTTCCAAATTTCATGCTTGTGCCATGGGGCAGAGGGACCACTTCCTGCAGGCAGGGAATGCCAGCAGGGGTAGGTCCAGAGCACATCATAAGCCAAGAGCACTCCTGGTGCCTTACCCACATCATTCCTAGCTATCTGGAATGATCATCTTTAACTGTATATGGTTAAAAATGATCATTCTATATCATTAATGGAGAGCTGAAGCTGAAAGAGGTCACAAAATTTGCTTGAAGCCATTTATCTCCTGAGCAGTGGAGTCAAAATTCAACCTTATTCTAGCTTCTAAACTCCCAATTTCTTCTCCCTCGTGCCACTCTTGCCATAGTTTAGGAATTTAAAGATACGTTGCTTTCCTTTCTTCCTCTCTTGTGTTCTCTTTTGTCCTATGATAACTTGTATTGGTTTTATTGTAAATATGTATTTATTATAAGATATCTTAAATCCAGTTAGGAATTTGGTAGGGTTACCAGGAGATTTTTAAAACTGATGAATGGTAAAGTTACTAGAATACATGCATGATCACTACCTACAAAGCTACTGGAAGTGATGGAATTGCAGTTGAGCTATTTCAAATCCTGAAAGATGATGCTGTGAAAGCGCTGCACACAATATGTCAGCAAATTTGGAAAACTCAGCAGTGGCCACAGGACTGGAAAAGGTCAGTTTTCATTCCAATCCCAAAGAAAGGCAATGCCAAAGAATGTTCAAACTACTGCACAACTGCACTCATCTCACACGCTATTAAGTGATGCTCAAAATTCTCCAAGCCAGGCTTCAGCAATATGTGAACTGTGAACTTCCAGATGTTCAAGCTGGTTTTAGAAAAGACAGAGGAACCAGAGATCAAATTGACAACATCTGCCAGATCATCGAAAAAGCAAGAGAGTTCCAGAAAAACATCTATTTCTGCTTTATTGACTATGCCAAAGCCTTTGAATATATGGATCACAATAAACTGTTGAAAATTCTGAAAGAGATGGGCATACCAGACCATCTGACCTGTCTCTTGAGAAACCCATATGCAGGACAGGAAGCAACAGTTAGAACTGGACACGGAACAATAGACTGGTTCCAAATAGGAAAAGGAGTACATCAAGGCTGTATATTGTCACCCTGCTTATTTATCTTATATGCAGAGTACATCATGAGAAATGCTGGGCTGGAAGAAGCACAAGCTGGAATCAAGATTGCCAGGAGAAATATCAATAACCTCAGATATGCAAATGACACCACCCTTTTGGCAGAAAGTGAAGAGGAACTAAAAAGCCTCTTGGAGAAAGTGAAAGAGGAGAGTGAAAAAGTTGGTGTAAAGATCAACACTCAGAAAAATAAGATCATGGCATCTGGTCCTATCACTTCATGGCACATAGATGGGGAAACAGTGGAAACAGTGTCAAACTTTATTTTTCTGGGCTCCAAAATCACTGCAGATGGTGACTGCAACCACGAAATTAAAAGACACTCCTTGGAAGGAAAGTTTATGACCAACCTAGACAGCATATTGAAAAGCAGAGACATTACTTTGCCAACAAAGGTCCGTCTAGTCAGGGCTATGGTTTTTCCAGTAGTCATGTATGGATGTGAGAGTTGGATGGTGAAGAAAGCTGAGCACTGAAGAATTGATGCTTTTGAACTGTGGTGTTGGAGAAGACTCTTGAGAGTCCCTTGGACTGCAAGGAGATCCAACCAGTCCATCTAAATGAGATCAGTACTGGGTGTTCATTGGAAGGACTGATGTTGAAGTTGAAATTCCAATACTTTGGCCATCTCATGCGAAGACTTGACTCATTGGAGAAGACCCTAACGCTGGGAAGGATTGAGTGCAGGAGGAGAAGGGGACGACAGAGGATGAGATGGCTGGATGGCATCACCAACTCGATGGACATAGGTTTGGGTAGACTCTGGGAGTGGGTGATGGACAGGGAGGCCTGACATGCTGCAGTTCATTAGGTCGCAAGAGTTGGACATGACTGAACAACTAAACTGAACTGAACTGAACACACACACACACACACACATATGGTATTTGGATATCTTCCTTGCTTATTATCTATATCAGTACCTGGATTAAGACAGCATCTAAACTATAAAAAGAAATGGAGCTGCTTAATCATTTAAAAGGACTAGAAGTGAAGTGAAGTCTCTCAGTCGTGTCCGACTCTTTGTGACCCCATGGGCTGTAGCCTACTAGGCTCCTTGGTCCATGGGATTTTCCAGGCAAGAGTACTGGAATGGGTTGCCATTTCCTTCTCCAGAGGATCTTCCTGGCCCAGGGATTGAATCTGGGTCTCCCACATTGTAGGCGGATGCTTTACCATCTGTGCTACCAGGGAAGCCCCAAAAGGATGAGAGAAAGTGCTAAAAACTGTCTTAAAAAGTCTATCCAAAAAAAAAAAAAATTTTTTTTTTTGATAGCGTTCAGTTCAGTTCAGTTCTGTTGCTCAGTCATGTCTGACTCTTTGCACCCCCATGGACTGCAGCACCCTAGGCTTCCTGTCCATCACCAACTCCCGGAGCCTACTCAAACTCATGTCCATCGAGTCGGTGATGTCATCCAACCACCTCATCCTCTGTCGTCCCCTTCTCCTCCTTCTTGGTAGTGTTGAGGAGACTCAAACACACTGAATAAATCAAATATCTGGCCTAGTGACCCAATTTAGTTCTACTAATGTTTACCTAGTGCTTATTTTGTGCAAGGTACTCTATGAGAGTCTGAAACACAGTCACAAAATTAATTTAAAATGACTGAGTGTAAGCAATATCTGGAGGATTGGAAAGTGGCTGGCAAATCCTCAAAGAAAAAAAAAGATGATAAAGGGCAATGTGATGAAATGCAGAAAGATGACCAGAGGGAGCCAGGGGAATGAATGTCAGCTGCAGTTTCAGCTACAACTTTATTAATGATCTGGGAGAAGGCGTACATTAATGAAATTTCCAGATGATGCTAAATAGGGAATTGTCAAACACACCAGTGAAAACAGAGAAAGAATATTACGTGCAAAGGCTAATAATAGCAAGAAATAAAGGTTAGGCATACAGAAAAGCTATAACTGCATGGCATTCTACATTAAGGACCACTGTATTCAACAAAAAGAATAAAGATTCAAAAAATAAATAAAGGCTAATTGGATTGAGAATGTACCAGAGGTGAGAGAGACAAGTAAAATAATAAAACCCAAGGAGACCAAGGTGTTATATATACAGAAAATGAAGGAAGTTGGAAAACCAATTGCTAACCAAATGGACTAAAAATATTTTGCAATGTTTTGCATATATAAAGTATAAATCATTTTTAAAAGCCTCAAACAAGCAGTGAAACAGAAGCCATGACTGAAATAGGTTATTGGCTGGAGCATCTGACACCATGAAGGTTCTGTCTCCTTCCTCTGGCTTTTTCTAGTTCAGGATGCAGGACAGCTCTCTACCCCTTTGAAGGCAGAGCCTATTTTGGCAAACTGCTGGCTGAAATGATAGAAGAAGAGCACTACTTTTTTAAGTCAGTGAAGGTTCTGTGTTCAAAGCACCCCTGGAGTTTGGGATTCTAGCTCAGACTGGGCATTCTATTTATTACCCCAGAGGAGAGATGCCCTCCCCACACCCCGCCCCACCAGGGACACAGCCATTAACTACTACAACTAGAAATCTCCTCTTTTCTTTTCCTTCTCTTTCTTAGATGTACAATTTTATCTAAGGTTGTCCTGGGATTAGACAGTGAAAGGAGACTTCAGATCTCACTTTTCAAGCATCCAGTGTGCAATCTCATAGATGATTTATGGTGCTTGGTAAGGCATGGATTACTCACCTACAGATGAAAACTTGCAATTTGGTATTAAGCGAATGTCTGGCTCTTTTGCTTTCTCTCCTTCACACTTACACCAGATGGAGGAGGTAACTTCCATTACCATTACTACTCGGTTTCATACTTTGTTTTTAGGTTGAATGGTACAAAACACTGTTTCAGAAAGTGGGACTAGTTCATCTGGCATTAACTATATGCCAGACCACTGGCACACGTTAGCTCTTTTATGTCCCACAAAAATTCTATGACATAAAGATCACCAACTCTATTTTCGGAAAGCACTTCTTTTAATAAGGCCCAGAAAAAACATGTAGCTCTTCCTTGAATTTGATTATTTTTTCATGTATTGGACAATGAAATTGATTAAAATTATGATTGTGGGAAGGTGCCAGTTTCATAAGGTTACCAGACAAAACTTTTCAACATTTGAGCCTGTTATATTGTAAAAATGGTGATAAAAGAGGATGAAGTCATCGACTCCATAACAATGAAAGGGACTATTAGATTTTGTTTAGCGTAATTCAACAGCTAGAAAAATATCCAAGCAGTGGGTGGCCCCCTCCTTCCAGGAGAAGACATGTTAAATATCAGAAAAAAGAACACTGTCTTTATAAATATTTAAGGCTTTTACCAAGTTATGTTTAATCTCACTGTTTTATCTACATTTTAGGATACAAAACGATGCCATAGAAACCTGAATCTGAGTTTTAGATATGTTTAACACAGATTTGGCAAATGAATATAACATTGGACTTCTTTATTCTTTCAGTAAATATTTACTAAGCAGAAATCAGAAGTAATATATCTCACTTCTTAACTTACATACTGAAAGTATGTCTCAGTTATTTACTTTGTATTTATGTCCTTGTCCTTTCTACTTTATTTAATCAATAAGTATTTATTGAGTGGGTCCATTCTGTCAGGCCATGTGGGACTGGTTTTGCCTTCAGGAAATTTATGATCAGTGGATGAGACAAACAAGAAGACAGACAATTACAAAACTGGTGTTCTGGAGAGGACAATATATGTAAGGAAACTGCACAAGATTAAGGGAAGAACCACTTTAGAGTATAAGAGAAAAGATCATTTGGCTTGTCAATTGTCCTTGTCAATTGTCAGGACTGGGAATTGTACTTGTTCCCATTAGTAAAACTAGATAAACTCAAAATTCATAGGTTCCTGAATAAAGTAATATTACCTGATCCCACCTTGAAAAAGAATAGATGCTAGGCTTAAAGAATCTATTTCCAAGTAAATTAACTGAATCCAGGTAGAAAGTTTATGAATATTTATAGGAATACAAAAATATCCATCCCAACAAAGTAAAAATAACAATGACTGGAAGCCACTCAAAAATTATCAAACATGCAAAGAAGTGACAAAATGCTATCCATAATGAGAGGAACAATCAATCAAACAGACCAATACTAACCCAGATATTAGACTTAGCAGATAAGGATTCTAAAAGTTTTAGTTTTAGATCCAAGACCCCCTGGAGGAGGACATAGCAACCCACTCCAGTATTCTTGCCTGGAGTATCCCATGGACAGAGGAGCCTGGCAGGCTACAGTCCACAGGGTAACACAGAGTTGGACACGACTGAAGTGACTTAGCATGCACACAGGATACTAAACCTATATTCAGGCCACTCTAACTGTATTTAACATGTTCAAAAACTTAAGGAGAGACTTTGAAATTACAGAAATGACTGCAAATAATCTTTTTAACATGAAAACAATTTACTTGATGAGATTAATCCTAGATGAAAAAAATATACTGGATGGGAGGAACCACAGACTAGAGATGGCCAAGAAAAAAAATAACAATTAGCAAACTGGAGGATATAGTCATGAAAACTATCCAAATGAAACAAAAAGAGAAATCCTTCTTCTTTTTTTTTTCTTTTTAAATGAGCAGAGTATCATTGAGTTCATGGACAGGAATAACTAATATGATTAAGATTTCCATTCTCCTCCAACTGATCTATAGATTTAAGGCAATTCCAATTAAAATCCCAGACATTTTTGTAGAACTTTTAATGTTCTAAAATTTATATGGTAATGCAGACACCTCTTATAGCCAAAAGAACTTTGGATTTAAGAATATATATATAGTTTATTGTATGTCAATTATAAAACTGCCTAAAAATGTACAGATAGAGCCAAAATCTCCTATTTTACCTTACTTCCCTTCCTGCTCCCACATAATCAGTTAAGCAAATTAACAAATTAAAGTCAATTTGTTATTTACTCAGTGCATTTTTCTTATTTTTATATTTATTGTTGTGTACCCATATAATGTATACTACTGTTTTGTATGTTTCAAATGCACAGAAATGTTAATATAAATGCACATTATATTTTATTGGCTTTAATCTCTCCAGAGTGCTGTGGAGGATGTAGGAGCTTCACTTCTGAAGTTGTACTGCCTTCTGGGAAGAAGCCAGTATAATCCTAAGAGAGAAATAAAGAAATGAAGAGAAAACTTTTTCTGAAATGGAAAAATGAGACTGAAAAAAGATCTGATGAAAAGGTTGGAAGAGAGGAGATGAAGAGAAAGCCTAAAACAGTATTTCACGATGAAATATCAAAAGAGTTCTAAAATCATAAAACAGGAGTTAAAGGAATTTAAGAGGAAACCATTAAAGAGATCTTTAAGAGGCACAGGAAATCAAAGTAGGATAAAGCAGAAAGGTAATGGAAAATGCTTTACATAACAAACTGCTGGTTAATCTGAGAGCATGTTGAAGGGCTGGGAGAAAGAAGACAGCTGCCAGGCCAAGGTACGGGGAGGAGGTACCCACAGCCGGCTGTGATCGCACCATTGGAATTAACCAATAAGCCCAAACTGGAAGGTTCTGAACACCTGCAAAGAGAGTTAATGAGTGCCAGTAAAAAGCGGATTGTGAGTACAACTCAAGGGAACCAAAATCTACTGAGAGCTTTATCAGTTAGAGTTAGTTTCAGCTGTGTCAGAAACCCCACACTAACAGTGACCGAACAAGATGGACCTTGGCCTCTCTCTTGTGTGAAAAAATTCAAAGGTAGGCTGGAGGTTGCTCCACAGTTGTGAGATGCTTCCCAGGTATGCTCGTTACCCCACCGTCCCTCAGGTGGAGTCCTCCAGCGTGGTTCAGGCATGCTTTCTGGAGGCGCCTTTTTCTGTTCCCTTGGGTCTCCTGGAAGGCGGCACCCAGCACTTCTGCTTTCACTTTATTGGCTGCAATTTCGTGTCATGACTCTGCTCTGCACAAGGAGGACTGGGGGATGGAGTCTTTATTTACAGTGGCCCTAAACCAGCTAAATATGAAGGTTCTGTCATTAAGCAAGATGAGAACAAGGGCTTCTAACACAGCTAGCAGCCTTTATCACAAAGTCCTTTAGGCTAAGCACTTTTACACACAGGTATTTTTTTAAGTCTCATATAAACCCTACAAGACAAATATTATTATTCCCACTTTAGAGCTGAATAAAATGAGGTATCAAGAGTTCAGTAAATTATAAAAAGTTACATAGGATTAAAATCTAGATCTGGCTTCAAAACATACATTTATTTTTCATGATTAAAAATGGGAAATTTAAGAGTCATGACCCTGGGGGAAAGATTCTTGGGAACAGCATAAATGTAAAGACAAAAATGAGGCAGGAGACCCAGGCAGAATGATTAACACTTTATAAAACCAGACCAACGTATTGATAATTTGGGGAGGTTTCTAAAATAAGAAATTGATGTCTATGGAGCATTTTTTGTTTTTTGTTGGTGAAAACTTGGGCCTTTAACATATATCTTGTATAGGTTCACAGTCTCATTTATATGCCAAATCCTCAATCTCTTAAAGCCAAAATTTTTTCCCCATTTGTTGGCAAAACCTGATGTAAACTGATATGAGATGCTTTATATTCGTTACTTATTTTGTGTGACTATTGGTAAGTTTTCCTGCAAGTCAATGAACTTAAATATAGAGACAGCTATACAACCCTGGGGCGCCGTGGAATAATGGTATATGTACAAAATTACCTTTAAAAGCCTGATACTTTTGTAAAAGAAATATACCTGGCTCCTAGGGTTCAGATAAGGAAATGTAGATTCTATAATAAAAAGATTTCTAACTACTGAAAATCAGATAAGATAATATCTGTGAAAATGCATGGGAAAGATGTGAGAAATTCATGAACATATGTTATTATTAGTCTGTGGCCAGATTGGCTCATTTACCTTTGGCTCAGCAAGTCAATACCTGAGGTTTTATTTTCCTCCATAAAAAAGAATGTGTTGTACATTTACCATGAATATATATTTCTTAGACATTATTATTATTAGATAAATATTGTGATTTACGTTAACATTCCAATTAGCCCCGTTCAATTTGGTTGTGGAAAAAGTCCTCCTCAGAGACAACCCTTTATGTGTGGTTAATCCCCGAAGACTCTTGACTGGAACACAAATCAGCCAGAGAGGCAAATATGAGGTCATTAAGTCGATAAAGATATAAAAACGCTGTGTCTTGTTCTAAAATAATATGTCTGAGAAGCTCGCACTCAGGTGATACGCACCATAAAAACACATAAACAGCTTGTTCTTCAACAAGAGGAATTACAACGAGCCTAAGAATACAGGTCATCAGCTTGAGAGAGTTTTGAAGACTTTAAAACTTGGCTGCAGTCGGCTTGTTAACTCGCAGCTTCTTGGTCTCCACAATCCGCTTGCCGTGTGTCTTTCCGCAAATGGTGTGATTTTTCTTCCATTTCCGCAGTGGTTATCATTATGTTGTCTTGCACTGAGCGCCTCTGAAGAGAAGTGATGAAGACAGAACAGGAAGATGTGCTAATGTGGATTGTTCTTTTAATGACACCCTTAAACGCGGGAGACGAATGACATACAACATTGTTTCCGAAGTGAGCAGTGAACCTCCAGATACCACAAAGCACACATCCATACCAACATCTTAGGAGCCGGAGGCCTATCAAGGTCCTGGGATTATAAACAAAGAGAGAAAATCTTTATTTCTGTATGGCTTTTCATCAATAGGAGAGATTGCCTTTTGTAGAGCACATTGCCTTCTTTTCTTTTAACCATTTCAGGATGAGGATAAAAACAAAGGACAGTGAAATAGCAACAAAACACGACAGCAATGACTGAATCAGTTTCGAGAACCATCGCTAACTAGCCATGTTAGCGCACCTAGAAGTCAGTCATTCTGATAAAAATTGCCAAAGGCAGTACCCATAGGTGAGGACTAGGTCTTCGAACCAATAAACACTCAAGGCACTCAGAGGTGAGAGAGATTATTTAGGATTTTTCCAGAAGTCAGGGCTTCCCAGGTGGCGCTAGTGGTGAAGAACCTGCCTGCCAGTACAGAAGACATAGAGATGTGGATTTGATCCCTGGGTCCAGGAGATGTAGTTTCGATCCCTGGCTCAGGAATATCCCCTGGAAGAGGGCATAGCCCACTCCAGTATTCTTACCTGGAGAATCCCCATGGACAGAGGTGCCTGGTGGGCTATCTTCCATGGGGTCACAGAGTCGGACATGACTGAAGTGACTTAGCATACACGTACAGAAGCCAAGTGACTTCCTGAACCACTCTTTCCAGGGTCCTGGTGACCTAAAGCAGTGAGCAGGAAGATAGGGTGAGGAGAAAGGTAATCCAGAATAGATGCTTGGCATCTGGGGCCCCAAAGACACACACCTCCAATTTGTCAGCACCTTGTCAGTGAGGATGAGACAGTGTCCCCTTGAATCCGGAGAGAAATGTGACTGCCTTGCAGGTACAAGGTCGGCAGCAGAGAGGGGAGAAGGAATAGACAGAGAGGATGTTAGGAAGCCTAGGATCTCGAGGCAGTGAGAGCTGTGTGGGTATTCTTGTTCTGGGCTTAACTCAAAGAATCCCTAGGACCACTTTGTGAAAGCTAGATTCACAGTTATAGGTAACCACGTAGGTGCTAAATTATTTAACCACATTTTCTTTAGTACTGCAAGCAGGGGCACCAATAAACCTGTGGAAAGACTTGATTCACCGAAAAAGCTGAGTGCAGATCGCATAATGTAAAACAGTAATTATGCTGGCAATTACTCATTTTAAAGTCTAAGCAAGCTGGCTTTAATAAACCACAAACCACATATCACCAAAACTCTCCTTTTTATTACAATAAAATAGCACTTTCAAGCTTGTAATTGCTTTATAGACCTAGAAATAGAATGTTGATGAGATTATTTCCACAGGGTTCAAATATTTATGAAAATCCTAATAATTTTAAAAGTCAAACACAAACATTACTGGGGAAAAAAAAAACAACCTCATAAAATAAAATAGCCTCTCTGTTGCTTTTTCTGCTGTCTTTAAACCAAGAATTAATATTGGTCTCACATTTTCTGGCTTCTTCAAGGAGGAGGTGCTTATTTGCCATTTCAAAGAAATGATTTCATAGAGAAATTTGGATGTCTGGGTTATTTCTAAAGGAACAGTCTTTATAAAGGTGCACCTTTACTAAAGTTTTTTTTTAACCAAAAAGCTTTATTAAAGAAAGTTGTTATAGGTAAGAGGAAAGAGGGGACAAAAAGTAAGAGAGGAGGGGCAGAGATGGCTGATGAATGAAATGGAAACTCATGGCCACAATGGCTAATGTGGGTATTTACCAAATGCTTAGTCCATTTGAGCATAACAAACTGTGGTAGACTGAGTGGCTTATAGACAACAGATGCCTTCTTATCATAGATTTAGAGGCTGAAGTCCAAGGTCAGGATCAGGTCTAATGAAGGTCTTCTGAGTTGCAGCATGCTGATCCTATTCCTTATGTCCTCCAACCATAGAGAGCAGAGAGGAAGCAAGCTCTGAACACTTCTAAGGGCACTAATCCCATTCATTAGGACTGCACCCTCATGATTTCATTTAACCTCCCAAAGGCTCCACCTCCCAATACCATCACATTGAGGGATGAGTTTAAACATTTGAATTTTAGAGGATACACAGATATTCAGTCCATAAAGTCAACTATAGTATTCATTCATTCATTCGCTCACTTAACAGATTTTAATTAGGGCCTCTTTAGTTACCAGCACTAATTTTTGGAAGTTATATCTGTAGTTATTCAGTTTTATTTTCAAATTAAATCTCATATTACATCTTATTATATAAGATATTAAAAAGATATCTCATGAAGCTAGACTGTATGTCATGAACTCAAGGTTATAATCTATTTAAAGATTTTTAAGTAATGATTAGCTTTTGGCTGAGCCAACCAAAATGTGGAATTTTAGTTCCCCAACCAAGGATTGAATCTGCACCCTCTGCATTGGTAATGCAGAGTCTCAACTGCTGGGCCACCAGAGAAGTCCCTCGTTTATAATCTTTATTTGCTATGGTCAATCACCAAAAAATATGGCTATTTTGATAAGCCTCCAAGTTTGAAACTGGTAGTTAGAGCAGTCAGTGTCCAATTTACTTTTTGCCCTTCCCTTTTTGTTGTTATGGATTCCATAAAAATCTTGATTCGTGCCAGAAAGGAGTCACAGTTGGTAAGACTTCCTTAACAGCACGACAGCATGTCCTGTCATTTCAGGGTCCTCTTCAATTAAATAGCGATGAAAGAAAAGCTTTGATCTGAGGTCTGCACACAAAATGATTTAACCTGGTATTTATTTATAGACTTAATAAGTCACTGCTAGAGATATAGTGGTGAGAAGCTATCTTGGTCACCTTTGTGAAATTTAAATCTGGCAGGGGAGACAGACATTAAACAAAATTAATTATGCAAGTCATTATTTAATCATCATTATAATAAATGCTACAGAGTGCTCTTGGAGTATGTGGCTAGAATGATGACTGACTGGGATCCAGGAAATCTCAGGGCTGGAGGACTGGTTGGGTGCGGAAGGCTGCAAAGATGGAAATGCTTAGGACTCTTGAGTGGCAACTGAGTCAGGGAACTCCAAGGTGGGGAGGATTTGTTACTCTCATTTTATTTTGTTGGGTAGGGGGAGTCATACAAGGTGATCCTCAATGTGTGTTAAAATTTGGATATCACACCTCTTAGTGTATTTTATTATATTTTTAAGATCCAACTAAATGATGCATTTAAAACATAAAATTTGCCCCTCACACACAAATGGAACCTACAAAGCACCTCTCTGGGATCCTTGTGCTGCCCTCCAATCAGAGAAGTTTTGGGGACACAGGGCCAAGATTAAGTTCAAGTTCACCACCTCTAGGTTGACATCTGGCAACTTCTGTCTCATTTTTGAGTGTTGATTTCCTCACCTGTGACATGAAAGCAATAGACATACCTTAAGGAGATGTGAGGAATAAATGAATTTAATTACGGAGGGCCCCTTGGACAGTCCTTAGTGACTAATAGCCACATAACACACATTAATATCCATTTCCTTCTCTCTCTCATTTGCTGTGCTTAGTCAGTCATGTCTGACTCTTTGAAACCCCGTGGACTGCAGCCAGCCAGGCTGCTCTATCCCTGGCGATTCTCCAGGCCAGAGTACTGGAGTGGGTTGCCATGCCCTCCTTCCCTCTTCAAAGCAGGAATGAGGATCCACGGTTGCCAGGGTCAATGTGAGGATTAAATGTCATGCTCTATGTGGGAGCAGGCAGTATATGCTATACTCTCAAAAGGCGTGGGCTTAGATGCTGTCATGTCCTACTGTTTGCGATACCATGAACTGTAGCCAGCCAGGCTCCTCTGTCCATGGGACTCTCCAGGCCAGAATATTGGAGTGGGGTTGCCATTTCCTTCTCCAAGTCTCAAAGAGTATTAGGAAGGAAAAAGAAAACTGGAAAAAAGTCTGAGAAATATGGTACTTCACACTTTCTTGGTTATTCTTCCCAGAACCTGCTCCCTCTCAGCACATAATCTATCAGTTACAGAAGGGCCAACAGGCTCCTGGTTACCCGCCTAAACGCTAGCCCCTGGGGTGCCATAGTGGAGATTGTCTTCATGCAATTGGACAGCAAAATCATATGATCTGCCACATGAGCATCCCTATTCTCTAAAACTATTACATTTTTTCCCCTTTCTTGATTACCTCTCTTTTAGATTTATGGGTTTGAAAAAGAAAGAAAACTGATGTACACTGTTCACAAATTACTCCTGGAAGTT
Organism: Antilocapra americana; assembly: GCA_007570785.1. NCBI lineage: Eukaryota > Metazoa > Chordata > Mammalia > Artiodactyla > Antilocapridae > Antilocapra > Antilocapra americana. The sequence continues at coordinate 251,475 of ML660218.1, read as the reverse complement.
TACTGCCATCCCAGACACAAGGCCTAGGGCTTCTCCGGCTGTGGCGCTTCTGTGCAATTTCCCAGCAGAGCTCCACCCTTCAGACTCTGTGATTTGTGGCTAGACCTTGACGTCTGGCTCACCCCGAAGGAGGAAAGTGACCTCAGGTGTCCTTCCATCACAGTTTAGCATTTAGTTCACTACCTTACCGGCTAATAGTGGCTCTTCTATGTTGCCCACTTACCTGCATTAATGAAAAAGGCAAGAGCATATTCTACCTTAATCTGTGTTTTTCTTCTCCTTTTGCTTTGATTTATATTGTATGCTGTGTTATTATTCATCTTTTTAAAATACTTTTTAATTTACTTGATTTAATTTAATTGAAGGATAGTCTCTTTACAATATCGTGTTGGTTTTCGCCATACATCAACATGAATCAGCCATAGGTAAACATATGTCCCCTCCCTCTAGAACTTCCCTCTCACTTCACCCTCCATCCCACCCCTCTAGGTTGTCACACAACACTGGTTTGAGCTCCCTGAATCACACAGCAAATCCCACTGGCTTATCTGTTTTGCATATGGTAGTGTGTATGTTTCCATGTTACTCTCTACCTTCATCCCACCCTCTCCTTCCCTCTGCTGTGTCCACAACTCTATTCTCTGGGTCTGCATCTCCATTGCTGCCTTGCAAATAGGTTCGTCAGTACCATCTTTCTAGATTGCTGTATACTGTTTTTTAAAAGTCTGAAAACCCCAGGAACAGAAATAAATGGCATAGATAGAGGCATATATTTGGATGGATGGATGGCTAGATAGGTCCTGGACAGATAGATGAGAAATAGACTAGGTAGGTAGGTTGGTAGGTAGGAAGATAAATGAGAGCTAGATGACAGACAGATAGACAGGAAGGAAGGTGACAGACTATGAACAGAATTCTCAAGGTGCCCCCATCTCCAAGTTTCTTCAAACCTTGTTTATTCAATCAAGCACTAATCTAGGTGCTGCTTTGAAGGAATTTTTACAGATGTAATTAAAGCCCCAGGTGGGTCTGATCTCATCACTGAAGCTCTTCAAAGCAGAGAGCTTTCTTTAGCTGATGGCAGAAGTCAGCAATTCGAAGTTGGAAGATGGAGTGGGCCATGCAAGCAAAAAGGCAGGCAGTCACTAGGAGCAGAGAGCAATCTTGGCTGACAACCAGCAAGGAAATGGGATTTCATTATTAAAACCACTAGGAAAGAATTCTGTTGACCATCTCAATGATTTGGAAGCAGATTCTTTCTCAGAGCCTCTGGACAGCAACCCAGCCCAGCTAACATCCTGACTTAGGTCTTGTGAAACCCTAGTTGACAACCCATCTAAGTCCACCCATAATTCTGATCAATAAAGCCATGAGCTAAATTAGTGATAATCTGTTTTGCAGTAACATCAAAATAATGCAGACAGATAGACAAATAGATATCACTGCCAGTATACTGGATTAGTTAAAATATTTCAATCAAGAGTTAAAATTACTCAGTGACCTGGCACAGGAGGATTATTTGGTGATAAGTCTAGATCAAGTGCCGGGCTTCCCTGGTGGCTCAGACTGTAAAGAATGTGCCTGCAATGCAGGAGACCAGGGTTTGATCCCTGGGTCGGGAAGGTCCCCTGGAGAAGGGAATGGAAACCCACTCCAGTTATTCTTGCCTGGTGAATTCCGTGGACAGAGACTGGTGGGCTACAGTCTTTGGAGTCGGAGAGTCAGACACGACTGAGCGACTAACACACACACACACACACACACACACACACACACACACACACACACACGGTCAAGTACAGCCTCTGGTTATTACTAGATACAGAATTTACATTATGTTCTTGGTTGCTATTTTTTCCAGGAAGATTTTAACCTCAGTTTAATATTAAGTCAAAGATTCATGAATTCATTTAACATGTCATTTAACAATTATGGGTTATGCTTTCAAGTAGTAGGCTTTAGATACCTAGTAGGCTATTTTAGTCATCTGTCCAGATTCCCCTTTCCTTAAAAAATCTTTCTGAGTCATATCAGCCCCTCAAATGGAATGCTTGATATTACGGAACATTTGAATAATTTACAGACATAATAATGGTAGCTAATTCAAGAAATAAAGGCAATTAAAATTTTCAGAAAAAGCAAAAAGCAATCTGAGAAGGGAAATAAAACTATGATTCACTGTTTGGATCTATTTTAAACCACATAAAATAATCATCATAATAAAAATCTTTCTTATTGATTTTGAGCTTTTAGGTTTCGCTCAGAGACAAAACATGGAGATTTAATTATGATTATGAAAAAGAATGCAGATACTATCAATCTGAATAATGTTAAAGCGCAAAACATAAAGTCTCAAAAGGTGGAAGGGAAGGAAAACAGTAAGAAGAATCCATCTTAGAAAGTAGAGCAAGAAACACTACCTGTAATTGATGCAATAAGAAATATAAGATTTAAATATAATGTTATTTCTTAAAACTCCATATGAACTAATGAAGAAACTATACTTTTTGATACAATTATATTAAAAATTGTGGAGGGAAGATAGGAAGTGGTATAAGTTAGTACAATCATTAACTTTCATGATGGGAAATAGGTAATGTTTCAACTGATAGGATTTTCATCTTAACTAGAGATAGAGCAGTAATGGCTAGAAGAAATAGCTAAAGGTAGTTAATAACAGTTGCCTCTGGGAAGAGGCACAAGGCATGAAAGGAAATCTGGAAGAGAACCATTGTGTGTGTGTGTGTTTTAATTATAAATAGTTCAATAATTCAAAGAACAAATAGATTATAATAGAATAAACATCACAGTAAACCTGGTTTTGTCAAATTTAGTATATTCCCACATGTGTTTCCGATTTCTTCTTATTTAAAAAGTGTTTGGAAAATGTTTAATTAAAAAGAAATAAAATACAATCAAAGAACCTGATGGACCTCCCTAACCCATCATCTACCCTCCCTCCCTAGAGTTAAAAACGAATTGGAGGTTAGCATTTTATTTCCCTGATTGTTTTGTTTTTCCCTTCATATGAATAAATCCATAGCATAACCAGTGCTATTTTTCATGCGTTTAAACTTTAAATTTCCAGCGTACCATTTTTTCATCAACATTACTTCTTAAAGATGTACCTATGTTTTCCATGATCTATACCATTATAGATATTTGTTTTTGCTATTTAGTATATTTATCAAATGACTCTGCATTTTATGACTGCTGTACAATTTTTAAATTAATACTTTCACCAGTGGACAGTCAGTCTGTTTCCAAATCCTCACCATTAGGAGCAATCATGAATATCCTTGTAAATCCACTTGTATGTTGATGCACACATGTGAGGGCTATTCTTGGCTGTGTAACTCAAACTGAGTCCCTAGAGAGTAGGGAATGCACTTCCTCAACATTGTCACCTCTTGCCAAATTAATACATCAAATGATGCTGATTAAAATTTCCACCTGCAATGCATGAATGTCCCTATTGCTCCATAATCTTTCCAACTCTTGGCATTTTAAAACATTTTAATTTTGTGTGCTTGATAAAGTGAAATGCCATTACTTCGCTTCATTTTGCCTTTGCCTGGTCATTAGTGAGAGGCAGCATATTTTCGCATGTCTGTTGGACATTGGGTTTCCTCTTTTGTGAGTGTTCTACCTTAACCTTTCAATTACATTTTTTTTCTTGATAATATGTAGAAGTGATCTATTGGGTTGACCAAAAAGTTCATTTGGATGTTTCCATAACATATTACAAAAAGACCCAAATGAAATTTTTGGCCAACCCTGGCATAAGCGCTCTTGGAGGAGGTTGCTATTAACCCACCATAGAGCCACCAGAACTTACACAGGACTGGGGAAACAGACTCTTGGAGGGTGCAAACAGAACCATCTGTGCACCAGGACCCAGGAGAAAGGAGCAGTGACCACACAAGAGACTGACCCAGACTTGTTGTGAGTGCCCAGGAGTCTCTGGTGGAGGTGTGGGTTGGTGGTGGCCTGCTGTAGGGTTGGGGGCACTGAGGGCAGCAGTGCCTACATGGGACCTTTTCGAGGAGGTTGCCATTATCTTTATTACCTGCACCAGAGTTTGGCTTCAGGTCAAACAATAGGGAGGGAACACAGCCCCACACATCAACAGAAAATTGGATTAAATATTTACTGAGCATGGCCCCGCCCATCAGGACAAGAGCCAGCTTACCTCTCAGTCAGTCTCTCTCATCAGGGAGCTTCCATAAGCCTCTTATCCTTCTTCATCAGAGGGCAGACAGGCTGAAAACCACAATCACTGAAAACTAACCAATCTAATCACATGGATCACAGCCTTGTCTAACTCATTGAAACTATGAGCCATGTCATCGAGGGCCACCTAAGACAGACAGGTCATGATGGAGAGTTCTGACAAAATGTGATCCGCTAGAAAAGGGAATGGCAAACCACTTTAGTATTCTTGCCTTGAGAACCCCATGAACAGTATGAAAAGGCAGAAAGAAAGGACACTGAAAGGTGATCTCATCAGGTCAATAGGTGCCCAATATGCTACTAGTGATCAGTGGAGAAATAACTCCAGAAAGAATGAAGAGACAGAGCAAAAGCAAAAACAACACCCAGTTGTGGATGTGACTGATGATGGAAGTAAAGTCCAATGCTGTAAAGAACAATACTGTAGAGGAACCTGGAATGTTAGGTTCATGAATCAAGGCATATTGGAAGTGGTCAAACAGGAGATGGCAGGAGTGAACATCAACATTTTAGGAATCAGTGAACTAAAATGGAGTGGAATGGGTGAATTTAACTCAGACGATGATTATATCTACTGCTGGGGGCAAGAATCCCTTAGAAGAAATGGAGTAGCCATCATAGTCAACAAGAGTCTGAAATGCAGTACTTGGATGCAATCTCAAAAATGACAGAATGAACTCTGTTTCTAAGGCAAACTATGCAATATCACAGTAATCCAAGTCTATGCCCCGACCAGCAATGCTGAAGAAGCTGAAGTTGAACGGTTCTATGAAGACTTACAAGACCTTCTAGAACTAATACCCAAAAAAGATATATCCTTTTCATTATAAGGGACTGGAATGCAAAAGTAGGAAGTCAAGAAATACCTGGAGTAACAGGTAAATTTGGTCTTGGAGTACAGAATGAAGCAGGGCAAAGGCTAACAGAGCTTTGTCAAGAGAACGCATCGGTCGTAAACCTTCTTCCAACAACACAAGAGAAGACTACATATGGACATCACCAGGTGGTCAACACCAAAATCAGATTGATTATATTCTTTGCAGCCACAGATGAAGAAGCTCTATACAGTCAGCAAAAATAAGACCAGGAGCTGACTGTGGCTCAGATCATGAACTCCTTATTGTCAAATTCAGACTTAAATTGAATAAATTAGGGAAAACCACTAGACATTCAGGTATGACCTAAATAAAATCCTTTATGATTATACAGTGGAAGTGAGGAATAGATTCAAGGGATTATATCTGATAGACAGAGCACCTGAAGAACTATGGCCAGAGGTTCGTGACATTGTACAGGAGGCAGTGATCAAGACCATCCCCAAGAAAAAGAAATGCAAAAAGGCAAAATGGTTGTCTGAGGAGGCCTTATAAATAGCTGTGAAAAGAAGAGAAGCAAAAGGCAAAGGAGAAAAGGAAAGATACATCCATTTGAATGCAGAGTTCCAAAGAATAGCAAGGAGAAATAAGAAAGCCTTCCTCAGTGATCAGTGCAAAGAAATAGAGGGAAACAATAAAATGGGAAACACTAGAGATCTCTTCAAGAAAATTCGAGATACCAAGGGAACATTTCATGCAAAGATGGGCTCAATAAAGGACAGAAATGATATGGACCTAACAGAAGCAGAAGATACTAAGAAGAGGTGGCAAGAATATGCAGAAGAACTGTACAAAAAAGATCTTTATGACCCAGATAATCACAATGATGTGATCACTCACCTAGAGCCAGACATCCTGGAATGTGAAGTCAAGTGGGCCTTAGGAAGCATCACTACAAACAAAGCTAGTGGAGGTGATGGAATTCCAGTTGAGGTATTTCAAATCCTGAAAGATGATGCTGTGAAAGTGCTGCACTCAATATGCCAGCAAATTTGGAAAATTCAGCAGTGGCCACAGGCCTGGAAAAGGTCAGTTTTCATTCCAATCCCAAAGAAAGGCAATGCTAAAGAATGCTCAAACTACCACTCAATTGCACTCATCTCACACAATAGCAAAGTAATGCTCAAAATTCTCCAAGCCAGGCTTCAACAGTACATGAAACTGTGAACCTCCAGATGTTCAAGATGGATTTAGAAAAGTCAGAGAAGCCAGAGATCAAATTGCCAACCTCAGTTGGATCATCACAAAAGCAAGAGAGTTTCAGAAAAATGTCTACTTCTGCTTTATTGACTATGCCAAAGCCTTTGACTGTGTGGATCACAACAGACGGTATAAAATTCTTCAAGAGATGAGAATACCAGACAACCTTACCTGCCTCCTGAGAAATCTGTATGCAGGTCAAGAAACAACAGTTAGAACTGGACATGGAACAACAGACTGGTTCCAAATCGGGAAAGAAGTATGTCAAGGCTGTATATTGTCCCCCTGCTTATTTAACTTATATGCAGAGTCCATCATGAGAAACACTGGGCTGGATGAAGCACAAGCTGGAATCAAGACTGCTGGGAGAAATATCAATAAGCTCAGATATGCAGATGACACCACCCTTTTGGCAAAAAGTGAAGAGGAGATAAATAGCGTCTTGATGAAAGTGAAAGAGGAGAGTGAAAAAGTTACCTTAAAACTCAACATTCAGAAAACTAAGGTCATGGCATCTAGTCCCATCACTTCATGGGAAATAGATGGAGAAACAGTGGAAACAGTGTCAAACTTTATTTTTCTGGGCTCCAAAATTACTGCAGATAGTGACTGCAGCCATGAAATTCAAACATGGTTGCTCCTTGGGAGAAAAGTTATGACCAACCTAGATAGCATATTGAAAAGCAGACACATTACTTTCCCAACAAAGGTCCGTCTAGTCAAGGCTATGGTTTTTCCAGTGGTCATGTATGGATGTGAGAGCTGGACAATAGAGAAAGCTGAGCACCAAAGAACTGATGCTTTTGAACTGTGGTGTTGGAGAAGACTCTTGAGAGTCCCTTGGACTGCAAGGAGATCTAACCAGTCCATCCTAAAGGAAATCAGTCCTGAATTTTCATTGGACGGACTGATGCTGAAGCTGAAACTCCAATGCTTTGGCCATTTAATGTGAAGAATTAACTCATTTGAAAAGACCCTGATGCTGGGAAATATTGAAGGTAGGAGGAGAAGGGGATGACAGAGGATGAGATGGTTGGATGGCATCACTGACTTGATGGACATGAGTTTGAGTAAACTCCAGACAGGGAAGCCTGGTGTGCAGAGGTCCATGTGGTCTCAAAGAGTCAGACATGACTAAGCAACTGAACTGATATATATTCAGGATACTAACCCTCTGGTATACCTTACAGATATCTTTTTCTAGATTGTCTTTCTACTTGATATATGATACATCTGTATATAGATGTTACACATTTTAGTATAGCTTAATTTATCAATCTTTTGCTTTAAATTTTGTGGGGATTTGTACCTTAACAAATGTCTCTCTACCAAGAGGTCATAATATATTCTCTGAGATTTTCTTCTAAAATATTTAACTTTTTCATTTTCACATTTAATTTTTCAGTCCACATAGAAGCTGTTTGGAGCCTAGTGTAAGGTAAGGGTATAATTTTATCCTTGTGGATAACGAGTTATCCTAGTACCAGTTACTGACTTGCCAATTCTTTATCCACTGGTTTATATGTCACCTTGCTATACTACATTTCCATACTTGTACAGGAATTTTCTAAGGAGTTTTGTTCTGTTCCAGAAGTCATGGGCGTTTCATTGTGAGATTTTTCAAAACATTCATCTTGTGTTTTTTTATGTCTTCTTCAAAACATTCATATATGTATACTAACTTCAAAATAATAAGTATTAATAAAAATAGAAAATCTAATAATTTTTTTACCACAAAGGTAGAGAATTTTTCCTTTTCCTTTAAGCCTCTATTACTTTTAAAGACCTTTCAATAAAACCATGGATGGCTGCTTCTATCAAAGCAAATTACTTTTACAAATAGTCACAAAATTGTTCCAAAGCACATGCTTTGGAAAATATATTTTATTTAAAACACTGGATAAATTACTCAGTCGCATAATCTCCTCTCTTGATATAAAATAAAATTCATATATGGGAGGTATTCAGGATCTATTCTTGGAGACGAGTTATAAACGGGCTCTAATGCATCTTTTGGAGCCATTAAGCCTTGCCAGGTAAATAATGTGTGTTTTAAACATCCCTGAATCTATATTTACAGTCATATGATAAATGGTAATGGCTCCAAAGAGAAACCTTAAGATCTAATGGGCATTTAAAACAGCCCCTAAATATGTATTTATGCAGGGGATCCAAAGAGACTCAAAAGCAGTTTAATTCTATTTGATCAACTACAATCAATGGTTTTGAAAGATGTAGAATATTTAGAGTCCATATTTAAAACTTCTATAACAAGCAGACTTACAAGCTTATGGTTATAAATGCTTCTTTGTAGCTTGGGGCAGATGTGGAACTTTGAAAATATCCCATTAACATCACACCCAAAAAAGGCCAAGAAAATTTAGCACAGAAAAAGACTGCCATTTCACAATAGTGAAGTTGTGGTACCAAACAAGAAAAGCTGGCTCATCCTTTTTATATCCTCAATTGGATTTTCATTTCATGTTACTCGGTAGGAGTCATTTTGAAGACAATTTCTCCTGAAAATAAGCTTTGAAGCTTTACTGTTTTTAAAAATCTCATTTGATTCAGTTTGCACTGGCCTTGGTTTGTATTTCCTTTCTCTTCTCTCTTTAGAGTCACTTACATTTCCATTGTATTGTTTGCATCAAAGCTACTAAATCCTTTCAGTGCATTGGGTGTGTGGGGAGGGAGAAGAGGTCCCAGAACCAGATTCTTGGAAAGCCTTCATTGGCTAAATAGTGTCAGAAAAATGTGGGGGACATTTGGAAGCTACCCCCAACAGTTGCTTATCAACAAGTGAAATGCTTATCAACATGTCACCATGACTTATTTGGATGATAAACCAACATTTCATACCCTGGAAAAATGGCTACTTGACACCCCCAAAGGATTAGGTGCAGTCCTGGTTCCTAGCTCCTTCTTTCATCATCTGACTACACACAGCATCTCAGCCCTCACCCTGGATTAATTGAAACTGTAGACTTTTGCGTGGGTGAGTTTGAGATCTCATTGAGTTCGACATATGGAATTCTAATCTAACAGAGTCTATCACCATGAAACTCGGATTTCCATAGCTTCGAATCATCGAGTGATACCTAACCCACCTGTTTCATCCTTTATTGGTGTTCCAAGTTCTTACCAGGCTGTCACATCAGGAAGTATCTACAGAGATACTGGGGTCAAGAAACAGATATCTGTCTCTCTTAGTGTTCATGCCCTAAAACTGTGTTTAATTCTCTCTAGCATTTACCTTAGTTCAGTTCAGTTCAGTTCAACTTAGCCAGTTTTTTCACAAATCTAGGCAGACCTGACACAATCCCTCAGCCAGTAGGTCATGGGAAAAAAATCTGGACTGGTTCACACAATAGACAAGAAATGAAATCAGACCATTCCTGGCTGGCATCTTTGGACAAATAGGCCATAGAAGAGTAAGGAATGCATCTATTATACCAGAAAACTGAAGTTCTAACAACATCATCATATGTTTTCTGTTCTACTAGGACAGAGAATCAGAATAAGAACTCTTAACCTCACAGATAGAATACTTATCAATCTACTTAATCTATTGCCACTGTATTAGAAACCGTGCTTTATATGGGATATCCCTGAGACTACAAAAAATTCAGATTGAGCACAATCTGGATTATAAAATCACAAGGTAGGGATATAAAAAAGTATGAAGTCATAAAGCAAACCCACAGAGAGAGTGTGGCACAAAATATACAGGGAAACACATGGGAAGTCTGGAAGGAGACACGCAATGACACATAAATAGAAAATATGTGGGAAGGCAGTCCCTGAAAAAAGGCCTATGGATGTGCAGGTGCTTAATTGATGCTTTAGATGGTAGCTTAATAAGGAGACATCCTTAGAAGTTTGGAGAAAAAATATATGTAGGCAAAGTAGAAACTAAAAGGTTCATAGGAGGACGTGAAGTAACAACAGCCAGGGAAGGGAGAATGAAGACAGGCAAAGATGAGGACCATCTTGTCATAACTGCTCAGATTCTATTTTCATACAGAGAATTACTTAATAAACATATATTTACTATATAAAAATGATTCATCTCAATGTTAAAGTGTTTATTATTATTCTATTACTACTTTTTACTTTATTAATAAATTGTGCATATGTTCAGGAATTTCTGCATTATATATCATTCGAGTGCCCAGCTACTTTGTTTTCACCACATCATTGTATGACTGATGGATGTTTTGGCTGGTCAGGCTCTGAAAACTTGAGAGAGTAGGTCATTCAGGCTGGGTTAGGAGAACATATAGGCTGAGGCCAAACAAGGGGAAGACAGATTAGCCTAAGGTTACTGGCTGGTGCAGCTACAGGTCTAAGAAAGATGCCCAAGCTGAGTATGTAAAAGCTTAGTTTCTACAGTCTGCTCACCCACTTTGGACTGGGAAGGTTACACATAAAGCAGGTTAAGGTATAGGGCAGACTCAGGACAAAAGTTATAGTTTTGTTGATGAGACCAGCAAAAGACCAGTCAAAGTATTAAACTGTTGAGCAGTCTAAGAGAAACATGCTGTTCTGAGTCCAGCATGGTTCCCCCAGATCCAGCTGGCTACGTGCCCTCTGAGATTGCCCTTGTTTCATCTTCAAGGGTTGGGACGGTTCACTCGGCCTGGTTTCCCAGGGCACAGGAAGGCTCAGCTTCCATCCGGAATTCTCCAGTAGGTCCTCTCCCAGATGGAGGAAGCGTTTCTCTGCACACAGAGAACTTCTGGTGCCTCATCAGGGGCCTCTGGGTTTGGATTTGGAGGGGGTGGTTGCCTAGGAGGCAGCACCTGCCGGGAGATGGAAGGATGATGAGGGGGTCCCACTGCAGTGGGGTCAGCCTGGCAAAAGGAGCCTGGGGACTGGGGCTGTGCCTGGCTTAGTTGGTATTTAATAAGCATGTGTTACATAATAAATGAAAGAATGAGTTATCCACCTAATCTCTGCATTTGTTTACAGAGAGAGTCTCCTCTGTCCTTTGTGCTCTCCTACAAAGTGCCAATACCTCATATGGCTCAGTATTATCGCTTTCGTCTCTGGGACCTGAAGCAGCCAACTCTGGGTGGGCTCTGCTCCCAAAGTCACGCTGGTGGGTGTAGGGTCTGGGTAACCCAGGGCCAGCTACCTGCAGGCAGACCTCTGCAGAGTCAGGCCCCCAAATGAAAATAGCCAGTTCAGGCTGGGAATTGCACTATGGGTTAATTTCTAAGTTTATTGTTAAATGACACTGCCTAATACTTCATCCTATTTCTTTTGGCTGTATTTTTAGCCTTTTTCAAAATGTTAAACTGTACATTTAGTAGGCTAATTATATATAGTGGGAACATTAGAATAATAGTCATTGCAATAGACATTAATAGCATGAAGCAATTACTTACTATGAACAGAATTGGTTTAGCTACCATGCCTCCCTTATATGTCCAAGTGACTGAGAAAGGGCAGAGAGTGGCATTTAAGGACAGGAACTGTAGACATAGGTTCAAATATAGCTCTGCCACTTTGAGCCCTTTGTTTGAATTCTAAATTATTTTCTTTACATCTTCTCCATGTTACAAAATAGTAATCATAATAAGGAAGATAGCGCTATTTCAATTTACCACTTCACATAGATATTAAAATTAAACAGTATCTTTAAATGCTTCACCTTGAGCCATCAATCTGACAGTTATTGATTGCTTACTCTCTTAGCTCAGGCTGCTATCACTACGTACCATAAACTGGGTGGCTTAAACAACAAACATTTACTTCTCAACATTCTGGAGCCTGAAAATATGAGATCAGGGTGTCAGTAGGGTCTTTGCGAGGACCCTCTTCATAGGTGCCAAATTGACACCTTCTTGCTGCATCCTTACATGAAATCCATCTCTCTCTTTTCTCTTCTTTCAAGGGCACAAATCCCATTTTTGAGGTTTTTCACTCTCATGACCTAAATTAACTTCCAGAGGTCCTCTCTCCAAATACCAACACACTAGGGGCTAAGGCCTCAACAAACAAATTCGGGGTATCACAAACATTTAGCCTGTAGCACTTATCACTGGAAAAGGCTCCAGGGATACAAAGATGGATAAGATACATTATACAGCAGAAAATAACACAGCATTGTAAAGCAATTATATCGCATTAAATATAAAATAAAAGATACAATGCCTTCATTGAAAGCAACAGTAGTCATATGCACATAGGCTTCTATGTATGAGATGGAAAAAGGGAGAAAGTTAGGGGAAGATGGGAGGAAGGTGGGGGTGGGGATAGGAAAAAGATGGCATTTAGGAATAGGGTGGGGAATGGGGAGTCGAATATTATTTTTTCTCCTATCCTTTCTTGCATCCTGTCAATAACTGAAGAGCATTTACTTGATAACATTGCCTTTCCATTCCCTTGTCCCTCATTGATAGGCTTATCATTTTGCAATGCTAAACTTCTCTACAGATGAGCGGAAGGAATAATCACCTAATTCCAGCTCAGTCAAGGTGGTATAGCTGGGACCTTCCGGTCCCGCACCACTGGGCCATTTTTTCCCTAGAGACAATCAGTCTCTGGGCTGTGTATGAGGGCTACTCAGTTAAAAAGCCTGACCTATGTAGAGAGGGCAGGGGCCATATGAAGAAGGAACAGAGAGAGGATAGTATTATGGGCGATAAGAAAATAAGTGAAGGGTTTTAGCAATATTAGCTAATTGAATTTTAGCAAATATTAGCAAATTGAATATCTTGCATCGGTATCTTTCTGACCTTTCACAGTGAAACAGCCTAACAGAGGCCAGAGAAAGGGACTGGTGAGTTCTCAGATTAGACGGACCGTGCCTGGGGAAGGCAGAACACTAACTTAAAATTGCATGTTACAGTACAAATATGAAGTCTGACTTTCACATGGTCTCGTAATTTTCAGAAACTTAATGCAGTCACTATCTGGTCTCAGATAATTGTGGGAAAAAATGCCAAGTGACTTCTAAGTGCAGCACTTTTTCTCTTCCACAAACATACTATGAAGTAGGGGGCAGGTAAACAAGAGTGCCGGAGTGGTTTTTGACCGCTGTTTTCTTGAACTCATGACACCAGCACTTAGCGTTTTTCTGCAGGCTGGCTGAAAGGTTCACAAATCCAATATCCCCAAGAGTTATTTCATTAGATTTCCTAACTTTCAAACTCATGTGCAATGCCCTTATTCCTTTGCTACTCTTATTGACTGGCACTGATTATGCCATCAGCAAACCTCACTAACTCCACTGCTTCATTTAGATCATTAATGGTCAATAGAGGGTCTGAGATGGTCCACTGTTAACTGCTTTGCATTCAGAGGACCTTTCATTTAGAGGACTTTCCTTTGTGTTTCGCTGCCTGCTTAGCTTGGCTCTCTGTTAGGAAAAGGAGAGGAGAGTGAAATAAATCCTGGATCCTTCCTATATCCTTGCTATGTGGACACCAGCCTTGGGACTGTGAGGGACCTTTTCTGAGCCTGAGCATGCAGAGTGCAGAGAGGAAGTATCCAGGGGGTCTGGCTCCCCGTGTACGTACGTATGAGCCAGAGGGAACATGGCCAACGTGAGGCACTGGCATGAACCACATACAGCCCACTACAGTAGTTCTCAAGTGTCAGCTCTTTGGCTCAGCCTGGCTCGATGCATCATGGTGTCATGGAAAGGCTTGAAAACCGAAGATTCCTCTAGAGATCCTGATACAGTAGAACTGAAGTGGAACTTGGGAATCTTTTTTTTTTTAAAGCTACCCTGGTGATTCTAATGCAAAGTCAAGTTTGAGAGCTGCTGTTGAGGGAAACTTTCAGCATCTCTCCGCAGCCTATAAGTGGCAAGGGTGGGAGAGAGAAGGAAGATTATCTGTTGATGCTACAAGAAGTACTCAGACATGGTGTCAGCTCAGAGTAGGTTAACAAGCTGTCACTTCTATAAACTAGTATTTCCTCTAAACTAATAGTGTTGAAACACTTTTTAAAGATAGGTGTTTGTACACACGAAAAAAGTTAAAAATAAATTAAAATAATTAAATTAATTATTTAAAAGCAGAGACACTACTTAGGTGACAAAGGTATGTCTAGTCAAAGCTATGGTTTTTCCAGTAGTCATGTATGGACGTGAGAGTTGGACCATAAAGAAAGCTGAGTGCCAAAGAACTGAAGCTTTTGAACTGTGGTGTTGGAGAAGGCTCTTGAGAATCCCTTGGACTGCAAAGGGATCCAACCAGTCCATCTTAAAGGAAATCAGTCCTGAATATTCATTGGAAGGACTGATGCTGAAGCTGAAACTCCAATACTTTGGCTATCTGATGTGAAGAACTGACTCACTGGAAAAGACCCTGATGCTGGGAAAGATTGAAAGTGGGAAGAGAAGAGGATGAGATGGCTAGATGGCATCACCGACTCAATGGACCTGAGCTTGAGTAAACTCTGGGAGTTGGTGATGGACAGGGAAGCCTGGTGTGCTGCAGTCCATGGGGTCGCAAAGAGTTGGACATGACTGAGCGACTGAACTGAACTAACGCATGAAAAAGGATTCTACTTTTTGAAATTTAGTCATTTTTTTGCCAGTTTTTCTGAATGCCCTATGGACATCTAATAACAATGTATGAGATACAAAATTTTAAATATGTTTGTGTAGGATATAAAATTAATGTAAATTAATTAAATATTAGTCTATTGTAGTTAACTTATTAATGACATCATTCAAGATGCTCCTATTCTTATTTTTTCTACACTTAATAAAATATTCTCAGAGAAATGTTAATATATCTCACTATAATTACATATTTTTTTCTTTCCTTATATTTCTTCTTGCTTTATGTATCTTGTTTCTTTGTTGTTAGGTGTCTAATGGTTTATGATGTCTATCTTCTTTGTGAGTTGTATCTTTTATCATTAAAAATATTCATCTTTGTTTCATTTCAAATAAATAAATAAGTTTTTAGAAATATGTGTTTGTGAAAGAGGCAGAATGTTGCATATGGAATGGTGGAAGACAATGGATTCTTGTAAACAGTGCTCATTCTAACCATCTCTGTCTCACTGAGGCTTCAACTCTGGTCCCAAACACATAGTATTCCCCATGCCCCCACCCTTGGAGAACGAAAGCCCTTCAACCAAATGGACCCACTGTCCTGAGAAGAAATTTACTTGATCACTAGGTGTTGTCAAAACCTGCCTCAATATCACCCCATCTAACCAACCTGCTCCTTAACCTCTACAGTGCTTTGCCTGGTAAATATAAGATTTTCCTTGCTGTTGTATTTTCACTCATATTTTAGCTCTCAGAGATTTTTTTCATGCCTTTATGATTTAAGATCTAGGTTACTAACAGCTCTTTCCATCCCTCAGTCCAGCTCTGGATATAAACAGGATCACAACAGGGCTTCCAGGGGCCACCTGCTCACTTTCTGAGGGGGATGATCCTGGAAAAAGAGAAACATGATCATTTCCTTTTTGCACTTTGGGGACAGATGTACCAAAAAGAAGTAAATTTTCTTATTTGTAAAGAGTAAAAAAGACAACTCACTATATTTCGTGGGAAGTGCCATGAGAAAAGAAACCAAAGGATTATTCTGAAAAAAAAAAAAATCCTAGATGAGTCTGGATTTGGAAAACTCTTGTACTAAAAGTGTAGAACTAACCAGATACCAGGGCCTCCTTGGGGGTTCAGATGGTAAAGAATCTACTTGCAATGCTGGAGACCTGGGTTCCATCCCTGGGTCAGGAAGATCCTCTGGAGAAGGGAACGGCTACCCACTCTAGTATTGTCACCTAGAGAATCCCATGGACAGAGAAACCTGGTGGGCTACAAGTCATAGGGTTGCAAACAGTGGGACACGACTTAGCATGCACACATGACTCCTTATATTTCATGGGAAGTGCCACAAGAAAAGGAACCAAAGGATTATTCTTAAAAAAATTTTCCAGCTGGAGATTTGATGAATTGTGGCCATCTGGACAGGTGTGCAGAGCGCCAGTATAAGGAGACAGAGGGCCTGGAGTGACTGTTGGAGCCCATGCAGGCTGCTTTTTTGCACGCCTATCAGATTCCTCATGTGCTACAGGCAACGGCTTGCTTTGGGGAGAGAATGCACAGAGCAAGTTCCTGAGGACATGAGTAATGGAGCTGGAAGCCACCCACTTTCAAGTTTCACATGTGGGCCATGGAAGGGCCATCAGCATCTGCGTGTGGGTGCCAGGAAGGAGCTGGTAGAGGCTGGGAGGACTGAGTGGGCTCTAGCATCTTTTGGCAGCACCCTGATGGAACTCCTGATTCTAAACAAGGAAAATTTGCTAAGCTACATAGTAATCCCTGAATGGTATTACCTGGAAGAATCTGAGTACAAAATCACACCAACAGATGAGTTAACCCAAGTCATTATTTTGGCAACTTCTGTCTTTCTAAAGGTTATACTTCCATTGGTTCATATGCAATTTAAAAAACCCTAAGAAGTTAGCAAGACAAGGAGGGATAAATAGGCAAAGCAGTTAGAGTATTCTGTATGATACTGTAATACATGGATACATGGATACATGACATGATGTATTTGTCCAAACTCATGGAAGGTACCACACCAAGAGGGAAGCCTAATATAAACTATGGACTTGAGGGGATAATGACGTACCAGTGTAAGTTCATCAGTTGTAATAAATGCATCAGCCCAGTGGGGGATGTTGATAGTGGAGGGAGCCCTGTGGGGCCAAAGAGTATATGGGCAATCTCTGTAATTTCCACTTAATTTTTTTTTGTGAACCTAAAGTTGCTTTTAAAAATAATGTCTATTTTGCAGTGCTCTATTAGAGTCTTTTTAACAAATTAATTTGCTTTAATAGTTTCTGGAAAAAAAAAAAAGTCAAATGGCACCTCAATGGGATTCCAGGCAATTTGGATGCTGAGCAGGTCCCCTCTCACCCTTGATAGGGACCCCAGTGTGCCCTGTTAAGCTGAGTTGCAGGCTCAGATATTTAGGAACCTGGGGGGATTTCTCACTCTTCCAATCCTGCTACTCAAAGCTCCCTGACACCTGGTGTCCCAGTTCTCTGAGTTTCCATCCCGCTCCCACATACCTGGCTGCTTCTCTGCTAAGGCCCATGAGGTTGACTCTTCAGATTGGCTGGACCTGGTTTCCTGGTTTCCTGCCTGTAAGCTCAGTCCCTAGAGCTCTCAACTCATGAACAACATCTTAATTCCAACATAGGAATTTAGACTTGTGTGTGTGTGTGTGTGTTAGTCGCTCAGTGGTGTCCGACTCTTTGCAACCTCTTAGACTGTAGCCTGCCAGGGTCCTCTGTCCATGGGATTTTCCAGACAAGAATACTTCCCTTTCCTTCTCCAGGTGATCTTCCGACCCAGGAATTGAACCCAGGTCTCCCAGATTGCAGGCAGATTCTTTACCAATAGAGCTACCAGGGAGGCCTCGATTAAGACTTACTGTTTCTAAATAGATTCAATCATTTTAACTTCTGGTCTTTGCTCTGGATCAAATAATAGCATTAATCTGTTATTATCTTTCCACATCCATTTGCCCTATCTGACTACTGATGTCTGTCCTCAGCAAGATGGTTAGGACAGGCCAGCTTGGGAATGAGTCCTATAAACTTCCCAGACAAGATCTAGATTATGGGAGGAGAACCAAAAAGACTTTCAGGTTAGGGTTTAGTCTTGAAAATACCTGGTGTGGAATCCCATCTGATTTGTATAATGCTGACCAGAGACAGAGCCTGCTGTCTGCTGATGTTTGTTGTTGTTCAGTCGCTAAGTTATGTTCGACTCTTGGACTGCATAGCGTGCCAGGCTCCTCTATCCTTCACTGTCTCCCAGGGTTTGCTCAAATTCATGTCCATTCAATCAGTGATGCTATCTAACCATCACATCCTCTGTGGCCCCCTTCTCCTCTTGCCTTCTATCGTTCCAGCTGATATTATAACCCAGTAACCTCTATTTTGTGGGTCAGTGGTAAAGAAGCCACCTACACTGCAGGAGATGTGGGTTGGATCCCTGGGTCGGGAAGATCCCCTGGAGAAGGAAATGGCCACCCACTCCAGTATTCCTGCCTGGGAAATCCCATGACAGTCTTTGGGGTTGTAATAGAGTCGAACACATCTTAGTGACTAAACAACAACAACAATAAAACCTTGATTTGCTTCAGGACAGACCGTGGAGTTGCCTCAGATATTCAGGGCTAACTGGAAGTGCCTCCTGAGAACTACTGTGAGGGCAAGGACTGGGACCAACATGTTCAAGTCAAGCTTTTTTTGTTTGTTTGCTTTAATAACAAGAGACATCTCGCAACCTTTGTGAAGTGCCTCGGCAGTGAAGTAAGAAATCCCAACAAATGCAGCAAACAGAACATAAGAGAGTGATTATCAGTAAGTAGTGGTAACACTGATGCCTCTGAATTTGCTACAGTTTTTTTGTTATCCCCCCTTTAGTCACACGAAAATATTTGCAGCAATTTTATGCGGAACAAAAAGCAAGCGCTCAATCAGGCTAAGTGCCTCTGATGAGAGCATGACATTATTTTCATTCTCCATTTTTAATTAGGATGCACCAGAAAATTACAGGTTGGTTACTCTTCTCACAACCTTAACAAATGCAGATGAGGAGAGCTGCTTGGCAGGTTAAAGCTAAAATTCTCAGTGCCATGTGTTAAATACAGTTCTTAAGCTCAGGGAAAGCCTTGATGATAGGCAATGCCAGTGTCAACAGATCATGTAGGAAAGTTAGTCTTTAGTAGAAGCTGTCTCATAAGATACACATGGTTTACTATTTGGAAGCAGAAACTCTTGCTGGTAACAGAGTCTATGCTCAGTATTTGAATTTCATGCTAATGGAAGCAATTCAGAGAGCAAATATGCCTAATATACATGAATGTTTTAAACCTAGAAGAGACTGGACCTTGAAGATTCTCTAGCTCAATCATTTTAGCAGCCAAAGAAAGAGGTTTCAAGATAGCTCAGAGATGTAGAAAGTTCTGCCTGAAAGACCCTAAGTGAAAGTCGCTCAGGCGTGTCCGACTCTTTGCAACCCCATGGACTATGCAGTCCGCGGAATTCTCCATGCCAGAATATTGGAGTGGGTAGCCTATCCCTTCTCTAGTGGATCTTCCCAACCCAGGAATCAAACTGGGGTCTCCTGCATTGCAGGCAGATTCTTTAAGCCCAAAGATTGACTAAAGGAAGAAAAATCCCTATCAGATGCCTTGTGCATCATCTCACCGGACTTCCCCGATGGTTCAGCAGGTAAAGAATCCACCTGCAATGCAGGAAATGTAGGAGACACGGATTTGATCCCTGGGTTGGGGAGATCCCCTGGAGTAGGAAATGGCAACCCATTCCAGTATTTTTAGCTGAAAAATCCCTTGGACAGAGGCTACAGTCCATGGGATCACAAAGAGTCAGACGGGACCGAGCACACACTGGAATGACTGCAGACAGTGTTTAACCTAAAAGGAAAGGACCACCCGTTCTTTAATGGTCTCATCTGCAACTCTTGATTCTTCTCACAACTCACATGGAGCAAACAATACCGCCTCTAATTAACATCACCGGGATATTGAATTCCACAGATTCTGCGCAGCCCCTCCTGTTTCTATTCCTCTCATCTCTCTCTTACTGTCCTCTGCGAATTCTAATCATCACCTAATCCAGCCTATTCTTCTATTATGTCTATATTATGTATTGTTTTATTCACCTCCCTTTGCTTACAGTTAATTCTTACATCTTTCTTGCCTTTCTCATTAAATTATACAACTGGATCATGGAGACTCTTTTTTAAGTCCACCAAGTACCCAGAATATAGGAACATGCTCTGAATATTAAATTTTGACTGACTTTTCTTCCCAGCTCTGTGAGTTCTGTACTGTTGGATTTTATTTTTGTGCCCAGAAAAAAGAAATCTCAGGCAAGTTAAATATGTTTATTTAACCATTTCCAAGAGTTATTTAAAATCCATCCTTGTCTAGTTTTATTCTTAAACTCCATAATTGGGATTTGTCTATATATAATGCAGAATCTCAATGAGCTACCACACTATTTGATTAGTCATTCTCTATATCTTCAGAAGAATAATTAATATTTCACCTGTCTCAAATTGCACAAGGATCGTAGATGAATTGAAAACAAAGTGAAACACTGGCTTTAATAATACGCCATGCCAGCTGTCATAATAGAAACATTGTGACTTTGGTAACTGAGGCTCCAGGATTTAATTGACAAAAGAAGTATAGTACTTCTTTTGTTCAATGATAATTCTGATTGATAGATCAACTCGGCTATTTAAAATAGCTTCTTATTATCCAACATGTTTCTTCTCTCCAAATCAGCTAAATAAAATCATTCTGCTTATTATGATGATCAAAACAACACTGAGTAAACCATTCCCCCTTAAATCATGACCATGTCATTCCAGGAGGTGAATTTCCACTTGAGGGATTATTCGCTGGATGAACTAAATGGGACTCAGATGTCCCAATGCCCTTGCCATACAGAAGGAACCAGTTTACACTCATTAAGTCATTATCTAGTCTAACGATTAAACCCAATGAAATAAGAGTGAATCATTCGCTCTAGGGGAAGTGTGTCATCTATTTTAGGCCAAAAAGAAACGATTTTGCAAATGACCTTTTCCAGTGTGACAAGCAGTCCCTTTGAAGCCAGGGGGAAATTAAGGCTTCTTCCTTACAGGGGATAATATTTCCTCCTCTCCTACACAGGCCCAGATATAATAGGATGACAAGCAAAGGATTCAAGTTGTTTCCTTGGCTTTAGGAATAACAGATTTATTAGTTTAGGTTTAATATGTTAAGATAAAAACCAGAATTCACAAAAATGCTGACAACGTACATGATGGGCTTGTTCGAGCACAAAGAATTGAAAAAAGGATAATGCAAAGCTTTGGACACAACTACAAACAAGTAAAATAAGGTCTGCTGAGGTCCTGAGCAGGGCAGATACGTTTTAAGGACATGGAAATGAAAAATAATTTAAGGTCTGAAACTGTCAATAAGTTTAATAACATGCAGCAAAAACTATTGTCACCAAAAAAAGCTAATATAATCTTGGTCCACTGCTCAGTAGAAATAAAGTACCTGAAAGGAATTATGTAATACACCTGCAGTATTAACCACTGATTAGGCTGTATTTGGTATTTTGTGTTTGCTTTATTTAAAAGTAATTCACGTTTTTGAAAGTATAAAAATGCATCAGTCTCTAGAGAAAATTAGAGTAGAATATAAGAACATCCTCCCCAAGAAAATGAAATAACCCATCACTCCACCATCCAAAAATAACCACTGGCTGTTAGAATTCTGGGATCGAAACTATTTCCCCTTACACTTTTACTTTAAATGTGCCATATCATTGTCTTCAAGCATGCACTGTTGCTGCTGATACCTCCTTTAGAGGTCAGCTTTATTTTGTCTAAATTTTCTCTTCTTCTGGAAACTTTAAGGATATTTTCTCAATTTCACATGGATATGTCTAACTCTGGGGTTAACTCATTTGTCCTAGTCAACACTCACTGGAAACTATTAAATGGAAGAATCTTGTCTTCTATTTGCTCCAAAAATGTTCTTGCCTTGGTTCTTTTCTAGTTTTTCTCGCTGCATTGTCCCCATTCTTTTGGTGAAACTTTTAATTGTCATATGCTGGAATCTATGGGTTGATTTTAATGTCTCTGATATTTTAGCTCAATTTTTCCTATTACTATTATTTTTACTATTGCTGCAATATACTTTTCTCTTTTTTGCACACATACACACATATTAATTTCTGAGGGACTTTTTTGGGTCTCTTTATCTTGTTCTTGTTTTATGAATGTATCATTTCAAATATCCCTGGATATAATAGTTACAGTTATTGTGTGTTATTTTCTGTTTCTTGAACGTTCTGTTATTTTCTGGCAGCCTTGTCATTGGGCTTTTTCTTTTTTTCTTTAAATGCTGCATTCTTGGCCTCTTCTCAATGCCAAATGATGCAGGCCTTACTCTCATCTGTCAGTACCCATGCTGGTCATCCTAATTCTTCCCAGATGATAGTTCTGCTTCCTTAGAGAAAAGCTTTCAAATTTTTCACTCAGGTTTAAAGGTTAGTTGCATGATACTGTACAAGAACACAAGTAAGAAAGATGTGGAAAAATCAACTGACCTTCAGCAAATACCTACTTTTCTGCTTCACTTCTCAGTCCTACCTAAAAATTGTCCCTGGGGCTCTGCCAGGCCCCCTCCTCTGTTGTGTCCCTGTTAAAGTATTATGTGTGCTGGGACTTCCTCCTCTCTGATTGATCCAAACACTTTTTGCCAAGCTGTGTCTATCTTCTGGTGTGATAGTCAGTTTCATGGGTCAGTATACTGGGCTACAGTTTCCAGTTATCAAACATTAATCCAGCAGCTGCTCTGAAGCTATTCGTAGATGAGATTTAAAGTTCCCAATCAGTTGACTTTAAATATGGGAGATTATCCTAGATAATCTGGGTGGTCCCGATTCATTTAGTCAAAAGGCCTTAGGGTAAAGCTGGAGCTTCTTTGAGAAAGAAGGTATTCTATTTGTTAATAGCTGCTTCAGCCCCTGCCATGAGCCTTCCTGACAGCCTGGCCTGTGAATTTTGGAGCTGACTAAGGAGCCAGGATCTCTGGGTCCGGGAAGATCCCCTGGAGAAGGGAATGGCAACCCACTCCAGTATTCTCACCTGGAGAATTCTGTGGACAGATGAGCTTGGTGGGCTGCTGTCCATGGGGTCAGAGAAAGTTGAATACAATTGAGGAACTAATACTTTCACTTTCAAGGAGCCAGGGCTGTCATGTAAGCCAATTCCTTGTACTAAAGCTCCTATTAATATATACATCCTACTATTTCTCTGGCTAGCTGCTGATGGATACCTTTAGAAATCTGTTGAGCTCTCTGAACCATTCAGAGACTCTTTCCTCAGTATAGTTCTGCTTACTGTTATGGATTTATCAACTATATTTAAATCAATTATTATGAAGGAAAAAGATATGAATATATATTCTTAGTCTATCACTTGATACCAGAAGGCCCTGATGATTTAATTCACTCATTAATTTTGGATAATTCAGTTTTTCCAAGTTTTCATTATTAATATTAATATGATTATTATTGATGTTGTGTTGCATATCATGTGTGCACATTATATATCTCAGTGATTTTCTACACTAAGCTCCTACAAGAGAAATTGCTCAGTCAAAGAGTAATCACATTGTAAAATCTTTTGGTTATATATTGCTGAATTGTCCTCCAGGAATTTTAAGCCTATTTTCCAATCCTGCTTGTAATGTGTCTGAGTGACTATCAAAATATCCAAGAGGCCATTGGACTGGAAACCCTTCAAATGAGACTGTCTGTTATGAAGGACAGAGGATCGGAAATTGTCCTATAGCCAGGAGAACTAGGGATGGTTGACCCTAGAGAAGACTCAAATGGTACAGAACAGTTTTCATTATTTTGCCTCAATGGCATAAACTAGGACCAATGAGTAGAATCTAAGAAGGGAGAGTTTTTGTTTTTGTATTTTCTGGCCAACATAAGAAAGAACATTAAATTAAATATATTAAAAAATGTTTTTTTTAATTTAAAAAGAACTACAGGGACTTCCCTGGCAGTCCAGTGGTTAAGACTTAGCCTTCCAATGCAGGGGGGTGCGGGTTCAATCCCTGGTTGGGGAACTAAGATCCCACGTGCCTTGCAGCCGAAAGACCGAAACGAAACAGAAGCAGTAGTGTAACAAAGTCAATAAAGACTTAAAAAAAAAAAAAGAACTATGATAGTACCCTTCACTGAAATGGGTTTTCTCATCACCTGTCTTATTTAAGCATTTAGCCCGGAGGCTATTACTATCGATCATCACATGCCTGGGACTTTGAACCAAAAGATTTTTAAGGATACTTTCAACCCAGAGTTTCTAAGGTGTCTGTGTTTTCTGAGCAAATGTGTGTGTGTGTTTGAGTGTGTGTGTGTCCCTTATTTTGATACATCAAGTTGGTTTTATTCTCATAAGATTTAATACTATAGACAGGGAGAGAAGACATGACTGCCTGCAGAGGTGAGAAGCACATTACTGCTTAAGCTCAATTGCTTTTAGGGTTTTAGCCCTGTAGGTTACAATCGGTTGCTGAGGGCAACCATGAATTTAAGGGTCAAATCTGGGCTGTTTAATTTAAAGAGGAGTCTCTTTTACAGGGCTAGAGTGAATTTTCAAATGAAAGATGTTCCCAGATCAAGAATGTGAATATAAAAGCAGTCCCTTTTGACTTTAACCTTCCCCAGGGATGGTCCCACACCAGTTCTGCCTGTGCCTTGTGCATGCCCTCTCAGTTGTGTCCGACTCTTTGTGACCCCATGGAGTGTAGCCTGCCAAGTTCCTTTGTCCATGGAATTTTCCAGGCAAGAATACTGGAGTGGGTTGCCATTTCCTACTCCAGGGGATCTTCCCAACCCAGGGATTGAACCCACATCTCCCGTGTCTCGTACATTGGTAAGTGGATTCTTTACCACTCAGGCACCTGGGAAATTGCCCCCCAAACTATGCTTATAGCCAATAATCATTTTACTAGAAGAACAAATAGCTGAAACACATTGGATTATGCAGTAACTCCAGTGCAACTCTAAAGAATCTAGCTAAACATTTTAAAATGGCATTACAAAGTCACATATATCTACATTAGAGAAGGTTGTTTTACATTCAATAAGGAGGCTGGGATCTGTTTTCATATTTTTACTAAAAACAGGGGAAACAGGACAATAAGCTTTTTCATCTCTCACCTGTAGAGAAAGCAGCCTTACCTATATAAAGGTAGATCATACCTGAAGGGTGAATTCTTCTTACAGAACTAAAATGAAATTCAGAATTTGGGTTTATAGATGGACATCAACCCTTGGGAGTCACTGCAGCTGAGTGTGAAACAATTTTTCCAATAGAAATTATCCTTTGGCCACAATGCCCTTTCCAAGCAAAAATACCAAGATGAGCTTGATAAAACACAGACCAGACTATGTCCCCCAAAGGCACATATTTTCTCTTACACAGTGAATTTTGAGAATAGTAATCAGATTTGTATAATTCTGAACACAAGGTATAGGTAGGTAAAACAAAGGGTTATTGTGTGCTAAGTTGCTTCAGTCATATCCAACTCTGTGAGTCCCTATGGACTATAGCCCATCATGCTCCTCTGTCCATGGAATTCTCCAGGCAAGAATATTGGTGTAGGTTGCCATTTCTTTCTTTAGGGGATCTTCCAGACCCAGTGATTGAACCCATGTCTCTTACGTATCCTGTATTGGCAAGAGGGTTCTTTATCGCTAGTGCCACCTGGAAAGCCCAAAGCATTAACAGACCAAAATTAGTGAATAAGTGAGAGGAAAAATATACATTTTTTGTTTACTAATTTGACCAATAATAGCTATGCCAGAAAAAGAAAAGATGTGAAAAATGAACATCTGTTATTCCATGAAACATTATTAATATTCATATAGAAATAGATACTGCTGAATCATTGAGTGTGGAATCTTAATGTAGTTTAATTATTTTCATCTTCAGGGTTTGTACAAGCTCCCTGAAAGCAATCTGTGATTAAAGTTCCCAGCAGATTCGGGAATCTGTAGCTGCCCTAATACTGGCAAGTGTCCTTGAATGTACTAGGAAATTAGTGAGGTCCCCAAGGCGACATAATTCTGAACAAATGAAGAAATTATTTCCCAGAAATATTTGTTGTTTGAACGAATTGGAAAATATCAATCTGAGCTGATGACTGAATGATCAATTTTCAGCATTCTAAATGTTAGTCTTTTCCATTCTCATGCTAAACTATTTAGTTCAATCAGGGCAGTTGTAGTAAAAGAACACTGTACTTAGGATTAGGCTCAAGTTGGAGCACTATTTCTTTCACATGAAAATAGCATGACCTTGAGTGTACATTGCTTAACTTCTTCCATTGTTTTTTTCCTTCAGTAGAGTTGGAATACTAAGGAGAGATGAGAGGGCCTCCTTAAATAAACAATGCAAAAAGATAGAGGAAAACAATAGCACGGGAAAGACTAGAGATTGCTTTAAGAAAATTGGAGATATCAAGGGAACATTTCATGCAAGGATAGGCATGAGAAAGGACAAAAACAGTAAGGACTAACAGAAGCAGAAGAGATTAAGAAGAGTGGCAGAGAATACACAGAAGAACTTCACAAGAAAGGTCTTAATGACACAGATAACCATGATGGTGTGGCCACTCACCTAGAGCTGGACGTTTGGGAGTATGAAGTCAAGTGGGCCTTAGGAAGCTTTATTATGAACAAAGCTAGTGGAGATGATAGAATGCCAGCTGAGCTTTTTCAAATCTTAAAGATGATGCTGTTAAAGGTTTACACTCAATATATCAGCAAATTTGGAAAATTCAGCAGTGGCCTCAGGACAGAGAAATTCAGTTTTCATTTCAATCCCAAAGAAAGGCAATGCCAAAGAATGTTCAAACTACTCTACACTTGCTCCGGCCGCTAGCTGGGCGCAGTCGCTCTGGCCCGCAGAGTAATCAACGGGAGCTCCGAACCCACCTGAAAACGGATGAAAGGGTTGGGACAAGAGGCGCAAAGAATGGCAGCAAGACAAAGATTCTGATCAAGCTGCAAAACTTTATTGAGCGCAAGGCAATTATATATGGGGAGGAAGGGAGGGAGGGGGAAAAGGAAGGGGGGAGCTCTGACGGGCATGTAAGGAATACGTGTCTTGTGGGTGATTGGCCTGTCGGATCCTTTTGGTGATTTGCCAGCCGAATGTATAGCTGGCACATAATCAGCGCCTTACATGGCAGCAGGCTTGTAGTGTTCCGACCGTAATGGCACTGGCTGATCGCATCAGCCGGCCGGGCCCCAACACTCTACAGTTGTGTTCATTTCACATGCTAGCAAGGTTATGCTCAAAATCCTTCAAGCTAGACTTTAGCACTATGTGAATGGAGAACTTCCAGATGTACAAGCTGGGTTTAGAAAAGGTATAGGAACTAGAGATCAAATCACCAACATTTGTTGTATCATGGAGAAGGCAAGAAAGTTTCAGAAAAATATCTATTTCTGCTTCATTGACTGTTAAAGCCTTTGACTGTGTGAATCACAACAAACTATGGAAAATTTATAAAGAGATGGAAGTATTAGACTACCCCACTTGTCTCCTGAGAAACTTGAATGCAGGTCAAGAAGCAACAGTTAGAACTGGATACGGAACAATGGACTGGTTTAAAATTGGGAAAGGAGTATGTCAAGGATGTCTGATGTCACTCTGCTTATTTAACTTATATGCAGAGTACATTATGTGAAATGCTGGACTGCATGAACCATAAGCTGGAATCAAGATTCTGGGAGAAATATCAAACAACCTCAGATATGTAGATGACACCACTCTAATGGCAGAAAGTGAAGAGGAACTAAAGTGCCTCTCGAAGAAGGTGAAAGAGGAGAGTGAAAAAGCTGGGTCAAAACTCAAGAAACTCAAAATATTAAAAAAAAAAAAACAACAACTAAGATTATGGCATCTGGCTCCATGACTTCATGGCAAAAAAAAAGGGGGGGGAAAGTGGAAGCAGTAGCAGATTTTACTTTATTGGGCTCCAAAATCACTGCATCTGGTGACTGCAGCCATGAAATTAAAAGATGCTTGCTTCTTGGAAGGAAAGTCATTAACCTAGACAGCGTATTAAAAAGCAGAGACATCACATTGCCCACAAAGGTCAGTATAGTCAAAGTTATGATTTTTCCAGTAGTCATGTAAGGGTGTGAGAGCTGGTCTTTAAGAAGGTTGCTGCTGCTGCTGCTGCTAAGTCGCTTCAGTTGTGTCCGACTCTGTGCGACCCCATAGACAGCAACCCACCAGGCTCCTCTGTCCCTGGGGTTGTCCAGGCAAGAACACTGGAGTGGGTTGCCGTTTCCTTCTCCAATGCATGCATACATGCTAAGTCGCCTCAGTCATGTCCGACTCTGTGCGACGCTATGGACAGCAGCCCACCAGGTTCCTCCATCCACAGGATTCTCCAGGCAAGAATACTGGAGTGGGCTGGGTTTAGCACCAAACAACTGTTGCTTTTGAATTGTGGTTCTGGAGAAGCCTCTTGAGAGTTCCTTGGACTGCCAGGGGATCAAACCAGTCAATCCTAAAGGAAATCAACCCTGATATTCATGGGAAGGACTGATGCTGAAGCTGAAGCTCTAATACTTTGGCCACTTATATGAAGAGCCAATTCTTTGGAAAATATCCTAATGATGGGAAAGATTGAAGGCAAAAGAAGTGAGTGGCAGAGGATCAGATGGCTAGATATCATCACTGACTCAATTGACATAAATCTGAGCAAACTCCAGGAGAAAGTGGACAACAGAGAAGTCTGGCATGCTATAGTCCATGTGGTCACAAAGAGTGACTTTGCAACTGAACGACAACAATAATGGTGATTGAGCTAAGAGTTATATGAGATGAAATAGTGCCTTAAAGGTTAGTTAAGAGGGAATTTCTTTAGTAGTCATGTATGGATGTGAGAGTTGTACCATAAAGAAAGCTGAGTGCTGAAGAAATGGTGCTTTTGAACTGTGGTCTTGGAGAAGACTCTTAAGAGTCCCTCTAAGAGAGGGACTGGTTGCAAGGAGATCCAACCAGTCCATCCTAAAGGAAATCAGTCTGAGTATTCATTGGAAGGACTGATGCTGAAGCTGAAACTCCAGTACTCTGGCCAGCTGATGTGAAGAGCTGACTCATTTGAAAAGACCCTGATGCTGGGAAAGAAGGTGTGAGGAGAAGGGGATGACAGAGGATGAGATGGTTGGATGGCATCACCGACTCAATGGACATGAGTTTGAGTAAATTTGGGGAGTTGATAGACAGGGAAGCCTGGCATGCTACAGTCCATGGGGTTACAAAGAGTCAGACACGACTGAGCGACTGAACTGAATTGAATTGAACTGAATTTCTTTAGGGCACATATCTGCTGAACTTGCCATATTTCTTTAAACTCTTCTCTCTGCTGAGTTAAGTGTTCAGGTTGTTCCAAAGATATAGGATGAGAGAAAAGAAAAGGAAAGAAAAGAAAAATAAAAACTAAGCAGAGTTGCCTGGACTGAATAGCAAACTCTCAAAAGACCAAATGTGTCATCCTACAAAGTCAAAAATTTCACTACAATAAGTTTATTCAAATACCAACCAATTGTTCCTTTCTTCAGTACTCTCTATATAACTACCAGTATTAAGAAAAGATACAATGGGCTTCTTTCACTGGCCAACAATTTGAGAGATTATAGAGATCAAATGAGCAAGGGTAGGTGTGTAGGAAAGCTGGCTACCACTCTTAGATTTAACAGTCCACGTTAAATCCTGTATCTTTGGTAGCCTGTCACCAGAGCAATCATTTACAGATGGCCCTCTGACAATGTGTCAATCATGAGACAGCTGCAAATTAAATATTTTGGCTGAAAACATCCCCTCCTTATGTCAGGACATATTCATTTGAAATAAACATTTTGCTGAGATGTGAAATGAAGCAGATCCATTAAAGGCTACTAGTCACGTGTTTGGAATCATTACTTTCTGATGTAGTATTTGCTGTTGTGCAGACGTAGTAACCATTGACCAGTGAGATGGATTTTCCATAGGACAGCAAAGGAGCTGCAAATTATAGAAGGCCTGCTGTGTGCCAAGGATGGTGGTGGACACTTTATTGTTTTATTTCCCTATAATTATCTCTTATAATTATTCATAGCCTAGTGGCTATGAATCTGCCTGCAATGCAGGAGACCTGGGTTTGATCCCTGGGTTGGGAAGGTCCCCTGGAGAAGGAAATGGCTACCCATTTCAGTATTTCCTGCCTAGAGAATCCCATGGACAGAGGAGCCTGGCAGGCTACAGTCCATGGGGTCACAAAGAGTCAGACATAACTTAGGGACAACAACAACAATATACTAGGTAGGTATAACTTATTCTCAATTTAGCAGTTGAAACATTTGAAACCTATCATAGTTGAGCAGTGACAATAAGAATAAAAATGTTATTCAGATTTTTTTCCCTATATCTCTTGTGGGCATTCATTTCACAAGCAACAAGACCCTTTCATGTGTTCTGAATGGATGTTTTCTTGTTTCCCTATTCCTAGTTTCTGTGCAGAGCAGTGATCTCTGCACAGAGACACCTTGAAAAATGATCCAAAAATGTATTTCCACAATTTCAGAAGAGTAATCTCTATCTGGTAGATGGAGGTAAACAATATAGGATGCCAAAGCCCAGAGTATTTCTTCTGCATTCCCTCCTGGCCCAGGAGATGATTTTCATTTCAGATGATCCATGAAAGTCCGAGGGAACACACTAGAGATGTCTGTGTTGTATTTATAAGATATCCCACTCTCTGGTTTCAAACACCAAGTCAGAAGGGAGCCGTGCAAGTGTCTAGAAAACCTTTTGTTATGAAAACTCAAAATACCAATCTATCAAACAAAGATGACTTCATTGCATTTTAAATAGTAAACCGTGCACAGCAATACTGTCTGCACATAAATTATAACCCAAGTAATGAATCCAAATGCTCTAGGATTCTTGTACTTTTGTCTAATGTCTGGAATTTGTCTATTCTTTGTCTCCAGGTTTTTTTTTTTAAGGATAATTCTCTCCTTTTAGTTTCTACTTCACTTAATTCAAAGGTTCATTCATGCTTTTAAATCTAATAGTTTAAGATGGGATGGTATGAACTCCCTTTGTAAGGACTAAGTCAAATATCTCAAATGCTTTGGTATAGCAGGGAGATGATTTCTGTCCATAGTATCCACCACAGGCTTTCTTCACTGGAATTCAAAACATGAGTAATTAAAGGACACTCAGAGCGTTTCTCAAAATGGGCCACTTTTTCCCACTTATACCCACTCCCCTGTGAACCTTCAACATATCAGTCAGTCTATGATTTGGCTAAATTATCAACACTGAAATAAAATCAAGACTGGAAGTTGCATATTCTAAAGAAGAAAGAAGATGCCTGTGGACAGCATGATCTGAGGTACTATGTATTTCTCAATAAATATCTACTGACCGAAATTTCTAGATGCTTCTAGAAAGAAGTATAACTGGACTTTCCTGGTGGTCCAGTGGTTAGGTATCCACCTGCCAATGCAGGGGATATGGGTTTGATCCCTGGTTCAGGAGGATTCCATCTGCTGAGGGGCAACTAAATCCATAGACCACAACTACTGAGCACCCAAGCTGAAGCTGCTGAAGCCCATGCACCTAGAGCCTGTGATCCCCAACCAGAGAAGTCACGGCAATGCATCACAACTAGAGAGTAACCCCCAACTCACAGCAACTAGAGAAAGCCCGAGTATAGCAATGAAGACCCAGTGCGGGCCAAAAATTAATTAAGCAATTTTTTAAAAAGAAGTATAACCAAGGAAACAGCCTTCCTCTTTCTAGGAGGATGAACCAAAATTTGCACTGCATTTCCTTCATAGGCTGCTCTGTCCATGGAACTTTTCAGGCAAGAATACTGGAGTGGATTGTCATTTCCTTCTCCAGGGGATCTTCTCAACCCAGGGATCAAACTTGTGTCTCTTATACCTCCTGCAATGGCAGTGGGTTCTTTACCAGCTGAGCCACTGGGGGAAGCCATAAAGTATGGGTAGTATGTATTTATTTCTATATGTCAGTCAACCACACAATTACCAAAAAAAAAAAGAAAGAAAGAAATAAAAAAAAACCCACAAACACAAATCATGCTGATTAAGCAACAAATTAATTCATTTTTGGAGACCATGTTATTAAGTATAAATTATGAATAGGTGCCTATTCTTACATGACTGGCAGTACAGATGGGGATGTAGGGTGTGCACATAAATGACACCAGAATGTGGTTTAGAATAAAAGCAAATATGCTGCAGATCAGTATTTTAGGAACTCAGATGAGGGGAAAATATAGGAAATAAAGAAGAGTCTGGATTTTATGTCTCAATAAATTTGTATCTATTTTCCAGTTTCTCCACTTACTAGCTGCCAGAGTAGTGATTCCTACCTTCTATGACCTCTCTCAGGATGAGCGGTGATCACGTGCCTGGTGCTGGCTATGGGTACTGAGCTAACCCTTACAGATGCCATTTGATTTAACCCTCAGAACAATTCTAAAGGGTTGTACTTTGATTATTTTACAGAAGATGAAACTAGAACTCAGAGAAAGTAAATAACTCTCCAGGTGACACAACTGATAAGCAGCAGAACATAGCTGGACTCGTGACTGTCTCTCACCAGCTTTCCTGCAGGGACTACAAGGACCTAGCACAGATAGAGAAAATAATTGAACAGTGAAAGTAAGGTGCTCAGTCGTGTCTGACTCTTTGCGACCCCATGGACTGTAGCCTGCCAGGCTCCTCTGTCCAGGGGATTTTTCAGGCAAATGAATACTACAGTAGGTTGCCTTTCCTTTTAGAGGGGATCTCCCCCACCCAGGGATTGAACCCTGGTCTCCTGCATTGGCAGGCAAATTCTTTAATGTCTGAGCCTCCAGTTAAGCCTTAAGATAACAGATGCTTTCTAAATGGTAGCTCTTTGGATCACCATTTAGACATCACCTGCTGGACTTTGAAGCATAAATAGGATTCAAATAAGTAGGTGGCAATAGGAGGATGCTTAAAATAGGGGGGAGTCCTGCTAGTAAGGACATACTGTATAGCATAGGGAACTCTACTCAACATTCTGTAATGGTCTATATGGGAAAAAAATAACTAATTCACTTCGCTGTACATGTGAAACAGACACAACACTGTAAATCAACTATACTACATGAAATCCCTTTTATGAGGAATGTAAAAATAAATGAAACGAATTTATTGAGAAATAGGAAGAAACTCAGAGAACAAACTTATGGTTGTAGCAGGTGGAGATGGGAAAGGAATAAATAGGGACTTGGGGATGGATAGGTACACACGCCTATCTTTAAAATGGATAACTAACAAGAATCTACTAGACAGTGCCTGGAACTCCACTCAATGTTATGTGGCAGCCTGGATGGGAAGGGAGTTTAGGGGAGAATGGATATGCGTATATATATATGGCTGAGTCCCTTTGCTGTTTACATGAAACTATCACAACATTGTTTGCTAGTGGGCTATGCCTCAATACAAAATAAAAAGCTTTAAAGAATGGGTGGGGGTCTTGAGTAAATAAAGATTGGTAAAGCACCTTTGGTAGGTCCTAAGCCCAACTAGTGGGGCTATTTGCATGGTGATGGGCAACTTATTGAATGCAGATTATAAACATAGTTCATCACACTAAATAGGTAACTGTAGATGAGAGAGACAGAGAAGGCAATGGCACCCCACTCCAGTACTCTTGCCTGGAAAATCCCATGGACGGAGGAGCCTGGTGGGCTGCAGTCCATGGGGTCACTAAGAATAGAACACGACTGAGCGACTTTACTTTCACTTTTCACTTGCATGCATTGGAGAAGGAAATGGCAACCCACTCCAGTGTTCTTGCCTGGAGAATCCCAAGGACGGAGGAGCCGTCTATGGGGTCACACAGAATCAGACACGACTAAAGCAACTTAGCAGCAGCAGATGAGCTAGAGTTTAGTTTATATACAACCTACAGATTCATAGATTTAAGAAAAAACTCATTAAGAAAAATACACTTAAATTCTGAGGTTGAGAATTTGGCAGCTGACACAGTTAGAATAAACCTCTCTTTCAAGTGAGCGTCTCTTCTGTTACTCCTTCAGCCATATTCTTCAAGACCTGAAAAGTTGGGGGCAGCAATTAAAAACAGAAGGAAGAAAGAGGACCTTCGATCTACCAGCGTTTGGATCTACACCAAACTAATCATACCTCTTCATGCCAGCAGCTGGAGGAAGTCACATCAATCACAAATCACAAAATCCATTAAAAATAAAAGCAAATTTTATTTGCATATAAAAGCATAGCATCCAGCTGAGCTCCACAGCCTTCCTTGGTACCAGCAAGGAGAGGTTTGAAAGGTTTTTGTTGACAAAATTGGAGCCAGAAGAGTCAATTCCTTTCAGGGATCTATTATCCAAATGACACAAATGAGGACTAACCCAGTGTTCGATTGTCTCATTCATTGTGCTAGCCAATTTTTTAGTGGGAAATTGCACCATGTCAGTCACTCTGCCCCACTGGTTTTTTTCTCCTTCCTCTATTGCCCATGTCCCTAAAAAGACCCTGGGCCTCCATCCTTCCCAGATCTCCTAACCTTTTACTACATTATGCCCTTTGCCACCCATCAACATGCCTGCCCTCGTCCAAGATAATATTTAGATACATCCAGCCATTGTGTGAAGTGCCTCTTGGATTGACATATACACTAGATCATTTTAGAGATAGAAAGTGCTTCCCATTTTTCAGAGATTGGCTGATATGTGAGTTGGAAATATATAATCATTTCTGTCCTTCATTTCCTGCAAATCTGAAATACCAAAGTGAGTTCAACTGTGAGCATGTTTAGAGATGCTCTGCATATTGTAGTCATTTTTAAAATTCACCCTGTCTAGATGTGTTACAAACATAAGTTGCCCAAATTCAAAGTAATTGACTTTCAGCCAACTGTGACCAAATCATAAAAAAAGAACAGGCCGTGTGTTACACCACAAAAACCCACCCCAAACTCAGAACTTTCCACCCCAAAGGAAACTTTTAATAGTCTGCCTTGAAATCACACACATATTCTACTGTGGATAAAAATAAGGTATTCACTGGGGGTGGAGGGTATAAATTTGTCTCACTGCACAGATTATTTTTTAACAGAATTATTGTGTCTATTTGTTATACTGAAAATATTCACAAAAGGAACATTTTGCCATCATGTGTGTAAAGAAATGGATAAATAAAGCCTCTTTTGGCTGTTTCAGAATATATTTGGTATTTGCTCCGTGTTTCTTTAACGAAAAGGAGAAAAGAGCCTGGAGGAAAGAAAGCGGTAAGCATGCATAAATTAAGTTGCACTTCTATCTCTGGTGAATATTAAATACCAAAACCCACATTTTAATATAGCTTATTATCACATGCCTTGGACTCCAGAGTGGGGAATAGCATTAAAAAGTACCTATAGACAATAGATGCCAAATGAAATGCCTCTGTAACATATGGCCATGAATTCCATTCCTCAGCACCACTGTTCTACGGAGTGATTCTTCTGAGTCAGTTTCCGCAATGGAAACATTAAGCACTGGAGCTATAATTTTACATAGGGACAACGATTAGAAGACTGGAACAAACATATGGCATTTTAACTTTCCTTGACTGTAAGTGTGCTTGCTTTATCAAGGAGTCTTTCCTCTTTAGCTATTTAGTTGCACAGATCATGAGCTTCTTGATGGAAGGGGCTGTCTTGTGGGTTCTGTGTCTTAGGAATGGAAGTTATTAGATGCACTAAATTAAAACAACAACAACAGCAATAAAAAAAATGACTATCAATCCTTCTAAGACGTGCCTAGCCAACATAAGATAGAACATTAAACCCGAATAGGTTCAGTTACCTTGCATTCAATTGAAAACTACAATAATTCAAGACATTTTTTCAATGGCTTTGGCCTCTGAGCTGGATGCACTAAGCACCATTTCAGCACTATTTACACAGGTAATAAACTATAATTATTAAAGGGGAAGAAATGCAGTGCTGCGGGCTAGACCACAATCTGGTCTTTACATCAATAAACACACCTTTTCACTTGTGACAGTTCTTTTCTGGGCTCGAAAGGTCATCATTTGCTTGAATAAATAGGCAAAGAGGAAGCCTTTCAAGCTGTGTTTGTAAGGAAAATGAGACCCCAAATTGGAGGAGACATGTATGGTAATGAGAAAGTGTGATGATGAGTTGTGTCTAAGTACAGGTGAACACCTTCCTCCTTGTATGAAAATTTAATGATGGGTTACTTTTCCAATAGGAAAATAATAACTTAGGTGAGTAAAGTTGTACATGCCAAAAATGAAATTATTTTCAGTTTTAAAATATAACCCCAATGTCATATACCTGCAATTTTGTCTGCCACTGTCATTAACTGAGCATCTAAAATGAACATTTGATTCTCTGAATCACTCTCTGGATTTGGCAGAGAGTTAGATACCATGACATGGATGTGGATCACGTCACTCAGCTCCTCAGAAGTCCTAGGAAATAATTCTGGGTAAAGGAAAGAAAACAGGAATGAAATGCAGTAGTTTCCATCTTTCCCCTGGTCTGTCTGTGTGTAAGAGGTGGTATTTTATCTTCTTGAGGGGTAATTCTACTTCTTCTCCCTCTTAATCTCATTATGGGCAAGTGCATTGTAGGCTGTGTGCTTAGTCGCTCAGTCGTGTCCGACTCTGCAACCCTATGAACTGTAGCCCACCTGGCTCTTCTGTCCATGGGATTCTCCAAGCAAGAACAGTAGAATAGGTTGCCATGCCCTCCTCCAGGGAATCTTCCCAGCCCAGGAATTGAGCCCAGGTCTCCAGCATTGCAGGCAGATTCTTTACCAGCTGAGTTAAGTACTATAAGATTGTGAAGTGAAAGTCACTCAGTCATGTCCAACTCTTTGCAATTCCATGGACTATATGGTCCATGGAATTCTCCAGGCCAGAATACTGGAGTGGGTATCCTTTCCCTTTTCCAGGGGATCTTCCCAACCCAGGTCTCCCACACTGCAGGTGGATTCTTTACCAGCTGAGCCTTAAGGGTACTTGGGGCTGTAAGATTAAGTTCAGTTCAGTCGCTCAGTCTTGTCCGACTCTTTGTGACCCCATGGACCACAGCATGCCAGACATCCCTGTCCATCACCAACTCCTGGAGCTTACTCAAACTGGTGTCCATCGAGTCTGTGATGCCATCCAATCATCTCCTCCTCTGTCGGCCCCTTCTCTTCCTGCCTTCAATCTTTACCACATCAGGATTTTTTCTAGTGAGTCAGTTCTTCACATCAGATGGCCAAAGTATTGGAGTTTCAGCTTCAGCATCAGTCCTTCCAATGAATATTCAGGACTGATTTCCTTTAGGATGGACTAGTTGGATCTCCTTGCAGTCCAAGGGATTCTCAAGAGTCTTCTCCAATACCACAGTTAAAAAGCATCAATTCTTCGATGCTCCGATTTCTTTATAGTCCAACTGTCACATCCATACATGACTACTGGAAAAGCCATAGCTTTGGCTAGACAGAACTTTGTTGGCAAAGTAATGTCTCAAC
Organism: Antilocapra americana; assembly: GCA_007570785.1. NCBI lineage: Eukaryota > Metazoa > Chordata > Mammalia > Artiodactyla > Antilocapridae > Antilocapra > Antilocapra americana. The sequence continues at coordinate 213,998 of ML660218.1, read as the reverse complement.
TTTTTAATATGCTGTCTAGGTTGTTCATAGCTTTCCTTCCAAGGAGCAAGCGTCTTTTAATTTCATGGCTGCAGTCACCATCTGCAGTGATTTTGGAGTGCAAAAAAAATAAAGCTTCTCACTGTTTCCCCATCTATTTGCCATGAAGTGATTGGACTGAATGCCATCATCTTTGTTTTCTGAATGTTGAGCTTTAAGCCAACTTTTTCACTCTCCTCTTTCACTTTCATCAAGAGGCTCTTTAGGGGCATAATTCATATGTGGCACACACCTACGGAATAGGCGATTTCAACTGCATAATAATATCCCAAATATCACTGATGCTCAGCATACATTGATTGAATTTGTGAATAAATGTCATGTTTATTCTCTATGCAGAATTCAATTCAAATACTTCTCACTGCGGGTATGGAGCTCACCAGCTAAATGATTAGAAATATAAACCTGTGCTTATGATATAAACTGGAGTAAAGTCACAAAATACAATATGGCCTTTCTTCTTCCATAGTCTTATGCCAGATATTTAAGAATTAACACTCCTTCTACAAACAGTGTCCCATTTCTATCTTTTTTTATGACCAAAAAATAAGAATGTGGTAATGAGAAATAAACTATCTGCATATAAATCCTATTGATTTAAGTAAAATCAATTTCTGGTCTACTTAGTGCCAAAGTGATAGGTTTTACCTGTATTATCTTTTCATTTGTTTGCTTTGGAATCAAGACAGAAAGAATAATAGTTAAATGACATTTTTCTATTAAAAATAGAAGACTGTCAGATTAAGAGAACCAGCCCACTGCCAAATAGATCACTTTTGTGTGCAGTGTGCTGAATGCTTATTTTATATATTGATCATTTTTTCAGCCAAGTGTTTTTTGTTGAAAGCTAAGGAAGCAAATAAAAATGCTGTATAAATATGATTTTGTTGCCTATGTGTATACTACACACACACACACACATACATTTTTACATATACATACATACATACACACAAAAAACATTTTTCTACTGTGACTCTTCTGGTAAGCATCTCTGAAATGCACCTAGTAACTTCTTGCTTGGCTGGGTCTTCTGTGGGCATCCTTGCTGTCATGTGTGACTGTGGAGTGCACTGTAATTAGCTGTACATTTCATGTCACGGGGCTGCACTATCAGATGATAACAGGTTAGGCCTGTCAGTGCAAGTGTCGAGAGTACAAAGGATATTAAGTGCCGAGATGACAACACAATGTGAATACTGAAAGTCCAGGAGTCACTCAAAAGTGTGGGCCTCTCTCAAGCAACGGGTTACCTTTGCAGGAGGATCTATTTGTAGCAGCAAGTGGCCCTCTTCACGCTTCTAGCCAATATGTGCAGACTGATAACTTTGTTCTCAGTCTTGAGCTTTGGAGAAGCCTTTAAAATTATACACACAAGTCTACCAATCCTCTTTCCACCTATATTTCTGACTGTAAGTGAAGACATCGTTTCAAAAGTATTGGCTGATATCAACAAAATAACAACATTTAATTACCTACCTGAAGCAGCTCAAAAGTTAGACATTTCCTAATTGATCTTGCACATGTGTCTCTGGATATACAGACAGTCAATGTGCTATGCTCATTTGTGTCCGATTCTTTGTGACTCTAAGACTGCAGCCCACTGGGCTCTTCTGTCCATAGCATTTTCCAAGCAAGAATACTGGAGGGGCTTGCCATTTCCTACTTCAGGGGGTCTTCCCGACTCAGGGATCGAACCTGCGTCTTCTATGTGTCTCTCGAGTTGCAGGCAGATTCTTTACCTGCTGAGCCATTGGGGAAGCTCAGATATACAGAGATGCAGTTAAAAACAGACCACCATTTGGAGTATCCATGTAGAAACCAAAAATAAAAAAAAAGGTATGTTAAGGAAAAACAATCAAGCTAGAAAGAGACATGAAGGTAAAAGATAATTATTTTACCTGAGTTCCTAGAAATTTTATATCGTATAAAATACAGAACTTTTTACACTGAGCAAGACAGTTTAGTTATTATGCAAATGAATGTATGTGTGAACTCAGTGTTTAACCTGGGCTACTCAAACCTATTATCTCCAAAGTTACAGCTGCTTAACGATTTCTAGGTAAGTGAATATTAATGGGTGTGTAGAAAGTAACTTACCTCTCCACTAAACCTTTCAGATTTCCCAGTATGCAAAGATCATTTCAGTTAGAGAGGTATGTAGGGTAACTTGGCACAGAAAGGCCTACTTTTATTGAAAAACAAACATTCAGCTTCAAATCCATCCACCCACGTATCAGTTGCTTCCAGATTCTGTGTGGTTGGTGATTCTTATAGCACAAAACTTCTATCAGTTGAAGATAGCAGTAATTGTGTTCTATTATGCTAAATGACCTAGGCATTGTTTAGATTTTGTTATTATTGTTACTGAAGGTTTTTTCCCTACAAAAAAATGTTAGGACTCTTTCCGGTGCAAGCAAGTTATCGCCCAGTAATACCAAGAGAATTTACACATACGGGACTTCCCTGGTGGTCCAGAGTTTAAGAACCCAGTTGCCAATGCAAGGAACATGAATCAGACCCCTGGTCCCAGAAGATTCCACATGCCAAGGAGCAACTAAGTCCATATGCCACAACTACTGAGCTGGCATGGCTTAGAGCCTGTACTCTGCAACTAGAGACGTCACCTCCGTGAGAAGCCTGGGCACCACAACTAGAGAGTACCCCCAATTGTCACAACTAGAGAAAGTCCACATGTAGCAATGAAGATCCAGTGTAGACAAAAATAGAAATAAACAAAATAGTAATAATAACGAAAAAGAAATTACACATTGAATAAGAGGGGATTTCCCCCAAACTGAAGATGGTTGAACAACAATGCAATGACTTGGCCAAATGAATCAAAATCTGTTAGTACAAATGGCTACCAACCTTGTCTCCACCATGCTTCAGCTAGCACTTGCTTCGAACAAACGACAACAATAAATGAATTACGCACGTATTAAACCAATGGTGAAATCATATCTGCTAGAATTCATGCTCTTACGATGTCTTTAATGATCATGCAATAAAAAGGAGACTGCTTTAGAGGATTGTCTCTATCAGTAAAAGTTGTGCCAAGGCACACCAAGATTTAATTAAAACATCAAAATGTAAGGGAGGAACACAATTTGACAGATAAATGTGAATACCGTGGCATTGTCACTGAGCTTTTCTAACGAGATTAGATTCTTCTTTAATTGACATTTCCAACTGAGGCACAGATAAAACAGATTTAATTTTTTAGAGCAGTTCTGTACAGCTGGACTGTAGCTGGGTGAACGGGATTTGACATTTAAATATCATAAACGATATTTTATATGCTTCCCTCACTAAAGCACTGTCAATATTAAGAAGGATAAGCAGATATGTTAAATACACAAGGCCCAGAAAATAGCACAAGTGATGAAAATAAACCTTACAACTACACTGGTCACTGGCGCAACAGACCAACTTCTGTGAAACCAATTTCATTCAGTGCATGCGGGGTCTTCTGTTAAAAAGGAAAAAACCTCACAAAGAACTCCTAAAGGTAATCTCATGTTTATAAAAAGAGATGGGAGGACACAAAGTTTCTTCTGAAAATGTGTCAAGGATTTTTAAAAATATCGCTAATAAGGTCCTTTCCTGGAATTATTTTCATTTTGTGCTAACAAAAGGCATGGGAAAAATCTATCAGCTAATGCAAGGTTGCATCATGATCAAGACAAAAGAAATAAACCCATCATTTGCTTTAAAACATCAATATAAGAGCTTCTTCTTTTATTGGCTTTTAATGAGCTTTCCACCATGAATTCACCTGAAGCACTTTAGCTTAATGAACAGAATTTACTATTATGAAGTCTCTTTTGTATCAAGTCTAGCATCCAGGAACTGAACTCCAGTATCTATGCATGATCCACTGTATTCAATTTTCCAAGAGTCACTGTTGGTCTCTGCAGTCAAAGTTATTCTCTTCCATTTGCCCAGTTTCTATCTGGAGGTCCTCTGATAATTCAGCATGCATCAAAGCATCATTGTGTTTCTATAAGTCTTTATCCATAACTACATAAGAACAAAGGATAAACTAAATATAGAAGAGTAATAAAGCATTTAGCTATGGAAGGCAAGGAGTCCCTGAACATGGTCAATATAGAGAGAATATAAATGATATGGAGGATGGATGCTTTAAAAATTATTATGCCACCTAATAATAACCCACAAGGGCTTCCCTTGTGGTTCAGCTGGTTAAGAAATAAGACCAGAAACTATAAAACTCCTAGAGGATAACATTGGCAAAACACTCTCTGACATAAACCAAAGCGGGATCCTACATGACCCACCTCCCAGAATATTGGAAATAAAAGCACAAATAAACAAATGGGACCTAATTAAAATTAAAAGCTTCTGCACAACAAAGGAAACTATAAGCAAGGTGAAAAGACAGCCTTCAGAATGGGAGAAAATAATAGCCAATGAAGCAACGGACAAACAATTAATCTCAAAAATATACAAGCAACTCCTGCAGCTCCATTCTAGGAAAATAAACGACCCAATCAAAAAGTGGGCCAAAGAACTTAACAGACATTTCTCCAAAGAAGACATAAAAATGGCTAACAAACACATGAAAAGATGCTCAACATCACTCATTATCAGAGAAATGCAAATCAAAACCACAATGAGATATCACTTTACACCACTCAGAATGGCTGCCATCCAAAAATCTACAAGTAATAAATGCTGGAGAGGATGTGGAGAAAAGGGAACTCTCTCACATTGTTGGTGGGATTGCAAACTAGTACAGCCACTATGGAAAACAGTGTGGAGGTTCCTTAAAAAACTGCAAATAGACCTGCCATATGACCCAGCAATCCCACTGCTGGGCATATACACCGAGGAAACCAGAATTGAAAGAGCCACGTGTACCCCAATGTTCATTGCTGCTTTGTTTACAATAGCCAGGACATGGAAGCAACCTAGATGCCCATCAACTGACAAATGGATAAGAAAGCTGTGGTACATATAGACAATGGAATATTACTCAGCATTAAAAAAAAATTCATTTGAATCAGTTCTACTCAGATGGACGAAACTGGAGCCCATTATTCAGAGTGAAGTAAACCAGAAGCAAAAACAACAATACAGTATATTAATGCATATATATGGAATTTAGAAAGATGGTAACGAGAACCCAGCATGAGAGACAGCAAAAGGAACGCAGATGTATAGAATAGACTTGTGGACTCTGTGGATGAGGGAAAGGGTGGGATGATATGGGAGAATGGCATTGAAACATGTTAATTACCATATATCTAATCAATCGCCAGCCCAGGATTGATGCTCGTGGCTGGTGCATCGAGATTTCCCGGGGGGGAGGGAGGAGGGAGGCGGGTCCTGGAGGGGGAGCATATGTAAACCCATGGTGATATCATGTCATTGTATGGCAAAACTAATAAAAAAAAAAGAAAAAAAAATAAACTCTCCATATAAGTTAAATAAACAAGGTGAAAATATATATATAAAAAAATAAAAGAATCTGCCTGCAATGCTAGAAACCTGAATTCGATCCCTGGGTTGGGGAGATCCCCTGCAGAAGGGAAAGGCTACCCACTTCAGTATTCAGACCTGGAGAATTCCATGGACTGCATAGTCCATGGGGTCTCAAAGAGTAGGAATGACTGAGCGACTTTCACTTCACATGCCACCTAAATATTATGCAATATTTATGAGTTTAGTTTATGTAATTAAACTCACAATTTCAGTGAGTTTAATACGTATTTGTGAATATGAAGAGTTTTATATATTCAAGTATAAAGACATATGTGTTTCTAAATTCCATATATATGCATTAATATACTGTATTGTATTTAGAAAGACGGTAATGAGAACCCAGCATGCGAGACAGCAAAAGGAACGCAGATGTATAGAATAGACTCGTGGACTCTGTGGATGAGGGTAAGGGTGGGATGATATGGGAGAATGGCATTGAAACATGTTAATTATCATATGTCTAATCAATTGCCAGCCCAGGATTGATGCTCGGGGCTGGTGCATCGAGATTTCCCGGGGGGAGGGAGGGGGAAGGGAGGAGGGGGGGTTCTGGAGGGGGAGCATATGTAAACCCATGGTGATATCATGTCATTGTATGGCAAAACTAATAAAAAAAAATAAAGACATGTGTCTGCTTATGGACAGGTAGTCTTAACAGCTAGCCTAAGCCCTGTGTATCAATTAATGTTTTCTTGAGAGGAAAAATATTTGTTAGGTATAGTGGCTCAGAAGGTAAAGAATCTGCCTGCAATGCAGGAGACTTGGGTTTGATCCCTGGGTCAGGAAGATCCCTTGGAGAAGGGAATGGCAACCCACTCCAGTATTCTTGCCTGGAGAATCCCATGGACAGAGGAGCCTGGTGGGCTACAGTCCATTGGGGCGCAAAGGGTCGGACACAACTTAGCAACTAACACTTCCAATTTCTTAGGAAATTTACTTTTTAGTTCCCCAAATACTGAAACATTCACTACAAATATGTATTTAGTACCCTCTGTGGTTCAGCTGCAACTGCTAAGTTGCTTCAGTCGTGTCTGACTCTGTGAGACCCCATAGACGGCAGCCCACCAGGCTCACCTATCCCTGGGTTTCTCCAGGCAAGAACACTGGAATGGGTTGCCATTTCCTTCTCCAATCTATAGTCCAGACACAAAGCTAAATAATACATGTCATTGGTCTCCAATAGCTCAGTCTATGGACTATATCCAAACAATTACATTAAATAAATCCTTGATTTTGCTTGAGTAGTCAACACAGGCTTTGCAGAAGGGGATACCAAACAGAATACTGTACTAATGGATGAGGAGGCATTGAAACTGCAGACTTCTATATGAGGCATAAGAATAGGATTACTCAATAAATGGCCACAAGTCAGCAAGCCTAGACTGAGACAAGGGTTTAAAAAGTGGGCTACGGGAAACTCCAGGTGCAGAAGGGGAGGGGGAGGGGAGGAAATGGAAGAATGGGTGTTGAGGACTCCTGACTCCCTACCTACAGCTGAACTGGAGCAGCCCTGTTTCATTCATTTTTCATATCAGGTTGAAACTGAATTTCCTTCGAAGAAGTGGTCTGCTGCTAAGAAAAAATATATTTGAAAATTAATTCATTAAAATCATATGATCCACAGTGGGATGAACAGGTGGCAATATTAAAAACAAACGAGGTTAATGAAGGGCCTTGCATGACCACCCAAGGGCTTTGGACTTTAATCTTGGACAATGTGGCCAATGAATGCTGTAATGGGGTTAGTGACAGGTTCAGTTTTGCTTTCTTGGGAGGGAAGTGTAGTAGCAGCAGAACGAAGAACAGTTCTCAGAGGGTGTAGCATGACAGAAGCCAAGAGATCCATGAGAGTCCAGAGCAAAGGAAATTAGGATGGAGAGAAAGTACAGGCAAGCATCTGAGTACGAGGATGAAAGAAATGTTGACGCCAATATCCCAGATTCGACAAAGGTGATTGGTTGAAAATAGGTGCCATAAATTCCTATTTCACAAAACATTCTTACCTTGGACAGCGTAAGTCTTGCTTTTTGTACCTAGTTTCATTTCGAATATACATGCATATAATCGATTCAAACAAAATTTATATGACTAACTGTTATTATTCTTGTTGGAGCCAAAATTGTGGAGAATCTACAAAACAGAGCCTATTATCCCAGCTCTGTAGTCTAGTTCCCTTTCTTGCCCTCCTTCCTCATGTTTCTACAACTTCTGCTTTTAGGCTAAGAATAGGGACTTTGGGGTTTCAGGAACCCCATTTCTTATTACACCCACACTTTCCTGATGAACTCTAGCACTTTCAAGGCCAGGACTGGTCTTTTGGAACTTTTGATACCATTCTTGGATCTCAGCAAATACCAGACCCTTACATGTTTGAAGAATGAATGTCTGACATCCCCCTCAAAGAAAGAAATGGCAAAAACTAATCTGCTGCATACAGTACGGTTGCCACAGTAACCAGTGGTTGACCTCCATGAAAGAAGGTGTCTGTGGACACAGGAAACTAGGGAAGAGCACAGACACATCCACATGGACATTTAAGTTCCTTTATATACTCCCTCATTCTTCACCCCACCCACCACCCACACCTACTAGAACCTTCAGCAATTGCCTGCATCACTTTGTGCTCAGTTCTCTTCCACATTTTAAAGGTACTCAGATATACACATGGGCGTGTCTGTGCAATTGTTTTAAGAATTTGTGTGGTTTCTGGGCTTGCAGGATAGTGAAGAGTCCCTGGTCCTACCTGTCTCTTGGGGTGAGGCATGTGGAGATGCTTCTGTGGGCCTTAAACAAGCTTGCTCAGAGCTTCCTAAGGAGACGCTCACATTTCTCATTATCAGTGAACCAATTAGTTAACTAGTTGAACCATCAGTCAACTTTTGACTGTTAAGATGCTGGGATGCAAGCCTCTTGCAGATAATATGAAGATGCTCAGAACCCATACATAAGTGCTAAAGTGAAGTTGCTCAGTCGTGTCCGACTCTTTGTGACCCCATGGGCTGTAGCCTGCTAGGCTCCTCCGTCCAAGGAATTCTCCAAGCAAGAATACTGGAGTGGGTTGCCATATCCTTCTCCAGGGGATTTTCCCAACACAGGGATCGAACCTGGGTCTCCCACACTGCAGGCAGACTCTTTACCATCTGAGCCAGCAGGGGCTTCTAACATAAGTGCCAGTCCTACCCAATAGTCTATTATGGGACCAGGTTGATATCTGAAGATCATATAGCCTGATGGAAGTGAAATAATAAGCACAGAGGAACTTGCTAGATGGATGAGGGCATTGCACTGACTCCCTTGGTCCCTACCGGGGTGATTTCTTTGTTCTTTGACAACTTGAGGAAAGAGATGTACTTTTTCATCATCTCCATACTCAGGGTGAGCTTGGGGTTGACATTTTAACCAATTGTTTTATAAATAACAAAAGCATCCATTTGAAATTCTGCCTTCTTTATTCTCTTTTCCTCATGCTGTGCAGGCTGCATGTAGTGCTGAACTGATAAGAAAAATAAATAAATGATGAAGTGCATAGTGTGGTAATTAGTAGGTGCACAGTTAATGAGGTAAATTAGAATCTGAATCAAAGTGACTCAATTCAGAATTATCACCAATTCTTCACATTGCTTGTGAGTTTCAGAAGACCAACCTTGCTTTTATCTGGTTTTAAGTATTAGCCAGAAAGTGATAATAATATATTATAAATAGGAGCATTACCAAGTATTATAGGCCCAAGTCCTAAAAAATATTTCTCTGTGTTAAAGAACTCAGTATGAAAAAAAAAGAACTCAGTATGAAACAATAAATAAATAAACGTTTTGATCGAGTACAATATTCACTTAAATTTGAAATGAGATTTATGCGAGTCTAGTATGACTCAAATTCTCAAGAGGAGAAAAGAGATGTAATCAAATATTTACAACACAATGTCATAAGACATATAAGGGAGTTGAGCATAAAGTGATACAGGCACAGAGTTGCTAATGATATCTTGAAAATAAATCTCTTTAAGAAAGAAATACAGCACAGGGAATGAAAATGATCTGTAATTTTCTCTTTCATTTAAATCTTTTGAACCACAAAAAATGCTCGATATATACGTGCACACACACACACACTCACACGTACACGTACACGCCTAAGTGAAATCTGAAATCCCAAGAAACACTCATGACCATTGTCGGAAGACCAGCCCATTCACAGCCTATTTAATAGAGAGGCTTTCAATACATCCAGATGCCACATCTGCCGATAAAAAGAGGAGGGGAGACGAAGCTAGCCAAAATGTAATCAACAAAATCTGACTCACTCACCTCCTCTTTTAATGGTATGCCTCATCTTACAATTTATTTCATCTTTATTGACAGAGAACAGATATACTGCCAAAGTACAAACCAACCTAATCCACTTGCTTTAATATAGAAAACTCTGAGCCCCAAAACAACAAAACAGATGTTCTTGCACTCCATGTAATGTAATCTAAGACTCAATTTCATGTGATAAGCAACTTCTTCTTTTAGTCTGAAAATTCCCCTGACCCTCCGTGAAGATCACCCATGCTCTACCTCAGAGATCTCCTGCACATATCATGATGCAGTATTGACAAAAGGCAAATATACCAGAGGCTTGAGATGGTTGGATGGCCTCACTGACTCGAGGGACATTGGTTTGAATAAACTCTGGGAGATAGTGAAGGACAGGGAAGCCTGGCATGCTACAGTCCATGGGATTGCAAAGAGCTGGACACAACTGAGTGACTGAACAAAGCAAAATAGAAAGCTACCTCATTTCTACTGACTATGACCATGATCCCTCTTCCACTTCTTGTTCACTTGGAGAGATTTTTTAACAAAAGAACCTGCTGATGGCCACACCCAATGAGAAGGTGCTGGAAGAACCAAAATAACTTTGGGGGGAACAAATCACAGCCATCTAAATTACCTGACAGAGTAATGGATCTTACAGATGAAAGGGAACAGAAGGTGTCATTTATCTTGACTTCACAAAACTTGTCAGATTTTCTCGGTATTTTTTGAAGAGCACAATCATAAATAATTTAGAAAATTATGACTTAGACCTCAAAAACTTTGAGCTAGACAGCCACAACCTGGGAATGTGGACTTTCAAAAACATAGTTGTCTGTGTCTCTTAAGGAAGGCATGGGAAACATAAAGCAATTTATCAGGGAAACGTCTTGAGTCTGGCACTACCTACAATCGATAGAAGGGACTCTTGGACAGTTCAACTTCATTTAATTCAGTTTGTTTCATTGAAATGTAACAAAGCTGAACATCGCACTGAGCATGTCAGAGTTATGATGTTTGTACCTTAGGAGTGGGTTTCTGGTTCAAGCAGTTCTATCCCACAGATCCTGTTAGGAGTTGAATTCTGTCCTCTCAAAAATTCAGAATTTGAATTCCTAGCCTCCAGTAGTTAAGGATGTGACTATAGTTTGGAGACATGAGTCTTTAAGAGGTAATTACAGTGAAATGAGGTACACTCTAAGCCAGTATGACCGCTGTCCTTCTAGAAAATTCGAACTCAGACATAAACAAAGGGGAAATGATATGAAAGCACAGGGAGAAGATGGTCATCTACTAATAAAAGCTGAGGAGAGAGGACTGGAATAGATCCTTTCCTTACAGTTCTCAGAGGGAACTAACCCTACCAGCACCTGGATCTTGGACTTCTAGTCTCTATGACTGTGAGGAGATAAATTTCTGCCATTTAAGCCACCCAGTCTGGGTCTTTATTACAGCAACCCCAGCAAACTAACACAGAGTCCTGCGCCAAGATGCAGCTCTGGGGTCCGTGGGGTGCACAGGTGGCTCTTGTTGGACCAGGGCTTAGTAAGTGACACAAGGGAAACCCGTGTTTAGGCGGACTGACCCTGTGGGGTGGCCAAGGACACAGCTGGACGTCCAGCTGCACAGGGACTGAGCTGCCCAACCAGACTGGTGTGTACCAGCGTTCACGTGGTGGCTACAGCAGACTCAGAGTCAAAACATAAAGAAGGGGTAGCTGCACACGGAGAAAAGCGACAGCACGGGGAGAGACCATGTGGGCTCTCAGTGAAAACTGGGGAGAGGGTACTCCTTCAAGCTGCCTCAGGCTGATTTCCAAATCTGATTCCAAACCTCTTTTAACCTTACAGTTAGCTCTGCTGCCTCTCCCCTTCTTTAATTTCCTTTTCTTTTAAATCAATTTATATATTTTACAATGAGAAATTCTACTCTCTTAGCTTATATAATTACAGTAAATTATACTTTAATTACACAATACAATGTTATCCACTATAGTCACTATGCCATACCCTTGATCCTCAGAACTTCTTCATCTCAGAGCTGAAAATCTGCGCCCCTTGACCTACCCTGCCCTATCTCCCCCTGCCCCAGAACTTGGCAACCACCCCTTCTGTTCACTATTTCTATGAGTCTTTTTTTTTTTTTTTATTTTCACATGTAAGTGAGATTGTACAGTATCTGTTTTTCTCTGATTTATTTCACCCAGCATAAAGGCATCAATGTTGTCGCAAATGGCAGAATTCTTTCTTCATGATGGTTGAATATGTTCCAATGTATATAAATATACCACACTCACTTAGGTTGTTTCCATGTCTTGGCTGTCATGAATAACACTGCAGTGAACGTGAGAGCGTGGATATTGCTTCTCGATAGTGATTTCACTTCTTTTGGATGTCTCCGAAAAGGGGCGTTGCTGGTTCATAGGCTCGTTCTACTTTCAACTTCTTGAGGAACTTCAATACTGTTTTCCGTCGTGGCTGTACCGGTTCCTATCCCCACCACCAGTGCGCCACAGTTCTCTTTCCTCCACATCCTCACCAGGAGTGATCGCTTGTCTTTTCAACAACAGTCATCCTAACAACTGTGAGATGGTAGCTCATTCATCTTCCTGATGACTAGTGACATTTAACACCTTTCCTTGAAATACTTATGTGACTAGATGTCCTGAGACACTTGATCTTACATTGTTTTGCAATGGGACAAAACTGTTGTTCCAAATGATAGAAGGAGAAGCGTGCAAATTGGAAATGAGATTCAGTTTTGGGAGAGACCATCCTTCATTTGAGAAGAAACCTTTTCTCTCTTCCAAAAAGTGGGACCTTTTTTATTCTGTAAATATGAAAAAGTTCCTGCTCACTTAACCACTTTATTCTTGAGGAAGTCTTATATTCAGTGAAATAACCAAAATGTCCTTTTTTTCGAACAAAATAAAAATATATCTTTTAGTACAAGAAATTAAGTATAATTATATTTTAATTATACAATACAATGTTATTTACTATAGCCACCATGTCATACCCTTGATCCTCAGACTTTATTCATCTTAGAACTGAAAAATAATATATATGATATTTATTTATAATAATATATATATAACATAGTTGTGAATTGTTGCTCCTCAAAATTAGAAAATATAGCTCTTGATGTTTATTAAATCTGGGTTTAACTTTAGATTTAGGAAGAGCTAAACTTATAGAATTACATTTATATATTTATATAATTTATATATAGATTTATATATTTATATAAATTTATAGAATTACATGCTTTTGAACTGTGGTGTTGGAGAAGATTCTTGAGAGTCCCTTGGACTGCAAGGAGATCCAACCAGTCCATCCTAAAGGAGATCAGTCCTGGGTGTTCATTGGAACGACTGATGTTGGAACTGAAACTCCAATACTTTGGCCACCTCATGCGAAGAGCTGACTCACTGGAAAAGACCCTGATGCTGGGAAGCATTGGGGGCAGGAGGAGAAGGGGAAGACAGAGAATGAGATGGCTGGATCGCATCACTGACTCGATGGATATGAGTTTGGGTTATGACTCCAGGAGTTGGTGATGGACAGGGAGGCCTGGCATGCTGTGGTTCATGGGGTCGCAAAGAGTCGGACAAGACTGAGCAACTGAACTGATACTGAACTGATACTGATAGAATTACACTATATATAAAGTTTCCATTTATATCAGTGTGTAGTGCATTGGTTTTCTGTTTGCATTCTTGTCCAAGCACTGGCTTCTCCAAGATCAGGAATGGAGACAAAAGTCCTTCAGTAAAGGACGCAGGCCTGGATTTCTCTCCATCTTACCCTGGAAGAAGGGCTGGACTCGGCACAGCCAAAGTTGGAATGGATTATTCAGATGCCACATTTCCTGTTATTTCACACTAAGGTTAAAGAGGGTAAGCGGAATCCTTGCATTTATCTCTGCTTTCTCGAATCATTGACATTTTAACTAAAAAAATAGTAAAGAATAAAAAGGGCATAAAGTCTCAGAGATATTTCTCTTGAGAATGGGAGAGGAGACTAAATCAAGTAAGAGACATCGACAAAAATGTCTTAAGTGGAGCTGAACTATCAGTCTATAGTGAGTGTGGGGAGGCATGGAGATGGAGGGGGAGGCATCAAGATGGGGGCTGTGTTAAGAATAAGTCAGCCAGTGAACACTGCTGACCCCAGACTCAGAAACTGGAAGTGCCATGTGCTGCCAAGTCTCTCCCTCATCCTGAAGGATTGTTTATTTCTGCTGAGGCTAAATCAGTGTGTGAACTCGAGAACCGTAAGTCCATTTGAGGATCATGGAAGACAGGCTGAATGTAGGAACTCATGAATGTCTGCTGCTGGAGTGATGAGAAGCCTGGCCCTCTCGTTAGTAGCTTGTTAGTTGAACCTGAAAGGTTCAACCCTTTCAGGAGGATGCTAGAGGGTATCTCTCTAAGAAAAAGGACCACCTGCCTATATGAAGAAAAGAGAGAGAGAAATTGACACTTCGAAGTCACCCAGGAAAAAAAAAAGCTGACATATTTTATAATCTTCTTATAAGATTTTATTACTTATTAATAATATGAGCAAATATTCAGACACTTGACAAAAGTCTCCCTGCATTAAAGAGGTAAAAACAGACCATATTTTTAAAGCATTTGGAAGATAAGGACGTTTAAAACAACTAATTAAAAAATCCTAAGGGGTGAGAAAATATCATGATCATGAGTCAAGAATTGGAAGCTACATGAAGAATTGGATGCTCCAACAAGAATTGGAGGAACATGATATTAGAGATTAAAATCTTAATATCAGAAATGTAAAATATTAACATGAGGATCAGCAGGTACAAGGTAAGTTTAAGAAATCTCCCAGAAACTGAAACAAAAAGTTCAAGAAAAGGAAAGCACAAGAGAAAATAATACATTTGAAAATCAATAAGGAAAATATCCTTGAAATAAAGGACATGAGTTTCTAGATTAGGTTGCCCACAAAGTGCCTACAAAGCAAAATAACTGATAAGAAGTCACACTGGAACTAATCAGAAGTGAATTCCTGTTGTTTAAGCTGCTCAATCTGGGGTTCTTTGTTACGGCAGCCCGAACATGGGAACTGTGTCACGGCGACTGTTCCGTCTAGGACACATCCTTGCAGTTAGTTAGGCAGAGATTCGGCTGAAGGGAATTGCCACTGTCAGTCATCTTGGGAAGAGGCTAAACTCTGGTGCAGAAAATGAGCAGCTCTTTAAATACGTAAGGGAGAAAAGACTTCCCTTCTGGTCTGAGTTCTAAAGGATTTGGGAGAGTGGGTATGATGGCATTTGGACCCAGGACTGCTAAGTCCAGTATAAATGAACAAGCTACTCTAGAGTGGAGTACTTTCATTTTCCCTAAGTAATCCATAAACTCCTCCTGAGTTTACTCCTCCTTCATGGCTGTTTTTGTTGCACTGGGAGGTCTGACCCCAAGTTTCAGAAGGCCTGACCAAGGGACAGTCAGAGCAGAACATCGGTGAGGGGACCCCCCCAAGCCAGGCAGCTACGCTCAGCAGAAAGCACATACAAGATCTTTTGGCTGCACAAACAACACAGCATTTTCCATTTCTGTTAGCTGCTCATTGCTCATTTGACACAACAGTTTTTCAAGCATCAGTGGATTAATCAAAGCCTTGGGAAAATATCTGATTACCTGAAACAAAATCTGACTCAAATATATAAAAAGAGTAGTTCAGTATTTTATTTAATGAGCCAAATCTCTAAACCTCCTCCATCTGTACCCATTTTGTGACTTCCGTGTGTTAAGTTGCCTCAGTCATGTGTGACTCTTTGCCACCCCATGGACTGTAGGCCACCAGGCTCCTCTGTCCTTGGATTCTCCAGGCAAGAATCCTGGAGTGGGTTGTCATGTCCTCCTTCAGGGGATCTTCCCGATCTAGTGATTGAACCCACATCTCTTACATCTGCATTGCAGGTGGATTCTTTACCATTAGCACCACCTGGGAAGTCCATATGTGACTTCTATCCAATAACAACAGACAGTTCTCCCTGGATGGATCTAGGAACAATACTCCACTTGTGTATTGGGTACTATTCTCTGCCTGAAAATTCCTTTCTCTCTAGAACCACTATTTCTCTCTTCTACTGAATTATTTCCACCAGAATACATTCTTGCTGTAAGATCTCATTGGCTTAAAAGAATTTACTCTTAATCTCACGGTCCCTTCTGCTCTCACCCTATCCATTCCTTTTTACACTAAACTCCTGGGGAAAAAATGTCTATATTCACTAGCTCTGCCTTTTATCCACCATCCTCCCTTGAAATTATCTCAAATAGATTTCATCCCTATTAAACCACTAAAAATGACTTTACCAAGGTCAACAAGGACCTCCTGTTACTCAACCTCTAAGCAGCATTAAACACAGCTGGCTGCTCCCATGTTCTTGAAGCATTTTCTTTATTTGGTTTCCAGGACACCATATTCTCCCAATTTTCCTATTTCATCTCTAGCCTCACTTCTTATAAGTCTTCTTTACTGGCTCCTCCCCCTCTTTTCAGACCTCAAAATGCCCAAGTGCCCCGAGGGCTCAGTTCTTTCTATAGTAACTTCATTTTCCACATTTACTCCTTAGTTGATCTCATACAATCCCAAAGCTTTGAAAATAATCTATAAAGTTATGACTTTCAAATTTAAGTCTCCAGCTTCCCAACCCCACAATGGTGTATTCTATGCTACTTAAGACTCAATTTTCTGCTCCTCCTCCCAATCCTATTCTGCTACCCTATTTTAAGGAGCTGCAACTATGGGCTAAGTCAATAGAATAGCTATAACGACAATTTCCCTACTATTTTTTTCTTAAAATGAAAGGTCTTTATAATGTACCTCCCTTATTAGAAAATTTTTAATATTTTAAAATAACATAATTTTCAGAGCAGGATACAGAGCAAAACAGTGATATGAAAAGAAATTTTTAAGTGTTAAAGAGAAGACAAAAGGTTACTTCCGTATTATAGGAAATCTGGAGAACCATCAAATCACGCATATCTTCTGGTTATCAACTCTTCGGAAACTAAATAAGAACTAAACCACCTCTGCAGAGACTAAGAAAGGCATGAGAGAGAGATTTCTTGATGTGAGCCCAGATGGGTCCCAGCTAGAAATGGGCCACCAGAACAGGGAGACACATTGTCCCACCAAGCATTTACAAGACTTAGTAGGCAGCATTTTGTTCAGGAAGATGTCATGACAACATGTCCTTCCTGCAGGGAGAAGCAGAGATCCAGTGACCTCCTGAGGGCTCCATGCGGATTTATATACACCATCACATTACCACCATGCTTTGGAGACACAGTGCAATAAACACATAACATTAAACCAGTTCCCATCTGGAGTTTTCCTGGCCTAGGCAAACTCAGTAGCCATCAGGGTTTACACGCAAGGAGGTGATCACATATATGTGCCTCCAGCATAGCTTATTTTATTTTACTTTATTTTATTTTAATACATAGTGCCCTTCAAGTTTCCTTTGAAGTCTACTGCAAATAACAGGTTTTAGCACATCAGGTGATATTTTGCTTCCTGAAGCATTTAAATTAATTTTCTATTACCAATGCAAATGTGTACTTTCCAATTTACCCGCTGCACAATAAAACCTAATTTAAAGCAATTAATGTTCATTAATGGCCCCATCTGCATGTTTATCGCTTTATCCTTAAATACTAGAGACATGGTATCCATATTTTATTGCTCACTTCTTATCGGCAAGAATTCTTATCCTCAAGGGTAAATGTAAGACTAATGTGCCAGTATCTCATATCTTTATAAGAAAACCACATTGTCTTTTTTTTTTCCTGTAAAAATCTAGATGAATAAGTTATATGTGCATTATACCAAATGCACCTAATACCGAAAAAGAGACGATTTGTAATGGTGTGCTTGCCTGGGTGCAAGCATGTTCAGTCACTTCAGTCATGTCCTTTCTTTGTGACCCTATGGACTGCAATACGCCAGGCTCCTCTATCTATGGGATTCTCCAGGCAAGAATACTGGAGTGGGTTGCCATGCCCTCCTCCAGGGGATCTTCCCAAAGCAGGGATGGAACCCCTGCCTCCTACGCTGCAGGCAGATTCTTACTGCTGAGCCACCTGGGAAGCCCAGCGATGCGCTTAGCTCCCTCCACTGTCTTTTCCTACCCCACCCCACCCCCGCCCCCAGAAGTGGTGTGACACAGTAGTTAAATGTGCTCAGCCCAGTCCTGAAAGGATTTTGCCAGGAATGGATGGAGTGGAGCAGCAGCACTCTGACCTTTTCCTACCTCGCCACCTTCAGCAGATCAGTGTCTTGTAGGGAATCGGCAGGTAGGCATGGATCTTATGACATCACGGAGCACTCTGAGCATGCGCTAGCATCAGCCAGGCGTGCTCTGCCCCTTTACTAGTTGCTTTAGTTGCTGAACTTGAGGACACTAGCTTACCTTTCTGAGCATCTGTTTTCTCAACCTGCCTGATCGGGTTTTTCTCAGGGCTGAATAAGGTTGTATGCTAGAGGATAAACACATATTGTAATAGCCACGGGTCCACACTTCCTGGGTTCAAATCCTGGCTTCCTCTCTCCTGCTCTATGAATATGTATGAACCTCTCTGGGTCTAGGTTTTCTCATCTACAAAACGGGCATCATAACAGCATCTTTTCTTTTTACAAGAGTCCCATCATAGCAAGGATGCTTGTAAAAATTAGAATGAGTTCATACCTATAAATAGCTAAAAACATAGCCTGACTAATAGCAAAGATTTGGTGAACATTAAGAGAAAACACAGTAGGTACTTTGGAGACCGCAGCTATTTTTTATTAAAGGCTTTTCCCTAAAGTCACAGTCTGTGGTGCTAAAATGTGGCTTCTGGGCCTAGAGACAAGAATCCTGGCACAAGGAAATGTGCAGGTGGCTGGTTTTGCCACCCCCACCCCATTCTAGAGGAAGGCATAGCAAGTACCTCTTCTGTGACACTCATGTCTAAGCCCCTGACTGCCAAATGCATATAGAGTTCTTGAAACAGAGAGAGAGAAGGAAAAAAAAAAAAAACACAGAAAAAAAAAGTTGAAAGTAAATAATATGTTTACACAATTGTAAGAAAAAAAGCAAATGAGTTTGGATGGATTTTTTCTTTTATATAATGTTGCTTAACCAAGATAACCATCTGATTTCTCTATTCCTAAAAAAAAAAATAGAAAAGTTAATAAATGTTTCCACACGTGTGATTTCAGTGAAATTTACATTTATGAGTCATTATCATTTCGGTGGAAGGCAAAATGATGTTCAGCTTGTCACTAGAGGGGCAGATGGAGATAGAGTCTAGGAAGTTGACACACTAACTGACAGAAATGAGTATAATTTACGTTCCAGCCAGCCCAATGGCAAGCAATTATCTCTAAACTAGGATAACAAATGTGCTTTTTTATCCTCAAAAAGTTGACATGCATTATAGAAGTTTCCAGAAGGCATATTTCCTGTAAAGAAGCAACTGCTTCTGTATTCAACATTCAGTATAAGAGTATAATTGGATACTGACCCTTTCAGAAGATTTTGTTACAAGTTAAAGTTAGACATTAAGAGAATAAAATCTACCTGGAGTTGTCTGCTATTACTTTCTATTTACTATTTGACTGTTTAAATATTGCCTTACAAATGTACTTTTACTTCATATTCAATACCATTGATGGATTTGGGCTTTAGCAAAATACAAATTGCTTTATGCACAATCCACAGTCATACTATTTTATGAGGATCATAAATAAAACAAATAAAAGTGGGAATTTGATGTTTATCGTGGTTTAAAAACCATCTTAGTAGGAGAAAGACATTTTTGATTCCATGATTAGTTGACATCTACATAAGACAAAAACACAAAAACTGGCAAATACACTGGTGTAATTCATCATAGATGACATGAGATAATTAAAATGTATTAACATAAACATTAAGACAATTTAAATATCTTTTAGTGTGAATTTTGAATGTTTTGACTCAACTTTATTTTACATAAAAAATCCACTGAACTAGATGCACTGTCTTATCTACAAATTACACATCTTGAAACAGGATGAAATATTTATATGAATTGCTTTCATTTACTTATTTTCATCAAGGCATATTTGATATAGCTACTATTAGATAAAAAGTGAAATTCTGAAAATTAACTTACACAGAAAGATCAGAAATGTGCATCCACAGCCTGTTAGAAATGGAAATGACCATAGTAATTATCTAGTTCAAATCCCTTATTTTGGAAATAAGGAAGCTGAAGTTAAAAATATTGTAACATTCTAACCAGGGTATTAAATAACAGCAATGGTAAAGAAAAAAATTAAACTATCTTCAGCCCTTTGAAAATTAACCATGACTATTTTAACAGTATTAAAATCTTAATAAAAATATTAGAAATAAAGCAGTATTAGAAAAAAATCCATATATAAAACAGATATATAAAGAGGCCCTACCGTATAACTCAGGGAACTCTACTCAGTGCCCTGTGTTGATCTAAATGGGAAGGAAATCCAAAAAAGGAGGAGACAGATGTACATATATACAATTGATTCATTTTGCTGTACAATAGAAACCAACATAATGTTGCAAAGTGACTATGATCCAATAAAAATTAATTTAAAAAGAAAAAATTAGCATGAATTAATATAGTTCAATGAATTGATGATAATACACCTGCAATGCAGGAGATCGGGGTTCGATCCCTGAGTCAGGAAGATCCACTGGTGAAGGGAATGGCAACCCATTCCAGTATTCTTACCTGGAAAATTCTTTGGACAGAGGAGCCTGGCAGGGGGGTTGCAAAGAGTCAGGCATGACTGAACGATTGCATACGCACACATTAAGGTACATCTTTACATGCCATAAAATCCACCTATTGAATATGCAGAATTAAATAATTTTTATAAATTTTTACAGTTGGCAGCCATCACCACAAGACAGTTTTAGACCATTTCCATCACTCCAAAAAATTCCCTTGAGCCTGTTTGCACTCAATCCTGCTTTAACCCCCAAACCCAGGCAACCACTGATGCACTATCCGTCTCAATAAACCTGCCTTTTCTGGACATCTCATATAAATGGAATCAAAGAATACAGAGATTTGTTTTTTTGTGTGGCTTCTTTCACTTAGGATAATGATTTTGTGGTTCATTCATGCTGTACAACGTATCGGTATTTTGTTCCTTTTTATATTGCTGAATAGAATTTAATTATATGGCTATACCACATTTTTACATTCATAGGCATTGTAATTGTTTCCAGTTTGGGACTATTATGAATAATGGTGCTGTGAACATTTATGTACAATTCTTTGTGTGGGCATATATTTTTATTTCTCATGTGTAGATTCCTAGAAGTGGAATTTGGAATTACAAGGGTATGTGGTAAGATTGTGTACATTTTTAGGAAACTGCAAAAATGATTTTCAAAGTAGATGTATCATTGTGTATTCCCACCTAAATGTAGAAATGCAAATCAAAACCACAATGAGGTACCACTTTACACCAGTCAGAATGGCTGCAATCCAAAAATCTACAAGCAATAAATGCTGGAGAGGATGTGGAGAAAAGGGAACCCTCTTACACTGTTGGTGGGAATGCAAACTAGTACAGCCACTATGGAAAACAGTGTGGAGATTCCTTAAAAAACTGCAAATAGACCTGCCATATGACCCAGCAATCCCACTACTGGGCATACACACCGAGGAAACCAGAATTGAAAGAACCACATGTACCCCAATGTTCATCGCTGCATTGTTTACAATAGCCAGGACATGGAACCAACCTAGATGCCCATCAACTGACGAACGGATAAGAAAGCTGTGGTACATATACACAATGGAATATTACTCAGCATTAAGGAAAAATTCATTTGAATCAGTTCTACTCAGATGGATGGAACTGGAGCCTATTATCCAGAGTGAAGTAAGCCAGAAGGAAAAACAACAATACAGTATACTAACGCATATATATGGAATTTAGAAAGACGGTAACGAGAACCCAGCATGCGAGACAGCAAAAGGAACGCAGATGTATAGAACAGACTCGTGGACTCTGTGGATGAGGGCAAGGGGGGGATGATATGGGAGAATGGCATTGAAACATGTTAATTATCATATGTGAAATCAATCGCCAGCCCAGGGTTGATGCTCGGGGCTGGTGCACCGAGATGACCCAGGGGGAGGGAATCGGGAGGGAGGGGGGAGGGGGATTCTGGAGGGGGAGCATATGTAAACCCATGGCGGTTTCATGTCAATGTATGGCAAAACCAACACAATAAAGTAAAGAAAATTAAAAAAAAAATGTGTTTCTGTGTCTATTGAGATGGTCATGTGCTTTCTGCTGGCTCTTCTCTTTATGTGGTTATCATGCTGATTGATTTTCAGATGTAAAACCAACCTGCATTCCTAAGATGAATCTCACAGGCTCATGGTACATAATCCTTTTTATATGCTGCTGAATTTGTTAACATTTGTTAAGTAGTTTGCATCTATCTTTATAAGAGATGTTGGTCTATAGTTTTCTTTTCCTGTGATGTTTTTATCTGGCTTTGGCATCAGGGTAAATCTGGCCTGAAAAAAAAAATGAAATAAGAAGTGTTCCATTGTCATCCATTTTCTGTTTTTCAGAACTGATGTTCCTTCTTTAAATATTTGATAGAATGCACCAATTAAGACATGAGGGGTTGGGCTTTTGTTTGTGGGAAGATTTTAAGTAACTAATTATATCTCTTTACTTGTTCTGGTCTTTTCTGATTTTATGTTTCTTCTTGAATCCATTCTGGTAATTTGTAAACAGAATTTTCTGCTCTGATATTTATTGTTCCCTTCCTTCCGCTTACTTTCAATTTGGCTTGCTATTATCTTTCCTAGTATTTTAAGATGAAAGCTTAGGTTACACTGGGATTGCAAACTTTCTTTTTTGGTGTTATAAGCATTTAGAGTTGTAAATTTTCCTCTATGCATTGCTTTGGTGGCATTCCATAATTTTCATCTGTTTTGTTTTAGTCTTAATTCAACTTCAAATATTTTTTTATTCCTTTTTGGTTTCTTGTTTGACCCATGGGTTATTTAGAAGTATCTTAGTACCCAAATATTTGGCACAGATTTCTTTCTGTTGTAGATCTGCAATTTAATTATTTTGTGGTCAGAAAATACACATTTGCATAATTTCAGTTAAAAAAATGTACTGAGAACTGTTGAATGAACTCAGCATATGGCCTCTTGAGTTACTTCCTATATCATTTATTGAAGTAGATTATTGAAATACCCAACTATTACTTCTTTAATTGTCTATTTCTCCTTTCAGCTCTGTTAGTTTTTGCTTCAAGCATTTGAGCTTCTATTATTAGGTGCATATGCATTTATAATCGTGATATCTTTCTAATATATTGACTCTTTTGACATTATGAAGTGTCTTCTTTGTTTCCATAATATCACTATATTAAAATTTGTTTGATATTAATATAACCACTCTAGGCCCATAATCATTACTGTTTCATGGTATATCCTTTTCCAGTCTTTACTTTCAAGCTATTTATATCTTTGCATCTCTTCTAGACAGCATACAGACATCGTAAAACAGCAAAGGAACCTTGATTTTTTTCTCTTTAATAAGCACCTTATTGGTTTAAATTACAAAGCTAATAAAGACATCATCTACCCTAACCAAGCAATTGTAAGGTTAGGCAATGAGACACAGTTTTAGCACTGTATTCTCGGGGAAATTTGCATACATTTTCTTTTAGGTAACTTTTCAGTTTGGAAATAAGTATTTAACTGTTCCTGGAGATCAGATATGGGTGATCTGAGTTTCTAGTCACTTGTCTTCTTTCACTGTGATCTTGATGACTTCAGCTATCCCATTAGTTCTAAGGATACAAGGAAAACTAAAACATTCCACTATTTCTATCTTAATATTCCTTCAAGAATGCAGCTTTTCTTATTGTTTACAATATCATCAACCAGGTAAGTGACTGATGCCAACAGAGCAGGTGCTTCAGTTTTTAACCTTAACAATTTTGTGACTCTGTTGGGCACTGCGCCTGCCAGTTAAGATTCATTGCTTCTTTTCAGCCACTGCATGTAGACACTTCATCTTCTTCTTGTTCCCAATAACACACACTCTTCTCCCAAAGTCTGCCCTTCAAAACACATATAACAATATATTGCATTCTCTGAGAATCCAAGTGCATCCAATTCCCATCATTTAATATTTAGAAAATACACTGTTTCCATGTCACTTAGGTTATTATTTCCATGGGCCTACATACAACAACAGGATACTATGTTGACTAAAATGTCCCAGGGCTGGAACTAGTGTCCTGAATAAGTTCATCTTTCTCTGAACTTCAGGAAGATAGGAATGAGAACTATCCAATGAGTTAAGTGTGAGGAGCAACATTTTGGAATGAACAAATGTAGACACATCTTTGCTAATTTCCACCTTGGGCAGGCTCAAGATGGCAAAGTCATCGTGTCTCCTACAGACAATTCTAGAATGTCTAAGAGGACCATCTGTCTGTAGTGTCATTGCTGAAATTGCTAGTGTCCAAGCAATGCATAATTATTTGACTCCAACCATGGTAAACTAAAGGACTGTTTTATTCTCAACATTTCCCCAGGTCTTTGAATTTATGTCTGAGACACCTTTATTAATTTTTGCAATCTAGTCTAACAAGTCTACCTATCATGCTTCAATAAGGTAGATGACAAGAAGCATGGGGACAGTTCCTCTTGAAACTTTAAGATAACTTACCTGATTAACCTAACAATTACAGATTTAGGGGGGCTCCAATGTTGGAGATAGGGCAAGTATTTAATATATAAAAGTATACTACAATTTAAAGTACCAAAGACTGGAGGTGTCTTCTGAATTAGAGGCTTGTGTCAGATAAGGTCTGATTTTTTATAAATGGGCAGAAATGATTTTATGTCTGTCAAATAAGCTAAAAGGATTTCATTTATCAAACATTTATTACTTATCTATTGCAAAAATGTTTTATAATGGTTCACATTTTTGAAAGCATTCTCATGTCCATTAATAGGCTTTATTCTTATAATAATTCTGGGAGGTAAGTGTTATTATACACAAATTACAGCTGAGACCCATTCTGCACAGTTATTAAGGGGAAGAATCTTGATTGGAATTCGGTTCTTCTGATGCTTTTCATTAAAAATTTAATTTCCTTGCTAGTCTTACCACATGTGTATGGAACAAGGGTACATATGTTTTAGTATATGTAAGAAAAAATAAATTTAGTGAGTTCAAAGGCCATTAGGGAATTAAGTAAATTTTAGTGCAACTACAAATTAAATCCTACTCATTAAAAAGTACTGTATAGAATACCTATTATCATGAGAATATAACAATAATATGTAAGCAGAAAAAATTTACCAAAGACTATGTAAACAGAATAGATAGTTCAGAGATAAATGCACACATATAGAGTAAACTGTTTTATGAAAGGTACCAAAAATTCAGTAGGAAAAGAATTTATCTATGGTGTGACATAATTGGGCTATTGTACATCATCTTGAGAAATCATGGATGGGAAACATAATTGGAGAATAAATTACTAATTTCATTAATGTTCTGCTTTGCATATTACTTTTTTTGAAAGAACAAAAATCAATTTATTCAGTATATAACTTTAAACTGTACCTATCATCTAGGTCCATGACCATAATTTACTTTTCTTGCATTTGAAAAAATATCACATGACCTGGTAGCTCAGTGGTAAAAATCCATCTGCCAATGCAGGAGATGCAAGAGATGCAGGTTTGATTTCTGGACTGGGACGATCCCCTGGAGAAGGAAATGGCAACCCACTCCAGCATTCTTGCCTGGGAAATCCCATGGACAGAGGGCCTGGTGGGCTACAGTCCATGGGGTCGCAAAAGAAGCAGATATGATTTAGCAACTAAACAATAACTGTTAACAATGCTTTTCTTAGAGGTTCAAAGACAAGCTTCACCATTTCCTTAGTTTATGAACAAAGACATAGAAATATCAGTCTAATTTGAAAGCTCTTGAGGGAATGCTTCATACATTATCTGATTTTTTTCTTGGCAACCAAAGATTCTGAATTATAATTAAACCAAAGACTCATCATCATAACGGTGAAAATGAGTGAGATCTTTTACTACCAAAAACTATGTTCAGCTCATTCCTTTGTTCTCGAGATGCGAGTTCTCCTCTCAGAAGATATAAAGAGACTTGAGCAGCCTGACAGAAATCTGGCAAGTAAACAAGATCAGGAGACACATCTCCACTCTGTCACACTGCAGCCTAATTTTCTTGTCTTTTTTCTCCCCAGCCATTCCTACCCAACTTCCAGAGACAAAATGGACATCCAGTGAATATGGAAGGGGAAAGATCTACAGGTTTTGGGCAGCGTTTCATTTTATTCTTTATCACCAATGCCTGACTTTCCACAGCACTAGCTCTAGTAATATTCAGCATGCAAGCAGAACTTTCTTCATCGTGATGGCTCATCACAGAGGGTCTTTGAGCCATCTTCTACATGAAGTAGTAATTCTTTTATACCAGCTTTCAAGAAGACTGATTATTGAGGAATCGATATGAATGAAAAAACTGAAGCAAAAATCAGTAGTCCTCCCTTTGACAGCTCCCCTCCCTTTGACATGAATTTTGACTAAGAATTTATTTATTTATTTTTTTTTATATTTTATTTTATTTTTATTTTATTTTTTTTATTATTGTTTTTGCCATACATTGTCATGATATCACCATGGGTTTACATATGCTTCCCCTCTGGGTCCCCCCTCCCTCCTCCCTCCCCCCCGGGAAATCTCGCTGCACCAGTCCCGAGCATCAATCCTGGGCTGGCGATTGATTAGACACATGACAATTAACATGCTTCAATGCCCTTCTCCCATCTCAACCCACCCTTACCCTCATCCACAAAGTCCACAAGTCTATTTTATACATCTGCGTTCCTTTTGTTGTCTCCCATGTTGGGTTCTCATTACTGTCTTTCTAAATTCCATATATATGTGTTAATATACTGTATTGTTGTTTTTGCTTCTGGCTTACTTCACTCTGGATAATGGGCTCCAGTTTCGTCCATCTGAGTAGAATTGCTTCAAATGAATTTTTTTTTAATGCTGAGTAATATTCCATTGTGTATATATACCACAGCTTTCTTATCCATTCGTCAGTTGATGGGCATCTAGGTTGCTTCCATGTCCTGGCTATTGTAAACAATGCAGCGATGAACATTGGGGTGCACGTGGCTCTTTCAATTCTGGTTTCCTCGGTGTATATGCCCAGCAGTGGGATTGCCGGGTCATATGGCAGGTCTATTTGCAGCTTTTTAAGGAACCTCCACACTGTTTTCCATAGTGGCTGTACTAGTTTGCATTCCCACCAACAGTGTAAGAGGGTTCCCTTTTCTCCACATCCTCTCCAGCATTTATTGCTTGTAGACTTTTGGATGGCAGCCATTCTGACTGGTGTAAAGTGGTACCTCATTGTGGTTTTGATTTGCATTTCTCTGATAATGAGTGATGTTGAGCATCTTTTCATGTGTTTGTTAGCCATTTTTATATCTTCCTTGGAGAAAAGAATTTAAAATGATGATGTTTTCTATTGCATTTATCCTTCTAGAGACAAGCCATAATCATGTGCATTTCAAGCCCTTTTGTATTTCCCGTTGAACTTGATTTTGAAACTCATTTTCTAATATATATGAAATGTCCCCTGATTTAGTCTCCTTAAGACAAAGAGACCATCCACCTGTGTCAGGGGTGGGCTCACAGTTTCCTGAGTCCTGCCATCATGAATGTGTTAGATTGAGAAATTGGGTTGAACTGAAAAGCACGAAGTAAGGAAGTAAGATGGTCATTTTATTTTTTCCTGACAGATATTGGCAAAGAAAAAAATATAAACTTAACAGTGTCCTAAGGGCTCAGGTGATATTTGCCCTCCACTGATAAACACCTCAAAAAATAACAAATGTTGCTGGTAAGACAGCCAAAAATTTTCTTCAACTCCTGATGGGGGAAAAAAAAAAACCCAAACTGGTCCTAACCTTGTCAAATAATCACTTCGCACAGGTTAACTCTAGGTGTTTTTTTACCTAATGATGGTTTTCAGAATAGGCATATCTAAGTATGTGTAAAAGATAAAGATGAGATGCGTGTTCTTACACTAATGATTAAAAATAAGCCACAGACAGTCTAGTTCACTACAGGTTTGATTTGTTTCAATTAGGATATTTCTTTTTTGCAAGTGGAATTTTTACAAACAAAAATTGCAAAAGAATTTATACATAACCTACTATCTAGTCTCTGTTAAATGGGGAAGAATGAAAGATAAGAATTAAATCCACAGTGAACAGACAATTGGTTTTTCTAAAACTCTTGGTTCAAGATCAGTGTGAGTAAAGAAGCAAAGCTCCCCTGCCTTCACATTCACCTCCGGAAAGATTTGAGCAAATGCAAGATCCCAAATAGTACTGACATTTTAAAAACTTGCTCAAAGCATTTCTATTTTCTTGCAGAGCAAACAGCCAACCATCAGAGTCTGGTCATCAATTCATTGACAATTACTAGGATGTGACTGGAATTTTGTGACACTGTAAGAAAATCTGTCCCATTTCCTTTACCAGTGTTGCTTTTTTTTTTTAAAGAGGCATTTCTTAAAAACAACCAAATAGGAGGGCGAAGATGGCCCTGCAATGCCTTTTTAAATTTACAGTTTTAGCATAATTACGAGTGTTATCGCTGACTGCAGCATTATTTCCAGAAATTGTGCCCCCACAGTTCCTCAAGGACTGGAGGCATAATTCACATCAAAGGTTACTAAGCATCTCTTTGACTGAATTTAGTCTTCCCTTCAAAGAAACACACAAAACAATTTGTCCTAATGTACTGTACAATCAAGGACAAACAGGTGAGCTGTTTTCAAACCATCGGCTATATATCAACAATTCAATACAAAGTGATGATGGTTATTTCACCCATCAGCTCCTTTTACTGTGTGTACCAAGTACATCAAAGCCGAGTCATATCTTAAAGATTAAGAATGAGGAAGCAAAAGATAGACAAACTGGAGGGGGAAGGAAGAGAGAGAAGGGCAGGAGGGAAGGGAGGGAGAGAAATGGGTATAGAAGGGATGGAATATAGAGAGAGAAAGGCAAAGAAACAAAAAGTGTGTTTGAGCCTCTCTTCCTTAGATGCTGAGACCATAGGTGGAGAGGACGACGTGATGACTGACTAGCAGGGAGCAGATTATCTGAGTCTGAATGAGGGGGATTAGATTTACACACAGAAGAGCATCCAGCATGTCCCAGCACTTCCTTTCCCAATGCTCCAAAGGGTCTAATCTGCTCCTGCAGAGACAGCTGCTCCCCAAGATGAAAAGAGTTAGGAATGAATAAGGGGGCTGGCCCAACAGGCACAGTGTCGGAACATCTGTGACCAAGGGATGGAGGCAACAGCTGGGAAAATGCCATATTGTTGGTCCCCATGGAGAGAAATATGGGAGACTCTCAGCTCACAGCATGTTCCCTGTGCCCACACCACTCGCACGGTACTGCTTTCACTCACGTGGTCCAGAGCCATGACACCATCTTGCCTGTACTTCTTGCTACTTAACAAGAGGGCTTTCTCAATACATTTAGCTCAAGGGAAGGTGACATTAGGCTTCTATTATTGGACCGTATATCAAATTTTCTATATATATTGGACTGCATGCCAAACATAAAATTGTATACTTTATATAGAAAGTGAAGTCACTCAGTCATGTCCGACTCTTTGCAACCCCATGGACTGTAGCCTACCAGGCTCCTCCACCCATGGAATTTCCCAGGCAAGAGTACTGGAGTGGGTTGCCATTTCCTTCTCCAGGGGATCTTTCTGACCCAGGGATCAAACCTGGGTCTCCCGCATTGCAGGCAGACCCTTTACCATTTGAGCCACCAGGGAAGCTCATACTTTATGTAAGTGTGTGTGTGTGTGTGTGTGTGTGTGTGTGTGTGTGTGTGTGTATGCACATAAACAAATATATATGAATACGGTTGCTCAGTGGTGTTCAACTCTTTGCAACACCATGGACTGTAGCCCACAAGGCTCCTTTGTCCAAAGGATTTTCCAGGCAAGAATACTGGAGTGGGCTGCCATTTCCTATTCCAGGGACAAATATATATACAGACACACACACACATATATATACATACATACAAATAAACATGTATATATATATAATATATATATATACCACTTACATACATATAAATGAGTTTGTGTATATATATATATATATATATATATATATAATAGCAGAATTTAGTTATATATATAACTATTTTGTTGTTTTTCAATCACTAAGCCATGTCCAGCTCTTTGCGACCCCATGGATTCCAGCGTACCAGGTTTTCCTGTCCTTCACTATCTCTAGGAGTTTGTGCAAACTCATGTCCATTGAGTTGGTGATATATATATATATATATGTCTAAGACTAGATACAAAGTATTAAGCTTCTATATATCTGAGATGTATCATAACAGCAATGTATGGCATTGTATGTCATGACAAATATGAATTATGAGTGCATTCATTCATTCCACAAAAGTTTACTAAAGATCTCATTATGAGCAAAGAATTGAACCACATACTTTGGGGATGAGAGAGTCAAGGAGAATAAAGTTTCCATAATTCAAATGAGTTTCAAACCACATTATGAAAAAGTCATGTAAACAACTCATTGAGTACTGAACAGGGTGAAGCCAGTGTCCTGACACAGATAAAACCAGAGGCTGAGAAGAACGAAAGGAAGACGGGGTTTTTATGTATGGTAGAAGGGCACAAGGAAATGTCTCTTGAAGGAGACGTTTTAGACTTCATTTCAACAGTTGGAGAAGGAGTAAGAGTTCTGCAAGCCAGTAGAAAAGTGTGAGTAGGGCCCTGCCAGAAGGAGGGGGTAACATTCAGAGGAATCGCATGGAGGTTCACCCACCTGGAGAGGCGGGTGCAGCAAGGAAGCCACGCCAGGGATAAGGTGGTCTATGATGTGAAAACTGTGCTGACTCTAGGTCAGAAGATGGGCAACTACTGATTCGGTCAGGGATGATAATGGGGAAGACAAGGCATTTGAACTAAGTATTAAACAATAAATATGGCTTCTATAGTCAGAAGTGGGATTGAAAAAAAAACATTCTAGAAGAACAGGATGGCATTAGGAAATGAGTACAGATGAGAACATATTGTGGACTTAGGGAATGGTGAATGTACAATTAGGATAAGAAACTTTGCTCATTCCTGGCACACACTAGTGAAGTGAAAGTGAAAGCCACTCAGCTGTGTCTGACTCTTTTCCACCCCATAGACTGTAGCCCACCAGGCTCCTCTGTTCATGGGATTCTCCAGGCAAGGATACTGGAGTGGGTTGCCATTCCCTCCTCCAGGGGATCTTCCTGATCAAACCTGCATCTCTTGTATCTCCTGCGTTGACAGGAGAACCCCAGTCACCAGTGAGGAGGTGCTAAAGGATGTTCAAAGGAAAAAGTGACAGGACCAGTACTGTGAATCCAGATTGACATAAAGGATGGATTAGAGAAGAAGCAGCAGAAAGAATGGCCTATCGCTATACCACAGACTCAAGTTGACAGGGACTTAGGTAATAGTAGGAATTGAGTAGATAGAGATAGAATGACTTTGAAAACATCAGAAAGGTAGAACTATCTACTGCTACTACATAGCTTTCCCAGACTTACCCACCCACAAGAACACAGTTTTGCAGGCCAATAAATATATACCACAAGCTCTCTAGGCTTATTTTTGGCCATGGTTTGGGTCTGTACACTTTATTTCCCCTCTAGCATCATTCTCATATTTTGGTCTTCTGCCCTATTAGCTCAATTCCTGTTTCCAGGCAAGTTTCTATATCTCTCTTGGACTTAAAAAAAGTTCTACTTCCCCATTTTGTGATTCAGTGTTAATTTTTGTATTCTTTCTGTTCCTGGTTACTTCAGGTAAACGTATCCCTCATTCCAGCCTCAGCCTTTGGACCAAAACCCCAAAGGTGGCTTACTTGTTCAGAACCTACCCTATTTCTTGAGGCCCCTGGAGTTAGATCCACCAAGGAAGGACTTAGCAGAGGAGGACTTCTATATATATTAGAAGGAAATAAAAGTCAAAAAGCAGCTGCCTATAAGGCAGGTCATTCAGTTATAGATATTTATAGAGCTTCCATTGGATGCCAATCATAGCTTTTCATGCTTGATACTAACCAGGGAACAAAACAACCAACATTCATTCTCTTGTGTAGCTTGATTTCTAAGTGTGGGAGCCAATCAATTCATGAGAAATGTAATAATATATATAAAATATGAAGCCTGTTTGAAGATGCTAGTTGTGATGGGAAAAGTAGAGCCAGGTATGGGGGAGTCAGCATTGAAGGCAGAAGAAGTGGGCCAGTAGGATGTGACATTGAGTCAGGCTGGCAGTCCTCATTGAGGAGGGGAACTATGAGCCAAGACTGAATAGAAGATGGAGGTACATGGCCAAGTAAGTATCTAGGGGAAGAGCATTCCAGGTCAGAATAATAGGAACATGTCTAGTGAGTTCTACAAACAGCAAGGACACCAGGATAGCTCCTTCATGGTCAGTAAAAGAGAGTCTTACAGGAGATGAAATCATAGTAAATCTGGAGAAAATCTTGTAGGTTTTTATAAGCCACTGTGAGGACTTTGGTTTTCACTAGGCGCCATTGGCACATTTGAGTCAAGTAACCTGACCTACCTGATATTTTTAGGGATTACTCTGATTGTGCACTGAAAAAAAAAAAAAAGAACAAACTGTGAATAGAAACAGAGAGATCAGTGAGGAAGCTTCTGCAGCCACCCAAGTGAGACGTGACAACGGTTGCATCAGGATGCAGCAATAGAGACTATGAGCAGTGAGCAGAATTGAGATGTATTTCATGGTAGAACCAGCAGGATTTCTTCCTGACGAGTTGGACAGAGAGAGGAATGGACGGAGAGTGAAAGGGTTTTGTTGCCCAAACAATTAAAAGATGAAATTGCTATAAAAACTGAGGTAGAGAAGAGAGGGGCTGGAGCAGATTTGTGCTGATAATTGGGACTGCAGCTCAGCACACGTGGAGCAAAAGATGTCTAGTAGATACCAAAGGAGATGTTCAAAAGGCAGTTGGATGTAGAGGTCTACAGAGGGGTCTGAGTTGGAGGTATAAATTGGACCATGCACACACATATAAACTGTATAGAAAATAATGAGACACGATGACATTACCAAAGGAGTAAGTGTACCGGGAGCAGAGAAAAGCAGAGGACCAAGGACGGGGTTCAGAGGCCCACAACACCAAGAGACTGAGCAGAATGATGGTGCTGTCCCTAAGGGCAGCAGGGAAAACCTCAGTGTTGTGAGACACAGCCAATTCAATAAATGAGTTTCATTTTGTACATGCTGTGTTTAAGCTGAACTTCGAAATTCAGGTGACCGCTAATGACGTGCTGATAAATATTTAACGACTGACTCCAGCAGAGGGGAGTGTAATTTGAAGCATTTGCCAATTTCTCCAGTGTAAATATTCCCATCATGGCTGATTGTAAGCTACCAACCAGAAGTCACAGCATTTAGTGGCAGCTGGAAACATAGGGCTAAGACTCAAAACAACAATTTATTAAATTGTTTTGAATGTTTTTATTCTCTTGTACAATATTCTGGACATCCTACCAGTTATTTGGCCTAGTAGGTTTTTGTTTTGCTTTCTGTTCCATATAATAGGATATAATGTTGGTTAAAAAATGAATATTTTTAAGTATACAGAGTGTTGTGAGTTTTGGAATTTGTGGACACCGATTTAGGAGATCACCATTCACCAATAAAATATTTTTTAAACTTTTAAACTTTGTGACATCATCTCTAGTGAAGGGAAATTAAAGTCATAGGAAAGAATGAAATCTTCAGAGGATAAACAGGAGAAAACTAGAGGCAAGATGTAGGAAAATGTCCATATTAAGGGGCTCAGGAGAGTTCCAAGTAAAGAAAGCAAAATAAGTGCTAAATTCTAGGGATTTCCTTGGTGGTCCAGTGGTTAAGGACTCGTCTGCCAATGTAGAGGCATGGGTTCAATCCATGGTCTGGGAAGATCCCCCATGCTGCAGGGCAACAAAGCCTGTGCACCATGACTAGTGAAGCCCATGTGCCCATGCTCTGCAACAAGAGAAGCCACTGCAAGGAAGAGTAGCCACCACTCACTGCAACTAGAGAAAGCCCGTGAGCAGTAACAAAGACCTGGCACAGGCCTAAGTAAGTAAATAAACAAGAAGCTATATTCTCAATTAATTTTTCAAGCAAGCAACATTTTGCTTCTGATACAAAGTAGCTTTTTTCCCTCTCTACATATTTTCCCAGATAGGTCAAAGTATATCAGATACAGACAAGAATTTTTCCTTCTCGCCTCTCATAGAATAGACACAAGTTCCTCACCATACCTATATAAGGATTTCAGTTTGAACTTATGTAAGGAAAAAAATGTACCACTTTCAGCTTTCCTTAAAATGAATGTCATCAAGACATCTAAATACTCCAACACATACATTATTTAGACTTTCCAAATGGCCAATGTGGTTTCCTAGATGTGTTCAAGAACAGCTTTTTTAAGGTCATTTGACATTTGCTACAAGGCATGGCACTGAACAGCCAATAGGCCTGTTGCACTGAAAAATACTAAGAAAAGCCACTAGAAAAAAGGTGGCATCTAGATAATTTGTTTGTGTGTGTGTGTGCGCATGCAATTAGCTTCATTAAAGAACAGAATCAAATGATTGTTAATTTTTAATTATTTAGATATGAATCATGCTGTGGCTAACTAGACATTTGTTATAACAGTCAGATGTATGATACAACTTTTTAAAAGCTCTATTTAGCTTTGGGGTACAGCCTATGTGTACTAATCCTGTTTCTAAAAATTTTCAGGACAGTCTCACTGTCCTCATAAACGTATCTGTAATTGTCAACCCATGCATTATAATTTTTTCATTTGAAAAGCATTAACACTGCTAGCAGATTTGCTTTGGGTGCTATTAAATTTAGGTTCCACCTCCAGTGTCTGCCGGAGGGTGGAGAGGCCTACCCAAATCCAAAACTTCCACTATCTAGTGGAAAACCTATCAGAAACCTAACTCACATGCTCTTTGGGTCTGCATTCTTAGGATGGCTCAACTTATGATTGTGCTAAACGTTTCTCAAATCACCGTTGAATTTCTATCCTAGTTCTTAGCAGAAACTCTGATTCAAAAGGGTTCTCTGTTCTCAAGACATTGAAATTATGACTTAAAAAGGAAAAAAATAAACAACCACAACAACAACACCTGCTATTGTATTTTTCCTGGCTTGAAGAATCAAGTTGAAGACAGTGACCCTCTTCCAAAAGACAAGATCATTTCCTCATAGTTTGGGGTCCTTGAGCACTATCCCTCGGGGCCCATACATGAAATGAGGACAATACGGAGACACACGCGTTCACATAATTGATCCACTTTCATCCACATAAAAGGATGAGAAAGCCTCAAATTATTAACAGTCCAGTGCTTTTACAGCTCCCACCTACCACACACTTACTGCCTTCAGATTTCTCCTAATTGAATTACTGAGAGCAGACCAAATGACCTTAGTTGTCCAAGCACTATTTATCACATTTTATTTTACATGAATTTCATTATTAAAGGAAAATATTCTCTTACTCCATTTTCCATCTTCTAGTAATTATATCCATGTCGTCCTAAGCTTCCTCTGACTTCTCTTTACAAGAAACAACTATTAACTTTCAGTAAAGTCAGTGACCTTGCTTGAATGACTCTGTCCCCTCAGGTGACCTTGAGGCAAAAATTACAGAAGCATCAGTTGGGAAGTTTGTGAGCATTCTGCAAAGTATGAAAAGGGTAAGAGCTCTTCATCTTGCAGCACCGGTACTCGTCATGGAAAGGCACATAAATACAAAGGGCAAATTCCAATGACATGCAGCCAATAAACTGGAGACTCTTGTCACAGTAAAAGCCAATTCAGCAGTTGATAATCACAATGTATACCGTGGTTACATTACTTATTTTTTACTCTCTAAATAAGGCATTTTACTATTGTTTCTCTGTATCATCCTCTGCGTCATTGAGAATTTTAGCTTGTGTCTGCTGTGAGATCATCTTTCTGAGCTTGTTGACTTTCACCTGAGCTATGAGTAACAAGTCCTTTTTGAAATGGCATTCCATCAAGAATCACAGATTTTGAAAAATCTGAAAGGTCATTTTGTTCCAAGTAGTGAAAGCGAAAGTGTTGGTTGCTTAGTTGTGGCCGACTCCTTGTGGCACCGTGGACTGTGGCCGACCAGGCTCCTCTGTCCGTGGGATTTTCCGGGCAAGAATACTGGAGTGGGTAGCCTTTTCCTTCTCCAGGGGATCTTTCTGACTCAGGGATCAAACCTGGGTCTCCCATACTGCAGGTAGACTTTACCATCTGGGCCGCCAGGGAAGCCTGTTTCATGTACAGCATCATACAAAATAAACTAGAAGAGAAATAAGCTTGTTTTTAAACTGTTTGCAAGCACAACAAACTCCAGAACTTCTCTTAGCAATTTGCCTGGCATTTCATCCCTTTTAGGCAGGTAAATGGAATCCAAACTCTCTTGCCTGAATTGGAGCTAATTTTAAAACCAACAATCAAGGTGAATCATCATTTTTCAATATATATTAGTTTAGATAAATTATATATTATTAAATTATACACTAAAGAAGTGTATTTGACACGTATTGCATTGGTATCAACAGAGTGTCCACACTAAGTGATGTTCTATATTAAACGGGCTTGAATTTTTCCACATAATATGAATCCTATAACTAAAGTGCATATAATAAGGACAAACACACTTGTGGATGTTTCCACACATGTTCAGGTATTCTCACCTCAATATTATATTTCACCTAAATGGAATATGTGAGGTAGAGCAATACTATGAAACAAACATTGGACAAAAGGGAACGTGGGTATGGGGTTAAAGTCCAGCTCTCTGACTTGTGAATTCCAGTGGACAGTCACCCAAATTCCTTAGGCCTTAGTTTCCTCATTCATGAAACTATATCTGAAGTCATATGATTCTAGAGGCCCATGCCCCATACCAGATTAATATCAGGCTTTTGCTGTTTTCTCCTAAACCAAAACAAGCAAAACCAAACAAATACACAAACACACACAACATAAAAACCAACCAACCAAACAACAACAAAACAAACCAAAGACAGAAAAGACAGAAAGAACACAGCTGGCCTTAGTTGATACCTAAGGTGGTGGTGAATTTTTCATCTTTGCAATACGACTCCCCCAAGCACAGTGAAAGTATTTAGCAGCAGTGAGAAGTGCTACAGGGTTATTAAACCGTGCTCAGCTGTGCCAAAGATGCTTGAGTCCTATTAAACAATATATTTCTTTTCTTAAAAAAAAAGTCTCAATTTTCTGAGTCTCTTTATACTTTATCTCCAGTGACTGCAGCACATATATAGAATTGAGCAGTTAGTACATCTGGCATAGGACTGATCCAGCTTGTAAGGTAGAATATTCCCTTTACCTAAAACAGAATCTTCTTTGAGATCATCCCTCAAATGATTGTCATTTACGGAAGTATAGTATGTCATCTCTGCAGAAGGAGCCACAAAGGGAAATCAACTCCAGGGATTTCTTTTCTGAAACATGGTTTGTCTATTTGCTGTTATCAACAAGCAAACGAGATGTTTGAAAATTTTGTTTTCTTGAGTAAGATGCTCTTATGACATTACTGATCCTAAGGTACAGCCATGGCTTTCTGCTATTGATTTTCACATCCTATTAGGAGTCGGCCAGCAACATGTTATAAAGCCAGTCCTCAGCTCATCCCAGCAAGAATGTCAATCAGCTTTCTAGGCTGCTTCTCCTCTTTGCACACCACCCTCTGAGGCAGTGCCCTAAATCATCCCACACAAGCCCTGGCAGACCGCCTAGCCCACGGGCAATGGTGAACTCCAAATTAGACCCACTAAAAAGACTAACGTCTCCTGTCCACATGATGCCATTTCAGGCATCTCAAGGCCTTC
This sequence comes from Antilocapra americana, assembly GCA_007570785.1. Lineage (NCBI taxonomy): Eukaryota > Metazoa > Chordata > Mammalia > Artiodactyla > Antilocapridae > Antilocapra > Antilocapra americana. The sequence goes on along the minus strand of ML660218.1, from coordinate 176,034 downwards.
CCTGCCTTAAAATCAAAATTCCACTTTTTGCACTGATACTTCAAACTCCATTAAAAAAATAAAGACACTTTAACTCAGTATACATCTTCTTCAGAGAGAAAATATATGACCTGAAATCCATATAATTGATTAATCTGACATAATTGATTAATATAAAATCCCTTTCTGAGGGCAGACATGAATGAGGAGCCCCTCCAACATATGAATTCGGAATAGTAGAGACAAAGGAGGTGGAAGACACCAAATATTTTGCTTCATAATAATTTGTAATATAATAATAATAATAATATTCATGTTATCAGGTTGTTGAGCTAATTGAGAACGATAAACACCATTAACTGAGTCTTTCAATAGTGAAAAGTAGCATCATGAAAATTTTGGTAAGGACATCCAAAAAGCTTCTCCTCTATAAAGACAGTGAGAACACTGGCAAAAATTGTCAGAATGACATTTTTTAAATGAAAATTAGCTATAAGCTTGCAGCAATTCATAGGGCATTTTTTAAAAAGGATAAATGTCATTAAGAAGAGCGAGCTTTACAGTGCTTTAAATTGCCCTATTCCCAACCCCACCCTGAAATTTTTAGTGCCCTTGAAAATCAACAGCCACGACCACGGCTAAAGCCAGCAGTTTGGAAGCCTTTGGAAGGGGAAAAACGAGGTTGGAGTATCTTCAAATCTCCATTCCCAGAGAGTTAGCCATTGTTTGACCTGTTTTATGGGGTCCTAAAAGATCCCACTTGCAAGGCTGTCTTTAAATGTTGTAACTTGAAGCTCACACGATGCCAGAAGACTTTTTCCAGGGGTATTTGAGAAAAAAAATATAGGAGGCGATTGTTCAGTGCAGCTCCCTGAAGCAGTGGCTAACAGTTGAGACAGTAAGTTAACAAAAGCATAAAAGGAAAAGATGGAGAATGAGATGTCTATAGGAGGCTTTGAAAATCCATATGATTCTGGGAATTTAGAAGCCCATATGCATGTACTGGGCTGTGTATCCGACCAGGACTGTCTGTGCTTAGGAGAGACTAAAACATGCTAACCTCTGGCTAGACCTGAGGTTCTGTGCAAGCAGAAAATAAAGGCTAAGAAGCAGCAGCCCAGCTGAGTGCTGAAGGTGTTACCTAGTACACACACACACACACACACACACACACACACACACACACACAGCCCTAGGCAAAGACTGGGGGACTTAGCAGTTCCAGGCTTTTAAGGAAGTCTTTGTTGAAACATTAGCTGACCACTAAGATAATTGAGCAGAGACTTCCCTGGCTACACACACAAAAGAATACAGACACTATAGAATTTGTTCAGAAAAGTTGCTAAATAAACATCAAACAGCAACAAACCCTGGGGAAGAGGGAGAATCTGATTTCCAGAGTCACCATATTATATGAGGCAAAATGTTTAGTTTTCAACCAAAAATAGGAGAAATACAAAGAAAGAAGGAAGGATGGCCCATACACACAATCAATAGAAAACTGTCCTGAGGCTGGCCAAACACTGGGACTTAGAATAATGAGTTTAAATTCATTATTTAAAATATGGTCAAGGAACTAAAGGAACCATGTCTAAAGATCTAAAAGAAAAAACGTGAAATAATGTTTCATCAAATAGAGTGTGTCAGTAAAAAGATAGAAATTATACAAAATTCAAATAGACATTCTGGAGATTAAAAGTACAATAAATGAAATAAAAAATTTGCTACAAGAGTTCAACAGCAGTTTTGATCAAGAAGAATTAAAGATGAGTAAACTTGTAAACCAACTGAGATTACCTAGTCTAGGGAAAAATTCTACAATTTTTTATAATTTTTATAAATTTATAAATTTTTATAATTTATAAAATTATCATTTTATAATGATAAAAGGGTTGTTGTTGGTATTCAGTTACTAAGTCAAGTATGACTCCTTACTACCCCATGGACTGTGCAGCATGCCAATCTTCCCTGTCCTTTACCATCTCCCAGAGTTTGCTCAAACTCATGTGCATTGAGTCAGTGATGCCATCTAACCGTCCATCCATTCATCTAACCATCTCATCCATAAATCCATCAAAAAGATAAGGTCATTATAAACCGTGCTGTTGTTGTTCAGTCACTAAGTCACGCCCAATTCTTTGTGACCCCATGGAATGCCACATGCCAGGCTTCCCAGTCCTTCACTATTTCCCAGAGTTTGCTCAAACTCACGTCCATTGAGTCAGTGATGCCCTCCAACCATCTCTGCACTTAACAAAAGAGTCCTAAAATACATGTAGGAAAAACTGACAGAACTGAAGAGCGAGATAGACCATTCAAAAATAATAGATGGAAATGTCAATACCCATTTTCAATAACAGATAAAACAACTGGTAGATGATCACAAGGAAATGCAAATCCTGGACAACACTATAAAACAACTAGACCCAACAGACACTTATTGAACGCTCTACTCAGTAAAAGAATATTCTCAACTGCACATAGAACATTCTCCAGGATATGTCATATGTTAGGCCAAAGGCAAGCCTCAATAATCTTAAATATCTATTATTAAAATGCAATGACTCAAAAATCAGTGGTCAGTGAATCAGAATTCACTCTGACAGACAGCATCCTCTTTTATTTCTTCATAGGATTTTTCATAAAGTGAAATTATAGTTCTGGGTCTGAAGATAGAAAAGCAGATAATATAAATACTGTGAACAACTTGTTCTTGTTTGCCTGAGACTTCCCAAGGGTTGACACTGATAGTCCCAAGTACTGGGAATTCTCTTGGTTCTGAGAAAATCAGAGTAGTTGGTCACACTAAAGAATAAATAAGCTACAAGTGTTAGCTCATTGATGCCACGCAACTAGGTGTTCACTTCATAAGTCATAAGAGCTATCATCACCTAGGAGACAGTGTTGCAGTCAACCTTCTTTCCCTGACAACCCTAAGTGTCTTATAAACCTCAGGAGGGTCTCTGTGTCTACCTGCGACAAGTTGCCCTTCTCAGTTACCACGGAAACACCATGTAGAAACTAAACAAAGATAGGATTTTTAACCCAGCCTTTGAAAAAAAGAGACTCTCCAAGAAGGCACTACCATTTTGGAAGGAAGGGTGAATGCATTATTGTTTCTTTACTTGTTTATTCTGCTTCTTCTCTAAGCTATTGACTCTGTAAGAGCAGGAGACACATTTTTGTTCACTACTGAACATTCAGTATTAGCAAATGCCTGGCATCTGGTGAATAGTCAATAAATATTTGAACCAATGGCCACAAATAATAACTTCTAAGGCTTTGCTCTTTATCATCATCTATTGCAAGCCTTGATTTAATACTTAAATTTTCCTGCCTTAATATAAATATAAACTCATAGTATGAACTACTCACATAGCATGTAGGCATGATGTCATTCTAATAAACTGACAAAATAAGCTTTTGAGGTAATCATCCCCATTTTCCAGATGAAGGGACTGAGGATAAAAAAAATGAAAGAACTTGTTGAAGACCTCAAAATTAATCTATATTTGTTCAACAGATGTGTGTTGTAATTTCTTGACTCTATCATCCTGGCAAGAAATATTTCTGTGTGCACACAATGTAAAATAAGAAATATCAAGTGATTGATACATGATCCTTATAGAGACTACTTGTAGAGCCTCTACTATTGTTTATCATATGAATCTGGTAAGGTAAATATTTTTCATACCTGACATAAAGGGAGTCCCAGACAAGCCCCTCTCCAATTAACGAAGTTCAAATTCACACACAGTGACACAGAACTACAGTAATTGTAATAATGACCTCTGAGTTCATTAAGCTGTGGCAAATTTTGAGTCCACAAACCTTGCCAAAGATATTTTTCTTCTAATTTCTCAGAGGCAACCAAAAATCTCACTTTCATTCATTAGTTTATTTCTTACTTTATTGTCCATAACCAACATGACTCTAAAACCTCTCCTTTTTTCTTCTTCTTTTTTAAAGAGAATCCTCAGGTGTGCATGTGAGCTATTTAAACTAAGTTCCCTAAAGCTGAATACAACTTGTCTTCAAACAGCAGAGAGGAAGGAGGGCAGAAATCTTCAAATATACATAAATTCATAGCTAGCTTCTGTTGAACTCCTGCTCTTGTCAACTCGTTTAGAACACAATTTTCCAAATGCCACTGCTTTCTGGGATTCAGGAGAGAGGAAGAGAGTTCTTTCATTTCATTAGATTTGTGTCAACTCCATTCTAAGTTTCTAGCAATAGGAACTCTCAGAAAAATATGCTGAGCTTCCCTTTGGGGCTAGGCTGCTGAGAGATTGGCATGGCAAAGTATCAAAAGTAAATAAAACGACACACACTGTGTTCCAGACACAAAGAGGCCCAAGCGATAGGACGAGAAATCCAGTTGATATGCCCAGGACCCCACCTCCAGTGGCGTACTGCTGTTTTCTCCATATTCAGAGCTGCAGTCAAGGCCAAATGGCTCGCTCGGAGCCAAATTCTCCCCTCAGCTCCATGTAGGCAGCTTTATCCAGAGTCACGAAGGTGTACAAGCACTTCTCTAAAACTGACATTTGGCAGTGGTGCCCCTGAGTTCTCTTCTGGGCGGCATACCTACCATGCGGGAAAGTGCCTTTCTACCAATCTCTGCACAAACGTGGGCCTCTTTGCTCCTCTCAGACAGCAGCACTTGCTGTACACTTTCCTCACTTTGGAAAGCTTTTTGTGTTTTACCAGTCAGGAGCACATTTTGCAAGTCCCTGGCAAACACAAGTGTACTTTCTTCTTGGCTTCCACACTTGCGGAAGCCAGATGAAAGGAACAGCTCCCCAGGAAAGCTTCGGATTTCATCAACCTGTAGATGAAGTGGTCCTCCACCTCTCAGTCAGGTTTTTGAGGGATTGTAATTTCCATAATTGAAGAAGTAAAAGCGCAGAAGAGGAGAAGTGAAGAAAAGAGTTCAAGGCTTGCCTCGTTTGAGAAGTATTTTTGTGTCCACCCCTCTAGTCTGCCCCGCTCAGGTTAAATGGACAGTTTCCACACCCAAAGCACATCTTTTTTTTTGTTTTTGCCATACATTGTCATGATATCACCATGGGTTTACATATGCTTCCCCTCCGGGTCCCCCCTCCCTCCTCCCTCCCCCCCGGGAAATCTCGCTGCACCAGTCCCGAGCAACAATCCTGGGCTGGCGATTGATTAGACACATGACAATTAACATGCTTCAATGTCCTTCTCCCATATCATTCCACCCTTACCCTCATCCACAAAGTCCACGAGTCTATTCTATACATCTGCGTTCCTTTTGTTGTCTCCCATGTTGGGTTCTCGTTACTGTCTTTCTAAATTCCATATATATGCGTTAATATACTGTATTGTTGGTTTTGCTTCTGGCTTACTTCACTCTGGATAATGGGCTCCAGTTTCGTCCATCTGAGTAGAATTGCTTCAAATGAATTTTTTTTTAATGCTGAGTAATATTCCATTGTGTATATGTTATCTTACTCTGTGGGGGTGAGAGTTGCTATGTATTGTCTGATGTGGGCTCTCTGAGGCAGAGCCAATATTGTGGTTTTGGGGGGGGGTTAAGATTTTTTTTAAATGGACTATTTAAAAAATCTTTATTGAATTTATGATAATGCTTCCATTTTTTTTCTGTTTTAGTTTTTCTGGCTACAAGGTATGTGGGAATCTTAGCTCCCCAACCAAGATTTGAACTGGCACTCTCTGCCTCAGGGGGCGAAGTCTTAACCACTAGACCTCTAGGAGCCCCAGCCAACCAGCATTTTCGACCTGGAGCAAAGAGTCCAGCAGACAGGTCAAGATGCATTTGCTGTCCACCTACTCTGTGCTGGGCACCGAGCCTCCTCCCAGGGATGGGATAGCCTTCCCTTGAGGAACCTTAGTGTCTAGTTAGGCCATGGATGCATCAGCATAACACCTATGCACAAGGCAACCAGAGCTGATACAGTATATGACCGAGATGCCAAAGGGAACACCACAGATGGATTCGTAATCCTGGTGGTAGGATCAAGAAGACAGCTGGGAGAAGAATATGCCAGAGCTAAGTCCTGAAAATAAATATGAATTAAGTCAAGAATTAGTAGAGAGGGGAGTTCCAGGCATGGGCAGCAGCAGGAACAAAGGCAAAAGGGCACAGAATGCAGTGTGCCCTGCAGATTTCAAGCAGGAAGCTAGGAACAGCAGGCCACTAAGACTGCAGAGGTGGGCTGTATCCAGGTAACCAAGGATGTTTTTAAACCTCATTTTTGAGAAAGACAGACACTGAAAAATTTCAACTCTAAGGGAAATGGGCTCATATCTGTGCTTTAAACTGTTCAGAGTGGGAACTTAATAAAGGGGCTGGATTTTATTTGTGCAAGACTGAAAACAGGGAGCCCAACTGGGAAGCAATTTTAATTGTCTTGGTAAAAGATCAAGGGAGCCTGTATTGGGGGTGTTATTAGGGCTGAGAAGAAGGCTACATAAGAAATATTGACAAGGCAGAATGGGAATTGCGTTGGGTTAGAGGCAGGAAGTGAGTAGCTTGATGGTCTCGTTAGACCTTGACATATATGCGCTTGAAGTTCAGAGAAGTGTCAGGGATTAAGATTGACATGTGTGACTCCTAATTTTATAGGAGGTGAAATTATCCTTGAGAAGAAACGAGATGTCCCCTGAAGGATTCTTGTTTAAAGAGAGCTGCAGCAGCTGGGAAGCAGGGCGGGGGGAAGAAACTATGGTTTAGGGAGTGATCTGGGGAACAGGTACCCCTGAAGGTGATGAGGAGACATTTCCAGAAACCCTCATGTGAGACAAAAACAGTGCGAGGTCTCAGAGCCTCAGAGACTTGCAAAACATGTGACAATTTCATAGAAAAGGCAGAGAACAGTGTCAATGACCCACTGTGGTAAATCTATCTAGGGTGATGTCTAACAGCTTCGGCAATAAGGAAGTCTTTGAAGTCCTTCTCTGTGGCAGACACACACATGCATATTGTTTAATGAATATATAAATGAATGAATGAATGGGTAAAACCCAAAGTCTTAGAGACTTTGGGATATAAAAAGTGAGACTTAGTTTGTTGGGTGAAGGTTGATTTTCAAAGTATCCCAAATCTCTAGCTTTATGAATCCTTAATTAGTATTAATGACACAAAATAAGTCATTCTATCTCAAGCCTTTTCTTACTGACTTTCCTTCTCCGTACCCTTGGCCATGCCATAGGTTATCATGATGACATATCATGCCATTAATTATCATATTAATAATGATAGGTGAAAATACAGAATCCAGGGATACGCTCCCTTAATCACTTGTCACAAATTGGACCCACTTGCACATTTGGGGTCACAGGTCAGCAGATGTTTTTGGAAACATGGAGAACTAGATGCCATGAAGTCAGAGTTTTAACACCAGCCCTTTCCTGGAGCAGCCCATTGCCTTAATTTGAAGTAATAGACTAATGGATTTCTCAATTTTCTTCCACTTCAAAGTTTTTCTAGAGTCTTTGCTCTCAAATGTCTTCAGAGCATGCTAGATTCACTCTGTAAGTGCTCAACAAAGATGGTGGTCTCTAATTCAGCTCTTTGAGAGGAAAAGTTTTATTCTTAAGCAAACAGAAGTGTTTGCTGTTTGTTCCTGAACCAAGCTGAGATTTATTTTGCTTTCTGCAGTTGCTCTTCATTTCTGCTTTCCCTGTTGTGTTTGTACATATGCCTTCACTTTATATTTCTGCCTTTCTCTCTGGAAGTCTGAGAAATGCTGGTCCCTGCCAATGAGCACACCCATGCTGACTGATTCATGGAAGGGTACCAAAATCCGTTCCTCCATACTTCGACTCACTGCAGGGAGGAGGCACACCGCCAACTTTGTAGCTTCCTGTGTTCCAAGAGTGACAGGAAAGTGAGATGAAGGAGCAAGAAAAGAATTAGAAGAGGCTCTGATTATAAGTGTGGCTCGCATCACAGTGAGAAGAGAAACACAAATAAATGACCTGGCTGATTTTACCGTCAACATGCACATCGCCTTCACGTAGTCCCAGATTTTTACATCTACTAATGTCTTGCCTGGTGTACTCAGAAGATGCACCATATGGACAGAGGCAATGTTTTCCTTAATCCTTAGTGTAGTGTACAGCCTGAACCATCAAAGTTCCACCACCAACACTAACAATAAAAAGAAATGGTATTGCTGCTGCAAAACTGTGATTCGCTTTCCGTGTGGAAGCTGCTAAGGGCAGGAATCCTCTTTATGTTATATACTATTCTCAGAGCTCGCTGGGCGCTGACTAAATGGCAAAATCAAGGAGGCCCTCTTCTTTCGCTGACACCATACATTTAAGCATCTTCATGATCACCTAATTTCCCTGCTGTTTCCAAAGGTGGTGCTTTGGAATTGCTGTGCCAGGGTTATTTTAAAAAACCTAATTGCAGAAAACAAAGTTCATTTGAAGTTTTACTAGTTGATATTCTGAGACCCCAAAGTTTTACTGATATTCTAAGGCCCCAGAGAAATAACTGTCCACCAGTTGATATTCTATAATTCAGTGAACTCTCAATTAGGTCCAATCAATGGGGCAGTCCCTCACTCTAGTCTTAATAAACCTGAGCTCTAACTTGCATGGATTTTCAGATATGTCTCCATGGGATTTGCCAAATGGCAGTCCTTCCCACTCTGCTTGAGCATGCTGAGTTCCTTGGTTTTGTTTCGATGAGATTTTCATGAGCCCCAAAGAACTGATTCTGACATCCTATCATTGCTAGAGATGTTTAAGAAATATGTGACATCTCTACCAATGCAAATTAAAATTAATTGGCTCTTTGAGAAGTTTGCAATATTATCTGGATATATCTAGAAAAAAAAAACCTTGAGTTGATGTTTAAGAAATACAATGAACAACCCAAGAATACTGATGTTAATTGTGTATTAGGAACTCTGCAATATGTCTGGGATATCAGTAGATAACTAAGATGTTACAGACTGGAGCTGAAAACCAGTCCTTGATGATAACAAAATCTTCCAGTAGAATTACTGGTAGTAAGAGTTGATGCAGAGACAAAGAAAAATGGAATGAGTAGCTATTTCTTTTCCCAAATAAATAATATTTTTATTCTTAGAACTTTCTTATTTACCTCATTAAATTTTAAGACTGTTGGACAAAACCAGTGTCTAATGTTATCATTCTTCTGAGAATGAAATTTATAGCATTCATAGCTGTCATTTCATGACAAAAAATTTATTATTGCTATGCCCTTTGATCTAAACAGGGCCATGGGATGCTAAACTTTTATTTTTGGAAATAGAGAGGAATTGAAAAATGACACCCAGGCACAAAGGAAGGGAAAGGTTCATAATCTGTGTTAGAAAAAAAGACACTCTGAAGAAATATTTGAGAACAGATGAGCTGTTCTGTACATGCCTGACCCTGCCCTTGAAACTAAAGGGTTTGCCTGAAATATCACCTCCACCTCACAGTTCACTGGATTACAACCCAGTTCTATAGATCATTAATTCCTGTAGGAAATTAACAACAAGCCCTATCTCATCTGCATTTGCACTCTCACATTCCAAATGTCTCTGCCTTGAATTTACATTTAAGAGTAACCAAAAACCATTGATTTCTAATTATAATGGTTATAAATAGAGCTGCATCTGTAAAAAATGTAAAACCCAATAACATGAATTTCATTCACATCCTTTATTCCAATGGGCACATTTTTTTTTTTTAAAGCCTGTCTAGAGAGGACTTCCCATTTCTAAAAGTATATGGTAGGCTAAATTTTCTGTTTCCCTTTGAAAGTTCCCAAAATGAATGAATAAAGTCATTTTTAAAGCATAGCTTTTCAAAGCCATCTTGGAAGTCATGGGGCTTCCCTGGGTGCTCAGATGGTAAAGAATCTGCCTGCAATGCAGGAGACCCGGGTTTGATCCCTGCATTGGGAAGATTCCCCTGGAGAAGGGAATGGCAACCCATTTCAGTATTCTTGCCTGGAGAATTCCATGGACAGAGGAGCCTGGTTGGGCTATAGTCCACGGGGTTGCAAAGAGTTGGACATAACAAAGTGAGTAACACTTCACTAGAAGTCATGAGTAATAAAGAAATTCCAGATGAATCAAGTCTCCAAAATGAAGTAAAAGCCAGACCCCAGAGAAGTAAGACACCATCAAAACCTTTACTTTCCTAAGGGTATAGGCCAAATCTTGGGACCTTGACTCACTTTTAGGATGGATTGTCAGGGCATAGCAGGTAAGAGGTAAAAGTAAGAGTCTTCTCAGAGTCAGAAACTTAACAGAGTTCTAAATAAAGCTGAGATTCCAGAGTGGATGAGTAAATAATAAAGCAATCCTCAACCCAAGAAAGAGGAGGAAGGGAACTTATATGACGGTGCCTATCATAAGTGGACACAAGCTATGAGGAAAACTAAATCCCCCTAAGAATTAGTAATCAAAAGGCAATCCTTATAGACTCTGGAATTTGTGACCCACGCCATACTTTCTGTATGTATTGATAAACCATTGATAGTAAGCTTGGACATCTCTAGAGGAATTCAACATCAAGTTGGAGCTCTAATAGTCTTCACTGATAATTCTAAGAAAACCAAGGCAATTACAATAGAAAAAGATCCCCACACACAAGAAGCACACCAAGAATGTGAGATGGCAGAATCATCTGTCAATACAAAGATTTCAGATATTGAATACTTAATATTATTAATATAAAGGAATTACATTTACTATCATTTAAGAAATAAAAGACTCAAAAACATGAAAAATAAGGCATTTTTAAAAGGGAAAATGAATGTTTAAAAGAATACATTGGATATATCAATATTTTTAATGAAATCTGAAACCCGTAAGATAAATTAGCAAAATCAACACAGCTGAAGAGAGAAATAATAAACTTAAAGATAAATCTTAAGTAATTAATCAAGAGAAAAAATATTTTGAGTATAAAATGTTGAAAAGATCACAGCTGCATATAAATGGAGTTTCACAGGAACTAATGAATAAAATTGGGAGAAGGAACTATTGAAAAACATAATAACTAATATTCTCAACAATTATGAAAGACACTAAATTCGTGTCAAAAAAACTCAAAAATTTCTGAGCAGACTTAATAAAAATATATCCACACCTAGACATTCTTAAAGGTTGGAAAAAGATCATTTATGTCAAATACTAACTGAGAATATCACAAAGGGGATAGAAATTAAGGTGAAAAAAGTATGTGCAGAGATAAGTCTCATCCTAATGATAAAAAGTTTAATTTATCAGTTAGGCATAAAAATTTTAGACTTATATAAAACATCTCAGTAGCACAAGGTGATATACTGGTGAATAAAAGTTTATGTAGTGTTTAGAAGAGTTTCCCCCAAGAATATATACTCACAAATATGTTCTCACATAGATTTGGAGTAGCAATCTTTATTACAGCATAATACAAGAATCAAAAATCTGAAAATTTAACATAAAATATTCCTGCCAGTAACATTCCTGAGATTCCTGCTTCCTCTCTTCACCCAAATGCCCAACCCAAACTGCATGAGACTCTAATGAATAAAGCCCCAAGAAAAATAAGTTCACCACCTGAAATGGTCAAATAATCCCCCTAAAATTCATCATGTGAAAGCCAATAGACAAGTAGAAACAGATGTCTAAAAACAGATTTCAGATAATAGAACTATAAGATATAAAATAAAAAATAAGTATAGTTTAAATTATTGAGGACATAAAAAGAAATTAAAAATATCTTAAAATTATGAGCCCTGTCACAAAGCCAGAGAGACTTGAAAATTTACTACCTGGAATTTCCAGGAATAAAATAATTGAAATATAAAACCCAAAAGACAGATTAACAGCTAAATAAGACCCAAATGAAGACAGAATCAGTGAACTAAAATATAGAGATAATAAAATTATTAAGAAAGCAGGACTGAAAAAAAAGTATAAAATATGAAAGAGTCATGAAAGACATACTATGAAGGCCAACATTTATTCATAATGAGTTCCATAAGAGCTATATATTTAAGATGTGGGCAAAGCAGACAATTTAGAGACTTCTGGGAAGAGAGAGAAATACGATATTTAGTGATTTTTGAAAGATACTTGATCAAACCTTGCCTGAAACCCTTTCCGTAACTCAGTTTTTATGTTGTTAACCTGAACATCCCTTCATTATTTAACCTCATTTATGTTGAGTAGTTTGTTCTTTGCAAGTTAAGGTTTCCTCATATTAAAAATAAAATTAAAATTAGACTAAGAAAGGTAAAAAAAATGTAACTGGCCATTAAACATCTAGAATAACAGAAAGTTAACACAAAACAATACTTAACCGCCCCCCCCCATAATGCAGCTGTAAAGTATCATAAACATCCTTTTGAGTGACTACTGCTATTTTAACTCACTAAGATGCTTTGGCTTCTAAAATCATTAATTCTCAAAAACTTTGTTTGTTGAAAATTATATCAGTAAAAACAAAACACCCTGCTCTTGCCTAGAGGATCTAAGCCCCTCTGACACAGAAGTAGCCTCAATTTCCAACCAAGTGCAGAGCTTCAAATAAGAGGTTTCTGGACACAACATCCCACACCAATCTTAACTTTGTCATTTTCAAGGAAACAGTACCTTAGATCCACTTCACAGTCCAGACTTTGATATTAAAGCCTCTGCACACAGCCCTGCTTTCCTCTGAGCCTATCCAAACATTTCTTTATTTATTGTTTAGGCTAAGCAGCAAATTTGGAAAACTCAGCAATGGCCACAGGACTGGAAAAGGTCAGTTTTCATTCTAATCCCAAAGAAAGACAATGCCAAAGAATGCTCAAACTACCGCACAATTGCACTCATCTCACACACTAGTAAAGTAATGCTCAAAATTCTCCAAGCCAGACTTCAGCAATACCGTGAACTTCCAGATGTTCAAGCTGGTTTTAGAAAAGGCAGAGGATCCAGAGATCAAATTGCCAACATCGGCTGGATTATCAAAAAAGCAAGAGAGTTCCAGAAAAACATCTATTTCTGCTTTATTGAATATGCCAAAGCCTTTGACTATGTGGATCACAATAAACTGAGGAAAATTCTGAAAGAGATGGGAATACAAGACCACCTGATCTGTCTGTTGAGAAACCTGTATGCAGGTCACGAAGCAACAGTTAGAACTGGACATGGAACAACAGACTGGTTCCAAATAGGAAAAGGAGTACGTCAAGGCTGTATATTGTCACCCTGCTTATTTAACTTATATGCAGAGTACATCATGAGAAATGCTGGGCTGGAAGAAGCACAAGCTGGAATCAAGTTTGCGGGGAGAAATATCAATAACCTCAGATATACAAATGACACCACCCTTATGGCAGAAAGTGAAGAGGAACTAAAAAGCCTCTTGATGAAAGTGAAAGAGGAGAGTGAAAAAGTTGGCTTAAAGATCAACATTCAGAAAAATAAGATCATGGCATCTGGTCCCATTACTTCGTGGGAAATAGATGGGGAAACAGTGGAAACAGTGTCAAACTTTATTTTGGGGGGGCTCCAAAATCACTGCAGATGGTGACTGCAGCCATGAAATTCAAAGATGGTTGCTCCTTGGGAGAAAAGTTATGCCCAACCTAGACAGCTTATTAAAAAGCATAGACATTACTTTGCCAACAAAGGTCCATCCAGTCGAGGCTATATTTTTTCCAGTAGTCATGTATGGATGCAAGAGTTGGAAGGTGAAGAAAGCTGAGTGCCAAAGTATTGATGCTTTTGAGCTGTGGTGCTGGAAAAGACTCTTGAGAGTCTCTTGGACTGCAAGGAGATCCAACAAGTCCATCTTAAAGGAGATCAGTCCTGGGTGTTCATTGGAAGGACTGATGTTGAAGCTGAAACTCCAATACTTGGCCACCTGATGTGAAGAGTTGACTCATTGGAAAAGACCCTAATCCAGGGAAGGATTAGGGGCAGGAGGAGAAGGGGACAACAGAGGATGAGATGGCTGGATGGCATCACTGACTCGATGGACATGGGTCTGGGTAGACCTTGGGAGTTAGTGATGGACAGGGAGGCCTGGTATGCTGTGATTCATGGGGTTGCAAAGAGTCAGCCACAACTGAGTGACTGAACTAAAACTAAACACCCTTATCCCTCAAAATCCCATAATAACCTCTATCTTTTCCTTTGTTAGGTTCGATGTTCCACAGTTTCCCTGGAATGCAGTCTCCCTCATTGGAACAGTGCAATATACCTGACTCTGCTGAATAAAAGGCCATTTCTGGTGACCTCAGGCAGATTAAGCAAGAACAGGAGGCAGGGTAAACAAACTAAATAAACCAAAATATAAAATTATATTTTTTGCATTTGGCTAAAGAGAGTCATGGAGAGAGGTATAGAAAAGAGGTAAATGCTAGTTAGCATCATTTGGTTGGACTGAAACTAGAGAGAGATTGTATTGATGATAGATTCTTGGAGAAGGGTAGCCTTGAAGAGAGAGAAAGAAATTCCTTCATGCTCCGTTAAGAAGATGGAATGAATGGCAGAAGTGCTAAAAGAAAAAAAAAAACAAAGCCCCTTTCTTCTGATTGTCACTGCATGTACCCTTCCAGACAGGGATAGTTCCTTGTTCCATGCTGGCAGCCTACGGGGCTCCCAGAAAACTGAGTGCTGCCTAAAACACGTGCCAAAACACACTCTGGGATCCAACTGCCTCCCAGGTATAGGGCTGAACTTCTGGGCTGTATTTTCAGCAGTGAACTGGCAGTCATAAATGTCAAGCCCTGATCAGTATAATCCCCTTCGCTCTTTCAGCTTAGTTCACAGCGAGGAAAGGTGGCATCAGCTAGATTTCCTATTTGGGGGAAAAATAAAAAATTGCTGAACTTGGATCAACATAATATTAGCAGTGTTAATGTTCTATATGGCTTTTATCTCCAGTACGTTTGAGATGCCTCCAGCATTTGTGGGAATAAGATATCTTGGTAATCAAGGCAAAAAACATTTCGGTATATTTTCTCTGATGGCTAAGGATGGTTATTTTTCAGGTGAGGGAACTAAGGAGAACATATCTGGTATAATACCTCAGTAAAAATAAATTAAAAAGTGAAGCATCGTGGAGATGTAGCTCCCTGGCAGCCTGTGTTTCAAGAAACCCCTGCTATCTCTCTTGCCTTCTTTAGGTCCTATGGCTTCAACCTCAAACAATGAAGGTCATCCCCACAAAGCCTGGAAAGGCTGTTATGAGTACTCAGAGCATTTGTGTGAGTAAGCATGGAAGAAAACTATACAAAATCCAAGCACAACTGCATTTTTAATAGCTTGAAAACTGCTCTACCCCTAACTAGTTCAGCTTTAGGTTATTGCAGCCTCCTGGGCTCTCCACGTCCATGCGTATGCTTTTCTAAGCAATTTTTAATGCCAAATATGTTGATTTTCTTGGTGTAAAGCATACTGAATAAAAAGCATCATAAAGTGTGTGTGTACATGTGCATGTGTGTTGAGAGAAGAGAGTGTTGATTCTAAATTGAACACTGAAAGACTGTATGAGGACACAACTTTATTTTATAGCAACAGTTTGGGGCATTTTTAAATAACTCAGATAGGTCATGCATGGATACCCTCTCTCCCCAAAGGAAAGCCATCATCACCGAACTCCATCAGCTTTGCAGAAGGTGCAAAAGCACCTCACCTGCCAATCTCTGTAGGTGTCAGTCTTCCACGAAAACATGACAACCAGCATCTCAGAAAGGAAAGAGATCTGCCAATTCACCTACCTTGTATATTTCACAGATAGGAAATTTGAAAAGGTTTCAAGTCCCTAAGTTTGGTTGTTTATACTGATCCTGCCACCGATAAGTTGCTGGGGCCTGCCACCTGTCAACTTTGTCCAACCTCCCCCAAAAGGAAGCTGTAAGGGTGCATGTGCCATTACTGTAGAATATGGGATATTAAAATAAAAAATATTCCAGCTCTTTGATTTCCTCTGATTTTGTGGGTAATACAATAACCAGAATGAGATAGCTGAAACCAATAAAATCTGATTTATAGCATTAAAGGCAATCTTTATAGCACTTATTTATGGTACATTACATCTAAAATCCAATTTCACAGGCTGCTGTTTGAAACTTTCTGTTCAATCATAAATACACTACGTACACTGTACCTCAGTGCCATAGAGTTAGATTATATAAATATCTGTATCCCCAGAAGGTATTAAAATTCGGTTACTATGGTGGTGAGTGAGCTTGACAGTCATTTTCCTAACCAACTCTTCAACCAAAAAGATCCAGTCAGCACTTGATAAATACTGAAACTGCTAGTACTCCTATCATTAAACCAAAAAAAAAAAAAAAAAATCACTGCTCAGATAACTCTGCATTCTGGAATGAAATTAATTGAAACGAAGTCACATAGAAATGCGATAATTGGTGATGCTGAAGGATACTTGCTTCAGCATCATGGAGTACATTTTCAAGCCAGTGAGCAAAAGTACCTCCTTGCAAGACATCATTGGTATTAACAAGAGACACATGGCTAAGTCTATACATGTTACTTTGGAAATATAACCTTAAGTGTCTACATCCGTACACTTCAATGGAGAAGACTATTTTCTGTTCAATTACTATAATCATTGTCAAAGAGAGGGCAAAGAATACAAGCTGACTTTCAGAGGACTGTCATTTGAGTCTTAAGCAACTTCCCATTGGTTTAAAAAGAGTTTTATCTTAAATTCGACTCTCCATACACTTGGTTTGCAATGCATTAGATAAATGTAAGCAGAGAGGCTGGGATCTTTACTGGATCTGACAAGCAAGCGGGCTCATGTTCTGAGAGAGATCATACCCTTTGGCACTGAAGTTTCCTAAATACATTTCAGCCTCATTGTCATCCAGAAAAGTGCACCACGTATCCATCACCTGGCTAAGGTGCTAGGCTGATAAGTCAATCTAGAATACAATTCAGAACTCACATGTAAAAGTTTGTCTACCTTGAAAGCCATGCATACTGTTGCGTTTCAGTTTTTAGTCGATTGAGGTTTGGGATGTGTGATCTGGAGTTCCCTAAGATGGGGTTTTAGGCCCCAGAAAATTCTCCACAGCATGGGAAGGCTTGAGTATAAATCAGAGACACCTACAGGGCTTGTAAAGCCATAGCTTGCAGACCCCGCCTCCAGGACTTCTCATTCAATAGGTCGGGATGGGGTCTGAGAATTTCCCAGGTGACACTGATACTACTAGTCCAGCAGCGCACATTTAGCCACTGACCTAGAGGAAACTAAGTTAATCCCGACGTTCTGTTCATCTGCTGCCTTTCCCCAGTGAAACCATGATTACTGTGGTTCAAGGGTACTTGAACCAGCTCAGCTAAAATGGAGCTAAACCCATCCCTTTGTGAAAGAGTTGGTCTGGGTTAACAATAGTTAGAATCCAAAGAATGCTGAGAAAAAAAAAAAAAAACATTACTGAAGAATTAGGTTGGAAGAATAGACATTATTAAAATGCAATCCAACAATGATAAACTCAATATATTTAAATTAGCCTCACTATAGCACAATTTAAAATTGCTAAGTAGTTAATGTAAACCCATAAAAGTACCCTAATTTTTCTGTAAATTAGTAGAAAAATAGAATCAATGAATATGGTGAGAAACCAAGGAAAAAGAATCACCAGGTAAAAGGAAAAATAACTAAGAGACTAAGGGCATGAAATGTCATTTGAAATTGTGTTAGCAGGGTTTAATCAAGGTATTTAAATGCATTCTACTATAGAGTACCACTTACATTCTGTATTTAAGTGAGATTCAATATAATAATGATGAACTTTTATTACATGAAAGCTATTCAGAAATGCTTATGAAATGATTGTAGACAAATTATCTCTATGACATACTACAAAAGTCACATCCATAAATTAGTTTAAGATGTCAGCACTAAGTATATTAAGGTTCCAAAGACTTTAGCTCACTCTGAACTCTTAATAACTCTTGAATATATTTATGGAGAGAAGAGGTAATACCTTTGCCACTAGTAAGTATCTCATGGATTCTTCTGTAGTACACATAGTGGGCATTCGCTGTTTGGTTGGAAGCCTATGTGACTGTTTTTTCAGCAACATTTTAGGTGCCAAGATTACACAAATTAATAAGCTAGGAATTCAAAGAATTAGCCAGTGACATTATCATCATTCTATTCTATCTGAAGAAAGGAAATAGAATTAATACAAATCCAGTAAGCCATGTTAGAGGAAGAAACATAATTTGAACTTTGGGTTAATGGAATTTTTCTTCTGATAGGTCTGCAACCTAAATGAATACATGGTCAGAGATCCATAGTTTTCCCACATAGTCATCTTTATATTGGAAAAAAAGACCAATTTCTAAGAAATAATGTGAATATGGGCCCCTCGTTATAATATTTTCTGCTTCTAGAAACAAGGTTCTTGGGCAGGGTTTCTGTGTATTGGTGTTCACACAGGAATTGTTTAAAGAGTAGGAATTGGTGGCAAGGCTTAGAGTGAGAGGGAATTAAGTCTTTCCAAATAGGGTCACAGAGTTTCAGGAAAAGAACCAATGATTTTCTGGGGAGTTGGTAATAAATTTTAGCATTTGATCTAAAATGATATAAAAGAAAGTTCTTCACTGTTTTACAAAATGTACCACCAGTGGCAATAAATCTTAGCGCTGATCTTCTGTCAATTATCTAGTTTATGGATCAGTGTACAAGAAAACAGTGAATTCCCAACAATTATCATGGGATGCATATACCTTCACCTACAAGAGATTTCCTAAGAAAATAAATACATGTTCTATAATATCAGCATTTAATATCACTCTTCCTTTCTAGAAATGACTTCTATAAATTTATTTTTCACTCTGCCTTTCATAGGCAGATGGTTTAAAAAAATACACTTGAGCAAAAAAGAAAAAGAAAAAAAACAACAACCTCAGAACAAAAAAAGTCACTTTTTCTCACCAGTACCAACTGCAGTTCCATTAATCTGCAATATCTGAAAATAATCCACTCTTAACATTGTTAGCAGAAAAGCTCTGTAGTGAAATTAGGGAAATAAAAATTCCTATTAGAAGCAGATCACTTGAACAATGAGATTGCCTTACCAAGTAAATTTCAGGTCACATATATCAAAAGGTGCCAGGGCCAATAGGAAACCAGTTTCTAGTACATTCTACCTGAATAGGTGCTGCCCATTTGCAGGATGCCTATGACGACATGTCCAAATGCACTTCACAGGTGTCACAAGGTCTTAAGACCTTCATGCTTCAAAATCTTCTAACCCCTACTGGTTGTATTTATTCTGCTTCTTTTACTTTCAAGTTCACAGCAAGTCTTCAAACTCTAAACTAGGAGAAGATCTCGGACATGATTTAGTTTCTTCGCTTCCAAAACATCTTCAGGTGTGATTAACAGAGACCCAGAAAAGCCTACTGCCAAGTCCAGTGTCTACATGGGGCTGATGAAAGGGCCCAGGCTGACTGGAACCCTCATCACATGACTCACTGGCCATCGATGTGGCTCTCACTGTGGTATGTGATCAATGATCCTCACGGAGCCCTGACACCTTCTTTGGAATTACCTGCTCTCAACAGCGATTTGAGTACACTGCCATTGAAGAGCCAGTAAAAAGAGAAGCAGGAATTTTTACATGGAATTCTGAACCAGCTACCCTTTATGGAACCCACAGAACAGAACAGGATCAACTAATATAACAGAGGTAAAGTGATAAAGTAACAGGCTTTGTCCACCGTAAAGCATGATACAAATACGATAAGGAATTTTCAAGATCATAAAACCTAAGATATTGTTCTGAGAAAGTTTTATACAGGAAAACCTAGATGTCTGGCCAAAGATGTATGGGGTACCACAACATATCTGTGACAAATTGTCCCCCCAAATAAAATGATTGGATGAATTTTAAAGATATATTATAAATAAATGTTAAAAATAATCTTATTACAAAAATGCATCTGAGATGGAAACAAATCTGAAGTTCAGCAAAATTTTAACCAGTGTTTTTTGTATAAATCTGATTGGTTTGTAAAACCAATTGATGTAACAAAATGTCAATTCTAAGGGGAAGAAGTTAAAATAAAACTATCAATTCCACATTTTCATAATTAAAAGGAAATACATTTTCAACTGCCTATACAATGATAACATTATTTCCTGTCAGCAACTTTTACACATAACGCAGTTCTGAGCCTGCAGTAGTCTTAAAACTATAGAGCTCATAAGAAACTGGATTCTCACAAATTAACAGACTTTTTCCCTGTGAAAGACCAACCTGAACAAAGATTCATAACATAGAAAGTGTCTATTCTTCATGCTGCTTTTTTTCTGTCTAGAAAGCCTGTAGCCCACCATCACCACCAAAAGCCCCTTCCTACTTGACCCCCACCCCCGAGTCAGCCTTGCAAATAAATACTCACTAACGTCTTAAGACACCTAACTGCTTCTCTGCTACCAAGCCTTTCTTGTCATCTCTCTGGCTTTACCCAGTTCTCCAAACACAGAGCTCTGTGTTCCTGCTGATCCCTTTGTACTTACTAGTCTAGCTTTGTCTCCTAGGATTTGAACTCCAAAAATGTAGGGGTACCTTACAGATCTGTGTACTCACAGTCCAGCAAAGTGCAAGGCACTTCTGATGATCAAATAAGCTCACTCAGTTTGATAAAGCTAACCTTTCTCATCAAATATCTTTTTAGGGGTTACTTCCCACAGTGCAATTAAAAAGAGGAAGTTTTAGAGACAAGCACTCTTTTGATTAATTTGCTCAACTCAGCACATGACCATAAAAAAATCAGTCAAGTATTTAATATTTAGTATTTACTGCTGAGTTTACAATAACAGTGTTTTAATAGAAAATGGCATCATGCAGGCAGGTAAAAAAATTCAGAAAGCACAAAGAAAGAAAGTTAAGTGATATTCTCAGAAGAAGTTCTCTAAAGAAATAGTACATGTGATGGAAGGAAAAGAAACTTTCACAGTAATATGGTCAAAGTTTATTTCTTCACTAAATATTGAACCAGGTCACACCCTAGTGCTCGGGAAGCAACAGGACAATGAAAAAAAGTCCCCTACTTTCAAAAGACAGCACGACTTAGTAGTGGTGAGGAAGACAACCTGGGTTTAGGTTCAAGCTCTATCACATACAAGCTGTGACATCTTTTCTAAATTACTTAATCTGTCTGGGTTGCAATTTCCTAGTCTATAAAATGGGAATAATATTACCTATGTCATAGGTTGTTATGAGTATTCATGGAGTTAATGCTTGCAAAGTTCTTAGGAAGACAACCTGGGTTTAGGTTTAAGCTCTATCACATACAAGCTGTGACATCTTTTCTAAATTACTTAATCTGTCTGGGTTGCAATTTCCTAGTCTATAAAATGGGAATAATATTACCTATGTCATAGGTTGTTATGAGTATTCACTGAGTTAATACTTGCAAAGTTCTTTAAAGAACGTCTGGAATGTATGATATAAACGCTTGATGACATTTCAAGGTGCTTAATTCTACCAAAAAGAGACAGACACAAAACACATCCATAGGTAACTGGTCGTGTGGTGATGACTTCCGTGAAGACATTAAGAACAACGAGGGAAGAGAGGCTGGGGGTGGGAGACTCTTGGGAGAGTGTCACAGGCAGAGGAACCAGGTGACCAGGCTCTGAGGAAGGAGACAGCTTGGCACATTGACAGAAGCACAAAAGGCTAAGGCGAGGTACTAAAGCAAAGCCAGGGAGAAGAACGGCCAGGGCCCAGGTCAGAGCAGGGACGGAGAGAGGGCCCCCGCAGGGCCTTGCAGCTCCCAGGAAGGACTGTGCATTTTAATGAGAAACCACTGGAGGATTTAGAATGGAAGGGTCATGCGTCTAGATTTTTGTGATAAAAGAATCACCGTGGCTTCTGTGTGTGGAGAAGACTCTAAGGGGTGAGCCAAGAGCGAAAATGGGAAGATCAGTGAGGAAACAGCAGTCTAGGTGAGGGATGATGTATCTTTGATGAAGATGGAGGGGAACATGAGATGTGGCCTAGGTTAGTCCTCAGTTTCCTGACCGAGGGATGGAAGGTGAGAGAGAGGAGTCCAGGATGACTCCAAAGCTTTGGGTCCAAGGCTCTGCAGTGATAAAGCTGCCATCAGTTGAGATGTGCAAACCAAGAGAAAGTTTCATTCATCATAGATCAGGTCATCTTCCTCTCCAGAAATCCTCAGTGAGCCCTGCTTACTTTGCAAAGTAAGTCCAGTCCCTGGATCTTCCATTCGAGGTCCTGTTGACACTATACCCACTTGGTCCATGCTCTTTCTGCTCCAGCCAAGCTCGACCCTTTTGCTGGTCCCCAAGCCTTCATGACTGGATGACTTTTTCATGGTGTTTTTTTTCCTGGATGCATTTCTTCCTCTTGCGTCTTAAAAGATCACTAAATCCTTCAGTGATTAACTTGGATTTCCAGTTCTCTGATAGTTCTTGGCAGGAGGCTTTGGGCTTTGTACTTTTGTCACACATACTCCATTTTACCTTAAATTATTTTACGTAGTTGTCTCATCAAACAGACTACAAGCTCTTTGCAGGTAGAGATCATATCTTATTTATGTCACTAGGTCTACAGTTCTTAACATACTGCTTGGACTCTGTGGAAGAGGGCAAGGGTGGGATGATATGGGAGAATGGCATTGAAACATGTTAATTATCATATGTGAAATCAATCGCCAGCCCAGGGTTGATGCTCGGGACTGGTGCACCGAGATGTCCCAGGGGGAGGGAATCGGGAGGGAGGAGGGAGGGGGGTTCTGGAGGGGGAGCATATGTAAACCCGTGGCAGTTTCATGTCATTGTATGGCAAAACCAACACAATTAAAAAAAAAAAAACATACTGCTTGCATTAAACAAACACATTTCTATCAAAATAAAACTAACATGTATCTCTTCAAATACTTTTGATATAAAAGAACCAAGGGCTCTCTTTAAAACATGTTCATTTTGTCATTTTGTTATTTTTCATTCCTTCAAATAAAGGTCTGTTTAAAATTTCTCTTCATTTATAAAACATTGACAGATAAATTGGAACAGAAAAGAAAGTTATAATGAAAGGGAGAATCCCTATATGCAAGACAGCAAAAGAGACACAGATGTAAAGAATAGACTATGTGGGAGAAGGCAAGGGTGGGACCATAGGAGAGCACAGCATTGAAACATGTATGTTACCATATGTGAAATAGATGCCCAGTGCAAGCTAGATACATGAAGCAGGGCACTCAAAGTTGGTGCTCTGGAACAATCCAGAGGGATGGGATGGGCTGGGATGGGCTGGGGAGGGAGGTGGGTGGGGGTTCAGGATGAGGGGACACATTTACATCCCTGGCTGATTCATGTTGATGTTTGCCAAGAAACCAGCACAATATTGTAAAGTAAGTAGCCTCCAATTAAAATAAATACACTAATTTTTAAAAAAGAAAGGAAGAGTTGATGTGTCTCAGATTTTTTGCTTTGTTTTTAAAGTTGACACATTTCTTTGGCTGATTATCAGGGTAATACCCTTGAGTTTTACATGATAAGGTTAAAAACGTCTCTATGATATCTAAGCATATAGTTCAGGCAACATGCCTTAAGGTTTTAGTTTTTCTTTCTTTCTTTTCTTTTTTTTTTTAGCACAGCTACAAGCTTCTCTGGGGAACCAGCTATAACACAAAGATTTGGTACTGTCTGTCTCTTCCATTTCAAAAAACTACAAATTATGCACTTTGAGACATGAGGAAGGAAAACATTGATTGTATAGGACATTTCAGTAGAGTAGAAGGTATTCTAATTAACATGATAATCAACACAGGCTTTTTCACTGGAACAGATTGCATAATCGAACATTTTTATGGATTTTGATAAACATACTTTACTCTCAGAGGGATTTTAAGTTTCTGGTGTGATTCTCCTTTCTGGACACCATGGTACACAATTAAGGCAAAGGAAGAACCCAACACTAACTTATAAAGCAGCTATTAATGACTGACTTCCTAAGGGAATAATATCAGTCCCTGATAGTTCTGAGAACTGAGTACACTAAATTGTATTGGGGGCACTGGAAACCACTAATGGCCTGAGAGATTCTCTAGCATTTTTTATATTCATGTATAAGCATCATTATCCATCCCAAATTTATGCTTAAAAATAAATAATTCTAGCTGGGGCAGGAAGAGCAGACAATTGTCTTTTTTGTTTGTTTTTAACCACAAACTCTGCCACACGTGGAACTAAACGTTTTATATACAAAAGTCTTAATTTTCACAATAACCTGGGAGGTTGTTCATTTTTTCCCCAAAGGCACAGATTGAAGCTTGGAGAGATTAAGTCACTTCCCCAAGGCTGCAGAGGCCATTAATTGTAGAAGCTGGGGTTTGAACCCAGGGTATCAGATGCCAGCATCCATGCCCAGAGTTACTTACTCCTTTATGTTACTGCCTGTGTCCTGAGGTCTACTGTGTGCCCTGCATTGTGTTGTCACTACAGATGCATTGGTGAAAAACGAGCATAAAATCTCCTGTCATGTGGCTTACCTGACAGCTAAGAAAAAGGGAAAAGGGCTTCTATGCTTCCCTGAAGATGTAAGGAGAAGGCCCTATTGCCCATGCTAGGATATTTTCCATCAACATATTTTATTAGAAACATTAAAGTATTGTCTATTTCAGATTAAAGTATGTTTGAATGGAATTATTTCTATTAAATTTACGTGGAAATTTCCATAGAATATAACGATTTTTCCCCCGTTATAGTCCCACTTTTGTTAATTGAAGAAAATGTCCCTGTGATCTTGAAAATGTAGAACTGTGTCTGACAGGGCCTTCAGAAGACTCTACGAACACATACTGGGAGGCAGTGTCAGCTGAGTTCTGGTCCAGGCAATTGCCATGATGTACTCAGTTCTCAGCTAGCGATCAGATGTGCATCACACGCATTTGTATTCTAATGGATTGTTGTCAATAAACACCCATCTATTATTTATGCTTTGCAGCTCATAGAAACATTTTGCACTGTCATCTCTATGACCACAGGTTCTCAAAACATCCATATTTCTATTTTGAAACTAAATTTTACAAGGATATAGAAAATGAAAAAATAAAAATCCTCCAAGGCATAACCCACAGAGAAATCCTCTCCTTACAGTTTGGTGCTGTCAACACATTTTTATATTCATAGTCATCCAAACAGAAATTTGCTTCTTCTCATTTTAGACCATTTAAATATTGACTCATTTTATTTTTGCTTCATTTTTGCCTGGTCTTCAAATTTTAATGGAACCTTCTTTTGAATAAAATGTATAATATATCATTTACTTTATGCATTGGGATAGAATCATTTCAATTTTACTAGTTACTCTGGTTAGTATTGGTTGTGGGAGATAACATGAACAATTTATGAGGCTCAAGAGACTTAAGAAAATATAAGTAGGTAATATTTCTTAGACAAACCCTAAGGAGTAAATAAAGCGCTATCACTTTAATTCATTCTGTCCAATAGAAGGAAGCTATAAGTGATATATGATGGGATCAAAAATGTGTGCTTCTAAGATGGTTCATCTACTTCAGACCTGATAATTGCTGAATTGTTATATTTTTCAGAATTTAGTCATTATTTCAAAATAATATTATTGTAGAAGAGGCTCCTATAATCCACAAGGACATTGTTAACTAATTATTTTCCATTCCTTCTGTACAACATACCCCTTATCTTTAAAGGGAATAATATATCTCCACTGATAGGAAAGATTACTCTCAGGTCCCAAAACATATAAGAATTGGAGTGGAGGCTTTAAAAAAAAATCTGTTGATAAATTATTTAAAACTGACTGAGCTAGGAAACCACCAGAAGAGAAAATATTTACTAAATGATGTAGAAATCTTAAAAATCATCAATGCTGGAATACTTTAAAGCCCCTTCCCTGTTCTTCCCACCTCTCCCCTTATCCATCAGTTCTCCGAATGTCAGCTTGAACCCTCTGGCCAAATCCTGTTTCAGGGAATATACTTGTGGACTTGGCACAGCAGGCATTAAAGATGCCATTAAGCTGACATCTGCTCCTGGCCACGTGAACCTTAAATGGCCTGAAAGCATATGATGTGCCATGCCAACTAAAGAGAAATAAAAAGCAAAAAAAAAAAAAAAGAAATGAATTTAAAGTATACTTAAATGAAATTTTAATTGAAAGGCGTGCATTGGTGTGCACTCACATACATGTATATATACTCATATGTTCCACTTGCTTTAGATTCATAGCACTGAGTACAGAATTGAAATGCCATAAGAGCTGCCCTGATAGTGACATATGTTTTGCATTATTTTTAAATAACTAATCCTCATACTCTTTTTGCCAAAGTGTTAAATCATCATTGGTGCCACTTATATCTCTGTGACCTTTGCCCATACAGAGAAAAGTTCTCTTCATATTCCTTTCAAATAAACCCAAACATACATAGCTAATAAAACAAAGGTATACATCACCCAACATGCTTTGTCATCCCAAAGCACTGAAATTCTTTCCCCAGAAGCCTGACTCCAAAGATGCTCTCAGTAGCTCCATCTCTAAGACGCATTGGAAATTAATGGAAAGTTGATTACACCCACTGCCTCTATTTTTAAAAATATTTTTACAAAGCAGCAAATTGTTTCCACTCAGTTAAAATGATGGATTATTGTATAGTTTGAAAAAAATTAATGAACAGATGGAATAGCAACCCATTATTCATTAAAATATTTCACTGGGTTAATTCAGCAAATAAAATGGAGAAGAGCAGATGGCCATTTATAGTTCTCTTGATTTCTTAAACTACTTCTTTACAGCCAGAACTGCTCCTATATTTAACTTGAAATGCACAGCTCTCACCATATGCCCAGTAAGCAAGCATTCATGTGACCTCATAAACTTTTCATATAAGACAGCAATGATTTTTACGAATTACTTAAAGGAACGCTATACACTTACAAAGTAAGTTATTCCCATAGCCCCAGTATTCTGGGGATAATTTGCATTTCCTGGACTCAGTAGATCCTTGCCATGATTATCTGGTTTGAAGTACGTTCAAGTAGGCCCATGGGTAAAATTTCACAAAAGGAAGTGATCATCTTTGTTATAAATGCTGAAGCATGCCAAGCATGCATAAAATTATTACAGAGTAGGCAATGTTTCTCTTAAGGCGATACTTTATTTTTTCATTATATCCTAATCCTATAAGTTACTGCCTTTGAAAAAATTTTATCCTCATGTAGAGCATATGGGACTCTCATATAAGTAAATGGAATTAACCAGTTTGGAAAACTATTTGACTGTATCTAATACAGCTGAACATATACATACTCTATTACCAACAATTCCTCTCCGAGGTATAAACCCAACAGAAGTGCATGCAAAGACCCACAAAGACACTGCTATAAACATTCATAGATGCACTATTTGTAACAAGAAAACAACTGAGATAAAATCAGTAAACAAATTGTGACATATTTATACAATGGCATAATAGACAATGGAAAGCAACAAACTTCTGCAATAAAACAACAGGAGTGAATGTTAAAAGCATAAAGCTTAGCGAAAGAAGGCAACACAAGAGTGTGTACTGTGCAGTTCCATTTATGGGAATGTCAGAAGTTGACAAAAATCACTGTGATGACAGAAATCAGCATAGTGGTCGCATTGGAGGAAAAGTGGGGAACAGTGACTGAGCCAGGCAGGGGGTAGTTTGAGTACTGCTCGTGTTCTTTTTCCTGCACTTCATACTTACGATTTGTGAACTTCTTAGTAAGTATGATAGAATAATCATGTTTAAAGTTTAATGTATAAGACAAACATAATGAAGAAAGCAAAAAGCCCTTTTAGCAGTACTAACAGTAGTAAAGCAATTAGGCCATAATGAACAGCAAGAATTACATTGTATTAGTTAACCCAAGTGATATAGTGCAACAAATATATCTAAATGCTATTTTCATCAAGTTCTCCAATCTCCATATTCACACCTTCACACTGACACCTTTTCCCTGTTAGAGAAGACGGATATGCTTCTCACAAATGCTGAGCCTTCCTCCTCCTCAGGAGCGTCCTTTCATTTGTGAAAATCCTTTCCCCAATTCTCTTCCATGTGGCCTGTGTTCCATGACAGTCTCCCCAGCTCTACTGGGGAGCCATGGATGGCTCAAGCCAGAGTTTCTCTCATGTACAGTGTTCTCAGTGGGGCAGGGTGATTCTTTGTTGTGTGGGGCTGACTGATTGACCCAGGCGCTCTCACATGGTTAGCTTCCTTGAACCTGAATCCCAGGTGCCCGTAGCCTGTAGGGTCTATAGTTTTTATAGCACAGAGTTCAAGACTGGGCTTCTAAGACTGGGCTCTTAGAGATAAGAGACCGGGAATAATGTCCCATTCATTGTTATTCCACCTAAACCTAGCAGTGCCTGGGCATGTTACCTTTTCAGTAAAGCTCATTTGAAGTTATTAGGCATGTATTCGATAAATGTTCATGAGCACCTTCACGTGTGAGGCATGGGTCTCAACAATAGGGATAGAGTGATGAATAGAGCAAACCAAATCTTGCACGCATTGATTCTCTTCTAGTGAGAGAGAAGGAGATGATTAACAAGCAATAAACACAAAGAGAAAAAAATAGCATAGTGATAAGTGCTAAGAAGTTAGGAAAAATAAGATAATATGATAGAAATCAATTTAAAGGAGGCTGGTTACTTCAGGGGTTCTCAACCGGGGGTGGTTTTGCCTCTAGGGACATTGGATAAGACATTTGTAATTGTCACAGCTGAGGAGCTTTGTGGGCAGAGCTAAGGATGCTGCTGAACATCTTACAATTCACAGGGCAACCCCTCTCCACGAAGATTTATCCAACCCCAAATGTCAATGATACCAAGATTGAGAAACTCTGATAGATGGAGATGAGGGAAGCTGTCCCTGAGGAGGTCCCATTGGAGTCACTACCTGAATGATGACAGAGAAATCCAGGGAAGCAAAGCTTTGAAGAAAGGGCTTCCAAGTCAAGGGAACAATGAGTGCAAAAGCCCCAAGATGCAAGTCAGTTTCGGTGGTTTGACACAATGAAAGAAAAGTTAAGGGGCTAGCTAAGTTGGTAAAGAATCCGCCTGCAATGCAGGAGACCCTGGTTTGATTCCTGGGTCAAAAAGAACTGCTGGAGAAGGGATAGGCTACCCACTCCAGTATTCTTGGGCTTCCCTTGTGGCTCAGCTGGTAAAGAATCTGCCTGCAATACAGGAGACCTGGGTTCTATCCTTAGAAGATCTAGGATGTCTCCTTAGAAGCATCAAAGAAAAGAGGGGATTGGAACTGGGCAGAACCCTGCAGGCACCCCCAAGTATGAAGTCCCCTCCTTGTACCCTGCCTTTTGCTTATAGAAGAGCTGAAGTCTCCCAAGCCTCCCTGAGTCACAAAAGAACAAACTCAAGCAGCTAATGCTTAGATCAATAGAGCCACAGACTCACACAGCAACCTGATTCCCAGTGGTTCCCCAGGAAAAGAACACGCCTGCAACACAGGAGACACAGGAGATGCAGGTTCAATCCCTGGGTTGGGAAGATCCCCTGGAGAAGGACGTGGCAATCCACTCCAGTATTCTTGCCTAAAAAATCCTACAGACAGAAGAGCCTGGTGGGCTATAGCCCAAAGGGTCACGAAGCGTCGGACATGGCTGAGCGACTGAGCAGCGGGCATGCCACAGTCTCGGTGCCTGATGCACCTTCCTGAGTTGTTTCATAAATACTGCATCTGCCACCAGAGGGGAGATGCGAATCGCCTGATAACCCGACTGCAACCATGACATAAGCCGTTCCATCTGGAGCAGTGCCACAGTTAGCACAACTCCAAGAACTGGCCTTAAGAGAATGGGGTCAACACGATTACTATTAATCTATATCATTGTGGACATCAAAATAATTGTGGCTTGTTCTGCTCATATATGTAAACAGACAACTACAACTGTCAGCAAAGAAATGCAACAGACCCCTGTTGCCATCGTCTTCTCTAAGAATATGGTGCCCGATGTCAGCATGAAGACGGACCCTCGCCCATAATCCCATAGAAAGAGTGATACTCTGACAAGTGGGGACTTGTACTATAAGCAACTTTTGGCAGGAAAGAGCTCTCCTCAGGGGGCTCCTTTTGTCTCAACCTTAAACCAGCCCCCACCCCACGCTCTCCTCATCTCCAGCCCAGCACACCTTTCAAATCCTTTGATCGCACAAGACTTTGCCTAACCTGTTGGTTCTTTCCGTAGATCAAAGAAGTAGAAATGAAGAATAAGTAATTAATAGAGAACAGATCTCTTCCCCAGACTCCCCTTCATTAATCTCGCTAACAAACTGTGTGAACCAGAGAGCATCTAAGGAAAGATCGCAGGAAGTCAACACGTCCAAACACCATGGGGGATGGCAGCAACTCTGACCCCCTCTCTTAATGACTGACTGAGATTACTCTCCTTTTTCCCTTTTAAAAACCTTCATGGCCAAGCAGAATCTTCCTGAGGTGGTTTTGGGGGGATGCTGAGTCCCCCATCTCTCCAGATTGCTGGCACTCTGATTAAAAGCAACCTTCTTTTCTATTAATACCCAAAACTGCCTCTTGGGTATTGATTGGTTTAAACCTTCCAGTGTTCTCTATCATTGTAAAGAATTGTAGGCTGGTAATTCTTAGGCTGTGTCAGACTAGCAAGTATCTTTAATTTGGCTCACAGGGTAGTAAAAAAGAGTCAATATTTAAGGTTAAGAGCATTTTCTTTAAATTCTGGGTGTCTAAGCTGCATTTGAAAGATCTAAAGATCTGGCCAACTGGATCTGCATTTACTCTAGGCTGTAACAGTTGGAGTTGAAATTTTCTTCTTTACATAGAGTATGTAAGTCCTCACCTGCTTAGGTGACTTGATTGACATCTGACACTGTCACCAAAACTACGCATACACTTCTATAGCAAATATGAGATCTCTCAAAGCTCTCCCCCTGTTCCCCACTTTAGTCCAATAGCCCCCAAATCTCATTTTGTCTCCTGCTCCTACAGCTCCAATAGCTTTTGTTTCATGCTCCTTCATCACATTTTCTCTTCTTTAATCCTGATTGTTTTTCCTTTGGTTTAACATTTTATTTGAATTGTTTCGCACCAATACTGTTCATTGCCTTGATTTCCCTCCTGATAATTGACAAACACACATATTTTGTTGTTTTTGTTTAGTTGCACATTCCTGTCTGACTCTTTTGAAGCCTGCCATAGCTCCTCTGTCCATGGGATTCTCCAGGCAAGAGTAGTGGAGTGAGTTGCCATTTCATTCTCCAGGAGATCTTCCCTACCCAGGGATTGAACCTGCATCTCCTGCACTGCAGGCAGATTCTTTACTGCTAAGCCCCTGGGGAAGCCCCATGCATATATTACCTAGGTATTTGTAGGTGCTTGCCTTATCTCACCAAGACTACTCTGTTAGCTCCCTTGATACATATTTTAGCAGCTCTGGGCATCCCAAAAGCATTAAAACATTAGTGGTTGCATGAAATGACTATATTGTCATCTAATCAGCCTATAAGAAGAAAAATGTACCTGAATACATTCCTTTCTTTTGGAGGGTACACTAGTATGCTTTGAAACTGGTTATTTTTTCTAAAATCTACTATTTAAAAAAAATAGCATGTAAGAAGCAGAAACTAAGCAAGAACTTTAAAGTTCTCTTTAAAGTAATTTAATAAAGTCCCTCAATAAAACCACACTATCTCATTTTATTCTATAGATATATTTGATTCTATGACCAATAAAAACTAAAACTTTCACTCATTTTGTTCTTACTTCTTATGAGATTATTAAAACTCAAAGACCTAATTTTCCATCGTTTTAAGAAGGCTGATTACTTAGATGTTAAAGGCTTGAAATGAAGAAATAAATTATTCTCTGGGTTTGCATGGATCTATTAAGACTTAAGGAAATAGATGGGAAGCCTGAATTCTAATATATGAGCAGATACCAAAATCTATTTAAATATCTTTGAAAAAACAGTGAGTTTTAAATAATTTACTTTAGTCATATACCTTAAAAAGAGTAAGATTTAAAGTGAGTCCAAAACCTAATATTTCCTCAATCAAAAAAATTCTTTCCACATGATAATTACCTTTAAAGAAAATTTTAGGAAGGTTAAAAGGAAAAAAAAATTAATAAGAAATCCACTCACAGTAGGAATTAGCAAACAATCTATGTTTTTCTAAATCAGCTCCTCTTGATGTTTTGTCAGGATCACAAGGCATGACAAATTTAAATGGGCTTACTGCCGAGAACTAATCCATAAGGTACAACCATTTCATACACACACACACACACACACAAACAATTCAAAGTGGTGAATAAAGTAGCAAACATGGATTAACTTCTTAATAACATTATGATGAAAATAATAACATTATGGACAAATCTCTTAGAAAAGGCTCATAGGTTAATATATTTTGTGAAATATGGGTTGCATTGTTCATAAACATATATATATAGCTTAGAATATGTTTATGCATTAACAAATAAGAAAAAAAATTCCCAGTCAAACTGAATCTTTGGCAGCAGTAAAGAAGAATTTGGAAGGAAAAAATACATTAAGGACATTAATTTCTAATTCTGTTATACCATATAGTGAATCAAAGTTGAAAAATAACATGAAAAATCACAAGACAGGGAAAATTCATTATCAACTCAAATGTAAGATAGAAGTCTTCAATTATCCAAAAAAGATTATATTGTTCCTTACCCAGCACCTGACTTACTGATATCAGAATATTTGCATAACATCATATCACTTTAGCACTTGGAATCTTAATGAGTGTCTAAGACCTGTAGTTAGAAATACCACCAGGGAAACTCCTAATAGTGATTCGTTCAAGGTTGATCAATTTGCTAGTGACAGAGGAAGGGCTAAAACGTGAGCTTCTTGCTTTCGAAAAAATACTAGTATTTTTTTAATTAGCTGAGTTAATTATTTGCCTTGCTGAGATCTTGCTTGCTGTTAGATTGTTGGTTTCCTTATTTGAGCCTATTCTATCTATTGTAAGAAAGTTCGAGAAAGGTGTACAGGCTCTTTGATCCAGGGATATGGTAGCTCAGATGGCGAAGAATCTGCCTGCAATGCAGGAGACCCAAGTTCAATCCTTGGGTCAGGAAGGTCTCCTGGAGAAGGGAACAGCTACTTGCTTGGAGAATTCCATGGACAGAGAAGCCTGGCGGGCTACAGTCCATGGAGTTGCAAAGAGTCGGACACAACTGAGTGGCTAACACTTTCACTTTCACCAAGAATAGTCTGGGAGATAGGCTTGGAAAGTGAATCTAGGAGAGTCTCACTTTCAACCTTATCTATGAGCAAAGTGAGGTCCAGAGAGGTGATGCGGCTTGCTCTGTGTTACACAGCTAGCTGATGGCACAAAGGGGACAGAACTCAGTACCCACATAGTCTAGGGCTCTTTCCTCTGCATCTTGTCCTTGAGTTGTATCTTCAGGGTGAGGCTTCACTATAACATTGAAAAGGAATTCTTCTTCAAACAAGATAATCATTTTACATGTAAATGGGAACACCACACTCCAAAATCCATATAAATAACTTTTTGATTATTTGGTGTTGTTCAACATATCTATTATGCTCCTTGTAAACAGAATGGCTAAACAGTTATTGCCTTGGGATATTGCTCATGTGTCTATAATGTTCATCACAGGCAAATGGGACCCAGGCACTACCAACAACTCACAGATTTTACAATTCAGAGTTGTGTCAGGCACTGGCTGAATTAGTGCCATAAAACTTCATTAATTCATCCATTTTGTGGGGAATGGCATACACAGTGGGGGCAAGCAAATCAATAAAAAGACAAAGTCAGAAATTAAATATTTTTGTAGAAGTCCAAAACAATTATTTTGAAGTAAGTAAAAGTAACCACTTAAATACTGCCACATATAAGTCCTGTAAGGCTTATTTTAATACCTGGATAACTTTTCTGTAATTAGCAGATAAACTGTCTACATGCAAATGGCATCAGAAAGCATTTGAAAAATATGGCTCATCAAAAAATGTGCCATCAAATCTCATTTATCCCAAATTTTGCATGGAGAACATTTCCCTACAGAGTAGAGAGGTAAATTTTAGTCCAATTCTAGTTAAATGATCAAGAACATTCATAGTGGGACTCTCCTGACAGTCCTGTGGTTAAGACTCCGAGCTTTCAACGCAGGAGGAATGGGTTCAGTCCCTGGTCAGGGAACTAAGATCCTGCAAACCATATCGTACAGCACACACACACACACACACACGCCAAAATACTGTGAGTAGCTCACAGTAAATACTATAAGTAGCTCTTACTACTATCAGAAGTGATAGTGATAATAATTTATTTCCAGGCCTCAAAGGGAATCTAAATGTAATTTTCTACTTTGTACCCAACAGACCTTTGTGCTCTGAGGGTGAATAGAAGTGAAGGAAGTTTCTCAATGTAGCATCTAAGTTCTACATCCTGTATCAGCATCCAGGGGTCCTGTGAACCTGATACGTATGTACTTTTTACTCTTCTACTTGCTATCCATGAAGAGCACAGAGTTCTGGGTTAGACTCAATGGGCTCTGATGTCATTTTTCTTTCACTCCCTAGGTCTCTATTTCTATGGTTTTATGTGCACTATGACCTCAAAGAGAAAAATACACTTTACACATATGTGCAATTTGAGCTTCACTGGATTCCAGGGACTCTGGAATTCTCTTCCATGGCTTATTTCAGTATTTCATGAATCATTACTTGAATTCAATAAATCTTTAATCCTTAATCCTTGATATGAGATGAGCATAAATATTCAAACTATTTTTGATTCTTCTGATCCTTTCCCCTGAACACTAGGTTTAATTTATAAATGAAACTGAGTCAAATATCACTTGGTCATTCTAATGGCAAAGAAAAATGATAGCTTCTTATCTAGCTACCATTAACATTACCAAGACCTAAACTCATGGACAAGTTCTTCTCAGGCAACAATTTCTATGAGCCCCACTTTGGCAGAAAGAGCAGAGATGACAAAAGAAAGAATCTTGGAGATTATTTTGTTAAATAGAGAAATACATGCATGGTAAATGCTTTTATGCTGATAAATTATTAATAAAGAGGAAGCTGAAATAAACATACACATATGTTCAACCGTAGATTCTCTTTCACCTTATCCTACATGTATGCCAACATCATGTCTATTATTGAATTTCCTAATATCGCTATAAATACTGAGCTGTGTTGACAGCTCAGTTTGGAGACTCTTACTGGTGAAATGTCACCTCTTAGTCTTTGTGTATGATAAAGGCGGGATATTGTTTGATTGATGTGTGCGCACACATAGGACTGCCCAGTGACAACAGATTTGAAGGACCAGATGACTTGTAACTGACCAACCTATAGAGCTGAGCCACATACATGGAGAGGAGGAAAGAAGCCTTGAGCTTTAAAGAACCCTGTCAACAGATTAAGTGAGCATTCCTGCCATCACTCTACCAGTCCTTTAGCATCTAGAGTATTCAGGTTGATTTCTTACCAGGCATAGGCTCCACCTCCAGGCCTCCTAAACTACTTACTCACAGTTGCTTCAACAACAATTTTCTTGCCTGAAATAGTCCCTTTCTCGTTTTTCTTGTCCACCTACAGAATTCTACTCATCTTTAAATACTCGGTTTATTTTTCACTTTCTCAGAGAAGCTCTAATTAAGAGTACAGTGGTCTCTTGGCATCTGCAGGGACCCCTGAGGAGACCTAAATCCACAGATGCACAAATTCCCTACATAAAATGGCATAGTATTTGCATATTATCTATGCACATCCTCCCATATTCTTTAAATTGTCTCTAGATTATTTATAATACCTAATATAATGTAAATATTCTGTAAATACAATAGAAATGCTGTGTAAACAGTTTGCAGCTTGTGGGAAAGTTAAATTTTGCTTATTGGAACTTTCTGAAATTTTTTTCAAATATTTTCAATCTGTAGTTGGTTGAATCCACAGATATAGAACTCAAGGATATGGAAAGTCTACTGTATACTCATCTATACTCAAAAGTACTTTGGTCAAGTCATTCCTGTATCACTGACCATAATGTGCCATAGTTACTTGATTAGTTATTTCCTTACCCATTAGATTGTACATTCTTCATGGCCAGGGTTGTTGGGTTATTCCTTGTCGTATTTCTGCTACTCCTTGGTCACATGCCCCTTACACCCGCGAGCAGGGTCCCCAGTGTCTTGCCGGCTGATGAGCATTGAGTAAGTTCTATAAATGTTTATTGTCTGAACTAGAGTGGGAGTAGCCAGCGGATAGTTAGGATCTAATAGGTCATTAGATTTGTGTGTGATGAAACCCTCCTAAACATAATGTGTTGACCCAAAGTCTCAACTCCTTGACCTTTCATTTAGGTTGTGAACCAGAGTGTATGAATCTTTGTTCATCCTTTTAATGTGCTATCCATTTAGATTTCAGGCTTACATTAATCTGGGATATTCATTCCACCAGCACTTTTGATGGAAGCTATAATTTATATCACAGAAAAACCTTTCTGCAGCTTAATATCCAGAGATGTAAGAATACAAATGACATTAAACATTAACTAGGCAAAGAGGTATGAGTGAAGAAACTGTGTTGGGTGAAAGCTCAGGGCCAAAATGAAGGCTACAATATCTCACAGTTAAAACAGGATGAAATGAACAGGTGGCATGGGTCCTCCTGCGTTAATCAGAAAGGGCAGAAACCAGACCAGAGGCACATTTATTGCTTAAAAAAACTTCAAGTCCCTGAAGGGCCTATAATTATTAATTATGTATGAACAACACTGGAAGTGTTGACACTGTATATTCCTATAAAATGAAACATAAAATAATAATGCCTCAATCTTATACAGTCCCTTCAAGTTAATGGAAAATCAAAAAGGGACTCTGTGAAGTTTTAGGTGTGCAAGCACTGATGACCACCCAGAAATGGAATTTGTTGTGTTAGTACCTCCCTTGTTTACACACATACACACTCTCTCTCTGACACTAACACCATATAGAGACAGTACGAAGTGGTCAATCCAACCCTATAATTGCTGAGTGACCCTGAACAAGGCTTGTATTTCTTTAGGCCTAAAACTCCCTATTGAAAGAAAAGGGCTAGATAGTTTCTTTGTCCTTTCAATTTGAATATTCAATCATTCCTATTTCTAAGGTTTATTTATCACTGCTCTTACTTTTCTCTTAGAGGAAAATGTTGGTAGTATGATAAAACATATGCAATGTTTAAGCATATTTGGTAGCTGCAATTTAGCTTATTTTAAAATGTTATCCATTATGATGCTTCTGGCCTCAAGTAATAGAAAGTCTAACTTCACACAAGAGTATTATTTCATATGGAAGATATTCAGAGAGTAAATGGGCTCAGGGCAGGGTGAAAGACATTATCAGGGAACCGGGTTCTTCCCCATCTTTCTGCTCTGACTTCCTGGGTGTCAGCTTCCTCTTCAGACTTATAGCAAGGTGCTTGTCCTAAGGTACAAGATCAAACTCATAAAGTCAAATCTCCTGGGAAGATGTCATTCTCTTCCAAGCTAAAAACCAAAAGCTCAGCAAAGCATCTTCTCTCTGCCATACCATGAGTCTGAGAAGTAGCTACTGAACATCAGTATCATGCCAGGAGGCTTCCCTGGTGACTTAGACGGGAAAGAATCTGCCTGCAATGCAGGAGACCCGGGTTCAATCCCTGGGTTGGGAAGATCCCCTGGAGAAGGGAATAGCAACCCATTCCAATGTTCTTGCCTGGAGAATTCCATGGACAGAGGAGCCTGGTGGGCTACAGTCCATGGGGTCACAAAGAGTTGGACATGACTAAGCGACTAACACAGACAGAAAATGCCAGGATTGTTCATGATACAATTTTAAAAAGTATAAAGGAAAAGCCATTCAGTCTTTCATTTGGGGATCATGACTAGTTCAGATAATGAAGTACAGTTGCCCCTCAGTATCTGTGAGGATTGGTTCTAGGACCCCTACTTCAGTACCAAAATCTGATGATGATCAAATCCCTTATGTAAAATAGCATAGCATTTACGTACAGTCTTTGCACATCCTCCATATACTTTAAATCACTCCTAGATTACTTATAATACCTAATATAATTGATATATATGTTGCTGCCATTGCATAGAAAATTCAAAATTTGCTTTTTGGAACTTTCTGGAACTTTTTTTTTTTTTGTATATTTTCCATCTGAGTTTGGTTGAATTCATGGATGCAGAATCCATGGATACAACGAATCAACTATAAATCTGTTTTAGAACTTTAAAGCAGGACAGAGATACTCTTGCCATGAGGTTAACCCTGCCTTAGCTGACTCTCCATATATGGTTAGACAGTTTGACCTAATTCCTACTTCTGAAGAGAATGAATCCCGTACTTGTAAACTCTGTACTCAAGGATGATTTTTCAAAAGAATTATCATAGACTTATAATCTTATTATCATAGACTACACTGGTGTTACTTTTGAAGTGACCAAAGCTGAG
This sequence comes from Antilocapra americana, assembly GCA_007570785.1. Lineage (NCBI taxonomy): Eukaryota > Metazoa > Chordata > Mammalia > Artiodactyla > Antilocapridae > Antilocapra > Antilocapra americana. Next base: position 137,539 of record ML660218.1, on the reverse strand, counting down.
AAATGAAGAATGCATTTTGGATTGCAACTAAGGTCTATGTGAGATATTTAGAACAAAATTTTCAGCAAGAGTAAGCACAATCAGGTGGTGCGAGGGGTAAAGAAAGAACTCACCTGCCAATGCAGGAGACATAAGAGACGTGGGTTCAGTTCTTGGGTTGGAAAGATCCCCTGGAGGAGGGCAGAACAATCCATTCCAGTATTCTTGCCTGGAGAATCCCCATGAACAGAAGAGCCTGCTTGGTTACAGTCTATGGGGTCACAAAGGGTCAGATATGACTGAAGCGACTTAGTACCCATACAAGCATACTCATAGCTGCTCTAGATTAAAATATATGACATCTGGTATGTAGAGTGCATTTCCAAACCCATTGTTCTCAGTTATATGCTGTTTTGTATTGGCAAATATTATACTATGGTCTAAAATTGGACTGTGTAATGGAATAGTAATCATATTATTCAGATCTTATATGTAGAGATTTGCAGAGTCAAATGGTAGTATGTGTTAAAAGCATGATAGCGTGAATATATTATAGAATATCTAACCATACCCCTATTTTATATTTCCAACAACATGTTGTACTGCCTTCTGGAGCATAAGAGTGACACAGTTTCTCTGCATTGGAGACCTGGTAGGAGAACTCCTCCTGGGTCATAGAGTATGCACATTTTTCATTTTCATGAATGCTGCCAAATGACTTCCACAACAGTTGTGCTAATTCCCACCAGCTGTATATGAGAGCTTTTGCTTCACTAAATTCTCATAAACACACAATATGATAAGACACTTTAATTTTTACCAATCTGGTGGGCGAGAAATGGCGTCTCATTTTTTTCCTCATTTGCACTTCTCAGATTCCCAATGAGATTAAACTTAAACATTTTCTTCCATGTTCATTAGCTATGATAAGCCTTTCTTCTTCTGAAAAGTGCCTATTTGTTCTGTTGGCTCATTTTTCTACTGGAATGTTTTCTATTTCATATTGACATTAAGTTTTTCCTATATGTGTCGGTGCTTGGGTGTTAATGCTTCTTTTATTCCTTTGTTGTTATAAGTTCAGTTACCAAGTCATGTCCATGTCCAGTGACCCTATGGACTGCAGCACACCAGGCTTCCCTGTCCTTCACTATCTTCTGAAATTTGCTTAAACTGCTCATTGAGTTGAGTCAGTGATGCTATCCAATTATCTCATCCTCTGTCACCCCCTTGTCCTCGGGTCTTCAATCTTTCCCAGCATTTATTCTTTTACTCTCTTTTTATTTGTTTATCCTTGATATGTTTAAGTACTATCCCAGAAGCTAACTGTGTAATTATTTAGGTCCATGAACAATAGTTGTGCATGGGTGATCAGTCGCTTCAGTTGTATCTGACTCTTTGCAACCCCATGGACTGTAGCCCGCTAGACTCCTTTGTCCATGGAATTCTCCAGGCAAGACTACTGGAGTGGGTTGCCATGCCCTCCTCCAAGAGATCTTCCTGATGCAGGGGTTGAACCCATGTCTCCTGTGTCTAATGCACTGAAGGTGAATACTTTACCCACTGAGCCAGGAGGGAAGTTCCAAGAAATAGCTAGCTTATTTTAAAACGAAGGATGGGGATGGGGGAAGATTCAGTGTAATGAGACAGTCTTTCATTTCTGTGAGTTTCATTAAGAGCTCTTTATCTTAGATTTGCCCAGATCTTCTCATGCAGAGTGCATCTCTGCATGAATTCTCCTGGCCTTGTGCTTTCTTTTCCTGTTACTTCCATGTTTATTTGTTATGGTGTTAAAGAGGCCCTCCTAGTCCAATAGTGAATCTGTTCTGGTTTCATGATGCTTAAGTAGTATGCCAATGAGACATTCATTATGCAAGGTGTTAAAGCAAAGCACTCAATGATCTGTGAAGGAAACAGAACTTCATCTTTAGTTCTGAAGGACTATCTAAGACAGATTATGGCAGTTCATCATAAAGGGGAAAAAAATAGTCTCAAGTAATTTTATAAGACAAAAGAATAGCAAGGATGTACTTTCTTCATTTAAAAACACATAAACTACATGCAGTCTGAGTTTTTCCCAAACAAAGAATTCCTGAATAGATAGAAGAAAAGTCTAAAAAATGCATCAACCGGAAGTACTGTGCTAAATTGCCCAATTACTCATGCTCTAAAGAAACTTTCACAATGCAATTCACACCACTCGCCAAACTTGTTAGTTCATTTTCAACTGCAAGAAACAACAGGGTAGTTTTCTTTCCCTATTTCTGGGTGGTGAAAAATGAGTAAGGTCATAAACCAGATATGTATCATTACCATTTATATCTGAAGAGGCTACAGCCAATTAGATTATTTTTTTGTGTTATCTGCAGGGCAATAAATAGAGGTAGGAGAAAAGTCAAGATGTTGCTTGTACCCAGGCTGGCATAAGGAGATGGTGCAGACCTCACACTTGGGAATTGAGTGGGTGAGGGGGTGCATATGAAAGAATACTCGCACTAGGATTTACTTCTCTTACAAAGGCCCATCCTCTCAGAAGGAGGCTGTATCATAAAGAAGGTGATGAATTTTGGCATCAGGCATCCTGTAGAAGGAAATGGCAACCTACTCCCGTATTCTTGCCTGGGAAATCCCATGGACGGAAGAGCCTGGTGGGCTACAGTCCACGGGCTCGCAAGGAGTCGGGCACAAGTACACACATACGCCTGCATGGCTGTCCAAAACACAGCATTAGCAAGTCACTTAACCATATAAGAGAAAAAGGTACGATGATACATACTTTGGAGGGACTCCATGAAGACTAAGAGATACGATCCATGTACCACAAGCAGCAAATGCACTGTGCTTAACAGATGCACAGAAGTTCTTTCAAATTCCTCCTTTCATATTCTGTAATGGGATACTGCACTCAAGATTGGGGCTCACTGAGCAGCTACATAAAGTGATGGGATTCTGTGGGACTATCAGAGGTCCCCTACACTCTACACCCTCTAGCGCAGGGGTCCCCAACCTCTGGGATCTAATGTCCGATGATCTCAGGTGGAACTGATGCAATAATAGTAGAAATAAAGGGCACAATGAATGTAATGCACTTGAATCATCCCCAAACCATCCCTCTACCCCTGGTTCATAGAAAAATTGTCTTCCTTAAAACCAATCCCTGCTGCCAGAGGTTGGAGACCACTGTCCTGGAGCCTCTCCCTGTGAGGTCTGTTGATTGTCACCCGCCCTCCCTTTCCCCTCTTACATACTTCTGATTCCTTCTCCCAAATGTAACTTGAAGTGTTTCTTCCCACTGTTTTAAGACTTCTTCAAGGATAAAAATGAGTATCAGAAACTGCGGCAGCTTTAAACATTTTTTTTTCTAAGACTAAATGGGTGTTCATTCTAAAAGAGCAGGGATCAAATATAATACTAATTTTCAAAGCCAAACAAATGCTATTGGCTCCGTCACCATCTAAGACACCTGGGGTTTGATTTCTTGTTAAGGTTTTTTTTTCAGTCCTTTATAATACCTGTATGTGGGATAGGTTCACCCTTTCATCAGAAATGGGTCGGAAACAATGTGACAGAAAGAAATGTCTTTCCTAAACCACTGCCAGACCTGTGTCATGGAATCATTTTTTTTTAATTAAAATCTCTGTAGATCATTACAAGTTTGATTTATTAGAAAAATTAAACTGAGATCAAAAGAAAACATTTTATCGGTTGGATGGCTGACTAGCTTTCCATCCCGAGGCTCCTTTTTTATTTCTCCTAGTTGAATCCAGTGCTCAGCCTAGCTCCTGCTTTCTCTTTCTCAAGCAGGAAACCTGAGAGTTTCTATCTGGATCTCAGAGCACTGCTTTTGTGGATTTCTCTTTGTGCTCGCCTCCTGACCATTTGTGAACCCCAAACAAGGCACTTCTTGGAGTTTCCAGAACTCTAAGATCTCTGAAGCCTTCTACCTAAGAGCTTATACTACATGGAGGGTGCCTAGTTCCATCCCTCTGCGTGACAGTCACGCTGCCCTCCTGCCTGCGGCAGGTACACAGTGCAGTACAACCCACAAAAGCCCTTGCCTATAAAACATGTATTGGGAATAATATTGGGAAGAAAGTAAATCATTTTTCCACAATGAATAAAAATTATTTTACTGAAATTCATTTGCAAGGCAAGTTTTTGTTTTTGCTTTTCTGCTGTGGTTCTGCAAGAAAGAAATTCAACTTGCTCGGTCAGACCTTTGACTCTATATTTAAAGAATCTTAATGTCAAGGATAATTTAATAAAGAGTGAAGAAGAACTAAAGAGCCTCTTGATGAAAGTGAAAGAGGAGAGTGAAAAAGTTGGCTTAAAGATCAACATTCACAAAAATAAGATCATGGCATCCAGTCCCATCACTTCATGGGAAATAAATGGGGAAACAGTGGCTGACTTTATTTTTGGGGACTCCAAAATCATTGCAGATGGTGATTGCAGCCATGAAGTTAAAAGACGCTTCCTCCTTGGAAGGAAAGTCATAACCAACCTAGACAGCATATTGAAAAGCAGAGACATTACTTTGTCAACAAAGGTCTGTCTAGTCAAGGCTATGGTTTTTCCAGTAGTCATGTATGGATGTGAGAGTTGGACTATAAAGAAAGCTGAGCACAGAAGAATTGATGCTTTTGAACTGTAGTGTTGGAGAAGACTCTTGAGAGTCTCTTGGACTGCAAGAAGATCCGACCAGTCCATCCTAAAGGAGATGAGTCCTGGCTGTACATTGGAAGGACTGATGTTGAAGCTGAAACTCTAATACTTTGGCCACCCCATGCGAAGAGCTGACTCATTGGAAAGGACCCTGATGCTGGAAAAGATTGAGGGCAGGAGGAGAGGGGGACGACAGAGGATGAGATGGTTGGATGGCATCACTGACTTGATGGACATGGGTTTGGGTGGACTCCAGGAGCTGGTGAAGGGCAGGGAGGCCTGGCGTGCTGTGGTTCATGGGGTCACAAAGAGTCGGATATGACTCAGTGACTGAACTGAACTGAACTGATTTAGAAATTGTGTGGGAAACAAATCTAATTTTCTAGTTACATATGATCTCTAGTGTTCAGCATCTTTTTAAAAGAGATATAATTTATTAGGCACTAGTGAAGGGCTTGATGCTAAGAGTTTACTTAATACAAATCATCGTATTTTGTTCTCACAAGGTTACATTATCCTCAGAGGTGATTAAATAACATGCCTAACAAGTAGCCAATAATAAGTTCATTGCACATCTTTGAATTCGACCAAGAATACTCAGGAGCCCACACTCAAACTTCTGACTAGCACCTTGTACAGTGAACAGTGTATCTGTCCTTCATTTAGTAAGTCAGATAAACTTCAGGGTTGTTTCCAACTATAAGCCTGTGGAGGGCCTGGGCTGAAACTCTCACACATCTCAACCCTGCAGCATGTACAAAGGCATCTTGAATACATGCTTTTTGATTAGGATGATAATAATTAAAAATAAAATTATATGAATGATCATAGAGAATACTGATTAGACCAATTTAATAAAATCTGCATCATCACTCCACTAAAGATACATTTTAGCATCTTGATGATTTAATAGAAAATTGCTATACTGCAATTCCCAGCTGCACAAAACCTATTCTCAAGCATGATCATTATAATCTCGTGCTTTATTAAACATCTGAAAGAAATGGCATAATGGTCCTTCAAGGACAGCTCCATTAGGGGGAAAAAATAGAATAATCTACAGTATAATGTGTTTAAAACGTTTTTTAAAATAGTGTTGTCATTAAGGTGATCAGCACCTACGTTATTCTCATTGAAACAGCCTAAGGTCTCCTGATTAAAGAGAGAACTGCATACCCTTTGCCTGGCCCATTAAATGAACCAAAGATATAATCTATACACGTCTTCCTATGTCTAGTTTCATTAAGATGAAAATCTTCAAAAACCAGTTAGATATCAGTGCAATAAACTAGGCTGGGGAAAGAGGAACAGAAAGACACATAGCTTTATTGACCAATAAAATTTAATTGACTATCTATATTCTCACTTAGAAATTGGTCAAAATGCCCCCCATATTCAGTTTGATGCTAATAGAGCTTCCTTTTAAGGTCAGAACAGGCTTCTCAGACTGGAGAAGGAAAAGGCTACCCACTCCAGTATTCTCACCCGGAGAATTCCATGGACAGAGGAGCCTGGAGGTCTACAGTCCATGGGGTCACAAAGAGTCGGACACAAGCGAGTGACTAACACTTTCACTTTCAAGTTTTTCAAAAAGCATAAGCCTACCATTGTTCATCTACTCTTGGCCAAAAGTATATCAGGTGTTCAGAAAGCATCTTGTCGAAGAGTTAATTATTATTCCTCAATCTACCTCTTCATTTACAGGTGGAACCTACTGGTCTGAAAAAGGATAATAAGATTAATAAAATCTTATTAATCTTATTAAAATTCTATCACGACATAAAATCTACAATTTTCATGTCTGTTTCCATTTATAAATTCTCACATTAACAATAGTGATTCCCATTTTCCAGATGAGGAAATTGAGACTCAAAAAGATGACATGACTGGCCTGAGATGACATTGATCTTAAATGGCTAAAAGAGAATTTCAAGCCGGAACTTCCAACTGGCCCTGGGCTCTTCATAGGATATGATCATTTTTCAGTTAAAAATTTCCCCTTACCTGGTGCTTGCCATACAGCCCAAATTCTCCAGAACATTATTACATGCTTTGTAAATGAATCTGTAAATGGTTTGTGAAAAATGAACCTCTTACGCTCAGCAGGCAGCAGGCACTGATAACCGTTATCTGCCTGCTGTGAGGCTTAAGGCAAGTTAGTAAATCTCTCTGAAACTTAACTTTCTGTTCTTAATATCAAAATAATAACATACTTGCCTTTGAGAGAAATCAACAAAATAGCATGTTAGAGGAACTCTCACAGAACTTGGCACATGGTGAGTTCGCAAAGCCTATTTAATATGCATCTCAGTTTGAGCATTATCAGAACCTACATGATAATTAAAGCTGTGAATGCAGTTTTTTTTCCCTTTTCAAAAATGGAGTTATCGTGTGGGTTAAATAAGTGCAGAGTGGACTGGATGGTTTGTTCATTTGTAAAATAGGAAATAAAAGAGCATTGGGAAGAGATAGAGATAGGACAAGAGCAAAAAGATTAAAAAGCTGAGAGAAATAAAAAGGATTTCAAGAGAAATGATACCTATACACATGCACATATCAGCCTATGGATGATGACTGCATGACCCAAAGCAGATAGAGTACTTAGATACTTATTATATCCTCCCATTAACTCTATGAGATAACTATTATAATTATTGTCCCCATTTTACAGACATGTAAATTGAGGAACAGAGAGGTTAGGTGTCTTACCCAAGGTCACACAGCTGATTCAAATCCTAGCTCTTTGATTCCGAAGACTGGGCTCTTATTCCATGCTGTTCTGCTCCTGGCCTGTGCTAGGAATCAAAAGCAGCAGAAGGGTAGATTGGATAGTGAAAATATTCAATTAGCCAACTGCAGGACATCTGGGTCAACAGCAGAAACCACCTGAGTGTGCCATGGTTTGGACAGAGCTGGCCCAGGGCAGCAGGTCCAGGAACCTGGGATGATGGGACAGAAAGCAGACAGTGTTCTTTAAACACTCGCCAAGGTTGCTGCGGGATCACCTACATCTAGAGGGTGTGGCTGAAAAATGCCAAATTCTCCCAGCAATCCATTTCCAATGTTGAGCCTGTGAGGGCTGCCTTTGCACTGCAAGCTCAGGGATGTCTGCACAACTGGCCAGACTTCTACCTCGGTGTAACATCCTCAGGGATGTTCTTAGGCCATTCCCTGTCCTCCTTACTTATAAACATATCAACTTCAGCTCACCCATCAGTTGCTGACTATGAGTCCCACGACCTGCCTTTGCCCTTCAGCTGAAGCCCTTCAGTACCATCTCTGCAGTCAGAACCAGCTCAGGCCAGGCTGCACCATTGCTGATACAACAGGACATTTAACCTCTTTGACATCTGTGTGACGTTTAACCTCCTTGACTTTTAACCCCCACGAGTATATCTCCATCTACAAATAGACGTACAACAGGATCTAACATCCAGGGAAGGGGCAAAGGTATGATGAGATGCCACCTGTGAAAGCAATCTGGTGTTCCATAAATATTTACTAAATTTGGATGTCAGTAGCAAATATTACTTATGAATGGCTGAACTGTTTCTAGACTCTCACTGTTGGAGAATCCATCTCAGCTTTAAAGATGATCTATAAATCACCTGGATTAAGTAGTTTAAGGAATTGGATGTGACATCAGAGATGGGGCACCTCTTTTCCACACACCCCACAGTGGTGCTTTGCTGTGGCTTCTGCTACCAACATAAATGTGTGCAGCCTAAATATCTTGAGCCATGATTATATATCATTAATGTCACTTTTAGCATTGGAAAATTGCTTTTCTGTCATTTTTATGAGTAGTGACTCACCCATGCCTGGGATGCAGTTACTATTGTTAGCTCTTCTCATAGAAGTGGATGGTTTGGAACACAGAAAAGAGTTGGTATCTGAATCAGGATAAAAGCTGCTCTTGTGTTGCATAGCCCAATCCCTCTTAAAATACACTCATAGTTTCAAAGCAAATAATTTTCTCAATTAGCCCAAAAGGACACCCGAGTAGAATTTTTTTTTTTTTTTAACTGGGGTAATTCCAGTTGACAAATTTAGGGACAATGAGTTCTGGCCAAATCTGAGGGTGATTATGGAAATTTGAAGATGCCCATTTAGATTTCAATTTCTAGGAATAGATAAGTAAAAATGGAAAAATTTAAATAAAATTTTCTTACACTGGAAAGGAACTTTATTTTAAAGCTAACAAAATGGAGGCCATAACTCAAACAACCTACTTACATACCTAGTTAGTACAAAAACTAGCATTAAAACCAAAATCTCTTCCCTCCAAGCCCAGTATCATTTTTTAAAGCATTATAAATATAGGGGCATGAGAATCTAAAGCATTCCTATTACTTTGTGGGCAACCAGGTCACTCCTAATCTAATATTGGAAATCCCAGATATCTCTCTAAATTTAATAGTCTAGGAAGGGCACATGGTCAGTAGTGATTGATCAAAAATCCATTTCCATTGTACTATTAATAAGAATGGCCTAGATTCAAGGGGTAAAGGCATTGAGCCACCTTGACTTTCAGATCCTTCCTGAAATTTTTTACTTCTCTTCAATTTGTATATACAGGAGATTAAAATATAATAATCTATGGTACTAACTTCAGGTGGCGGAGATACTGGGCAAATAAATTGTCTGAAGCAATTTCCCCGCTTAAAAATTGAGAATTTATGGTCTCTGTCTGGCATTTATTGCCATTGACATCTGTGAAGATTTTCAGACAAGAATGTATTGTCTTCCACATCTCGCTTCAGTTCACTGCACTGTATTCCATTCAGGACTTTTTTTTTCAAGAACCATCTGTTTAAAATTACTTTATTAATTCCTTTTGGTGTATTTTTTGACATGTCTACAAATTAGAGATCATAAATTTTCTAATAACAAATCGTTCATAGAGCTCTAGGCAGAACCTAACATGAGAATCTAAACATAGAGGTGGTATTTACATATGCACCCAAGTAACTCATACATCATGGAAGCCATGTCTGTTAACACTGAGATGACCGGTAGGCAAGCTCTGATAACAGGGAACACAGCTGGACTTTCCCTCAGGTCTGATGAACTCTGCAGGAAGGCTGCGATTTGACTCTCATTCTACATCTCCATCTTATCTCATGGTTTTCTTTAAAAATAACATATTTGACTTGAAGCTTAAGGCATACATTTCCCAGGAAGTTTGCTCTCAGACCATTATCTCTTCATTGCGAACCAATGGATCACTGCCTGGTTTCCAGTGGTGTTCAGAAAAGCAAAAGGAGAATTAGGTGTAATACTGTTTCTTTACAAATATGCACACAGCATCTCACTTTATTCTGCCCATCGTAAAACTCTGCAACCACTATGCACCATCAATCCCAGAATGCCTTCTCCTAGCTCAAGACTGGAAATGCCCAAGGGAGGCTGGGGCTTTGATGCCTGGACACATGCCTGCAGGAGGGCACAGGCTGTTGAAGGATGGAGGGCTCACATGCCCAGCAGCAGATGAGAAAGGGCTTTGCGGCCATCCTACATGGTTCCTTCCTTGACCTGAGGTCCACGTATAAGGAGACTGTGTCCAGACTCTTCCCCAGAGAACCCAAACAAAGAGTGATTTGTGCAGTGAATGCTGGTTTTGTTGTCACAGAGATAGGAGACTCTGGTCAGCCCTTTATTTTTCTTTTTTAGCTATTTACATTCTGAAAATGGATATTAATGGATACACATACTTGTTTGGCTACAATACTCTTATTCATCTTAATCGTTGACTTTTACTGTTCTGTCTATACCCCCACTGTAGTTAATTTACCCAAACATATTTTACAATTCTTTCTATGGAGAGCAAGTTATGATACCTTCTCCATGAAACTCTTCATCTCTTGGCTCTGACACACTGATACCCTCTTGTTCTCATCCATTCTGAATGGTCCTTTCTCTGCTTCTTTCTCTTCTGTCTTTTAAATAAGTATGAAACACCAAGGTTTTGACTTCTCCTCTGTCTTAATCCCTAACATATCCCCTGAGTGGTGGCACTGCATTCTAATTACTGAATGTGATCACATCTATTTCCAGCTAACTGCCTAATCAGGATATTTGTATTTCAGTTCTCAGCATTCATTCCCTAGCCTAGTCAAGTGCACACACATACACACACACACACACAGAGAGAGAGAGAGAGAGAGAGAGAACCAGCTTCTCCTAATTTCCCTAATGCTATTTATTGCACCAATATTCTGAGCCAGTCAGATTCAGACCTGCACAATTCCCCATTCTTTTCTCTCCATCATGAAATTGCCATCACAGGCGCTTCATGATGTGGCCACAGTAGCCCAAGCTTTCTGACATGGCTTTCTTCTTTGCGTCGCCATTTAATTTACTCTGGTGAAAACCAAACACCTCTTTGTTTGTATTAATCTTATGCATAAAATATTCTGGGACAACCGCATGAAGCTTCAATGTAATTTAGTGGAATTACATGCAGAACTCACTTTATTGAATTCACTTTATGGCGCTTCACACATACTGAGGTTTTCACAAATTGAAGTTTTGTGGCAACCCTGTGTTGAGAAAATATATTGGCCTCACTTTTCCAATGGTATTTGCTCACTTCCCGTCTCTCAGTCACATTTTGGTAATTCTCACAAGATTTCAAACTTTTCCATTATTATTTGTCACAGTGATCTCTGATTTTATTATTGTAATTGGGGAGAGTTTAAGATGGCATACTTGCTCTGTTTTCTGACTGCTCCACCGACTGGCCATTCACCCATCTCTCTCCCTCTCCTGGAGCCTCTCTATTCTCTGAGACACATCAATATTGAAATCAGGCCAATTAATAACCCTACAATGACTTCCACATGTTCCAGTGAAAGGAGGAATCAATCAATCCAGCAAACTTGAATGTTGTCTTATTTTAATAAACTGCCACAGCCACTCCAATCTTCAGCAACCACCACCCTGATTAGTCAGCCGCCATCAAGATCTAGATGTGACCCTCTGACAACCAAAAGACTGCCTCTCGCTGAAGGCTCAGATGATGGTTAGCATTTCTTAGCAATATTTTTAATTAAGATATGCACATTTTTTAGACATAATGTTACTATACACTTAACAGACTATAGTATAGTGTAAATATAACTTTCCAATGCACTAGAAACCCCCAACATTCCTGTGATTCACTTTATGGTCATATTCCCTTCATTGCAATGGTCTGGAACCCACGATATCTAGTAGATCTGTCTATAATTTGCCATTTCAGACCTTACCAAGGGTAGCCATGAGACATACCTGTGCAAGGTCTGTCTAACCTTTCATGTCCTGTTCTAAACACCAAAAATCTAGAGGATGTCTACCTAACGGAACGCCTACTCTTTTCTCAGCCTTATTTCCTTCACCGGCAGCTACTGAGATGTTACCCTCCTCCAAGGCTCAGCTCTAAAGAGAGTTCCTCTGAGAAGCCTTCTGCGCCTATTCCTGGGCACGTCCTTCCCTGTCCCTGAACTGCCGTACCACAGACCACTCTGACCACATCTACACGAGGTGCCTTGACTTGTCCGCATGTGCATCCTTGTCTTAACACATCACTGGAGTGTCAGCCTCTTGACACTGTGCCTTCTCGACCACGGCAGCTTCCAGGGCACCCAGCACATGGACTTGTTCACAGCAGGGAAGAAAATGTTGACTTTTGAACAAGGGGTATTTGAGCTCCCGGGTAGAGGAAAGAGGTGCTATAAACCAAGAAACAGAAGCATCACTACATAGAAATGACTGGAAATAAGGAAAATAAACTGCATGTGTGGGAGATGCATGGACCCTTTTGAATGTGCTTTGAGTTTTATGAAGTCTGATACCTTCAGTGATCCCAGTGTCCACATCCATCACTGATCCCTAATGTCAAGTGGTCCTTTCCCAGCCCCTCCCTCACTCCTGTCCTTGTAGCTGAACAACACAAACATCTACCAGACTCCAATGGCCTTCCCTGGAAATTCTGCTCTTAATCTTTATTCCAGCCATTAAAACTGGGCTTACTGCTCCTTCCACCTAATACGCCAGTCTGGCAGCTAGATTGCTTTGCTTAATGCTCTGGCTGTTAAAGTGTTAGTCGCTCAGTTGCGTCCAACTCTTTGCAATCCCATGGACTAGAGCTCACCAAGCTCCTCTGCCCATGGGATTCTCCAGGCAAGAATACTGGAGTGGCTAGCCATTTCCTTCTCCAGGGAATCTTCCTGACCCAAGGTTGAACCCAAGTCTCCGGCATTGAAGGCAGATTCTTTACCATCTGAGCCACCAGGGAAACCCCATGCTATGACTATCCTTGCTAATCTTCGTGGTGCCCTGAGCTTTGGATTCTAGTTTGTGTTTCTCAGTGCCATCTTCACATCTCCTCCAACACAAACTCTTAATACTTGAACCTCAGCCAGGTGCCACCTATCTGCTTAAAACAGCTCTTAATACACATCACTTGCCTCCTCCAAGACCACTGCCACACTCCAGGTACTATTCCACTTGCCCTCACTGGTCCTATTGTGACCTCTCCCCCTGGCGCTGGCTCTTGCTGGCTTGGATATTTACCTTGTAGCTCCTCAGATATGCTCTAAGAGCAGGCACCTTGATATACACCCAGAGGGCCCACAGTACCCAAGTGAGAAGGTCTGAGTTGTGCCCCTGGACCCTTGCTCTCAAGGACTTACAGCTTTAGTTGACCTGGCTCTGACCACAGCTGTGACAGGTTGACAGGTGTCAGCTGCAGAGAACCGAGAAACATGCAGCAGAAACCCCATGCCACCTTTAGGGCGCTCGGGATCAACTGGTGCCTCTAGCTGCTTCTGCCCTTAGGTGACCCTGTAAGGCTGTGGTCAGGAAAACACAAAGGAACCTACTTCAGAAAGGCGAGACATTTTTTAAGAAGAAAGACACTGAAAATATCACAAGCCGCTCTATTTCCACAATAGGTATACAGCATGTATCAAAGCAATAAATACAAGCCCTTTGAATTGCTCCAAAACTCCTGAAATAAACCAAATTTCATTTTTAATGCATGCAATAAACTTTTTCCCTAGGATATCAGTTAAAATGGCTCTAACTTAAAAAAAAAAATAACAACCGACTTGTTCTGTATTCCTATGGCTGAGAATAAATAGATCAACTAACTTTAAAGTTGGCAGGTTTACAAGTTCCCACAGAGAAGAGAAATTAAAGCCAAACTGAAGATAAAAAGTAAGTATTTTTTTATATTTATGAAGTCTTAAAATTACAGAGCTGAACATACAAGGTCAATACAGAGCTGGCAGAGAGCTGCAGTTAGACATCTCCTACATTAGCTTTTTTTCCTAAAGTGAGAAACTGTGATTGAGAGGGTGGAGTTGTGGGCTGAGCCAGAGAGCAGGGATGGGCCTTGGCTCTGGGGCTCTGAACAAACTTCATCCTGAATAAACATTTGCAGGTAAATCCCCAACTCTAGGCTCTGCTAAATCTCTTCCCAAAGATAAGTCAAAATATGAATTGTGAGATATAATGCTCTCTGCAGTATTTGCAAATTATCTTGTCTTTATTTTGCAATTATATTCTGTTTTTTCCCTAGATATTTTCATTCCGTCACCCACCAGCAGTAAGCTGCACAGGACAAGATTTCTGAGTGCAGAGAAGAAAGCCTAACACGTTTCTCCCTTAATAAAAATCTGCTGAGTGAATGAATATATTTTTATCCTCACTGTGGTGGTTTAGTCACTAAGTTGTGTCCAACTCTTGAGACCTCATGGACTATAGCCTGCCAGACTCCTCTGTCCATGGGATTTCCCAGGAAAGAATACTGGAGAGGGTTACCATTTCCTTCTCCAGGGAATCTTCTGATTCAGGGATCGAAATCACATCTCCTGCATCTCACCAATCTAAGCACCTATTCAATGGCACCCCCAAAAGAAAAAAAAATTTGCTTGTTCACTAAATATATAAGGACCATACAAGCACTGTAATTTAAGGTGTCACTTTCAAAGGTAACATTATATTTTATCACTTTGAGAGCCTGTCATTGAAGCTGAGAAAGAATATTAATCTTCCTTGTATTTATCGCTCTGATCACTAGAAACTTATTAACATTTAATTGTCTTGAATTTGAATCTGATTTCCAGGAAGCTTCAAAGAATTAGCACACTCTAAGTAAATCCTTGTTAGATATTAGTTTTTGATCTCAAAGGATAGTTAATTTAGCTTGTTTACATGACAGACTTGGACAGAGTTAAAGGTCAAATTCTACCTTGGAAGTCTAAATATAACTGACAGTTGATATTAACAATTTTATAATTATGGAATCTATGATTAGAATTGTCTAAATACCTTGTGCTAGTAAAAAGTGTCATATGATTCTGATTCATCCTCCTGAGAGATGACCTGACTTTTGGGTTTTCATTACCCTTAGAATTATCAGCTTCAAAACAGCATTTATGAAAAGAAATTAACATAAACCTTTAAATGAGTTTTTTTCTGAAAAGCTACTTGCTCATATAAAGTTGAAAATCAAAAATGAAATTACTTAAATTAATCATTCCTTCACTCACACAACACATAATTACTGAATGCTTGGTTTGTGTTGTTTACTCTGCTAAGTTTTGGCAAATGCAAAACAAACAAAAACAAATCCATAAGACACTGTCCTTATTCTTGAGGAGTCTAGTAGGGGAGTCAGTTTTTATTTGTTGATTTCATAAGCACTGGTATTTACAAAGACCATATGGGTTAAGTTTACATTAGGCTGGAAGCTCCATGAGGGCAGCAGCTAGTCTGTGCTGCTCACCACTAACTCTCTAATACCAGGACTATCAAAAAGTATTTGTTTCTGTGTGACATTTTCCAAAGTGTTGGTGCAGACAGAAAAACAGATGTGAAAACAGAACAACATACAGTGTGACAAATGAGATAATAAAAGAATGCACAGGGAGCTTTATTGCCTTAATATACTTCCTTAGTTGGCCTGTAGAAGGCAGAGAAATAGAAACTGTTGGGCTGAAGCCCAGTTGGGACGCCAAGCATGAGAGGATGCTCCAGGCAGAAATAACGGCATGGGGACAGGAAAAAAACACAGCATACTCTAAACCCACAAAGTTATTATAGCTGACAAGGAAATTTCAAGAGTGCCATGGACATAATCAGGATTTTTCTCAGGATTCCTTATAAACTGTTACCTAAGCAAAAACAATGCCTCTACAAGCAACTGACATGAAAAATTATAAATGGACTAAAGTTGATTTCTTATAATTATTTAATCAAAGGATAAAAAACCTTTCACTATACCATTTGCAAAGTTTGAGTTTTCTTTTCGAATATTAGCATTTTTGATGACTTTCAGAAACAGCCCAATGGTTTTCATAACTCCTGGAATCAAATCAGAGCTGCAGTTGTTCCTAATGCAATGAAGATTTAATATTCTAATCTTCTATACTCTGAATAAGCCAGTAGTGAAACCCCAAACCCCATGCCACCATTTCCCCTAGTCTGATAAACTATCTCAATTGTGTATTGAAAAACACAAATAAATTAATACATGCATTCAACCAACAAATAAATGGTGATTCTTGGAGGCTGAAAGGGTTCTTTATTTTGTGTGCATACCCAGGAATAACTTCTCCTGAGTGCCTTAGAAGAATAAACCTGAAAAGATAAGTGAGGTCTGGTCATCCTTGGAGAAATGGAGAAGGAAAAACAGCTCTGGTCCTTTGGGATAGGATTGTGGGGATGAGGGAGGGCAGGGGGAAGGCATAGTGCAATTCACAGGAGGGTAATCAGGGAGCCAGTGTATCTGAAACTCAGTTGTAAGAGGAATGACTGAAGGTCTAGGGTATTTAGGTTGAAGAATTATACATTGACGGGAATAATGAACTGTCTTCAAATGATGTAGGGAAAGTGTGATAGTTAATTTTACGTGTTAGCTTCACTGGGCCAGGGGGTGCTCAGAAGTTTATTTACTCAAACATTATTCTGGGTGTTTCCATAAATGTGTTTTGGATGAAATTAGCATTTAAATCAGCAGCGTGAGTAAAGCAGATTGCTCTTCCTTGTTTGGGTGGGTCTCACGCAATCAGCTGAAGGTCTGAATAGAACACAATACTGACCATCCCCCAATTAAGAGAGACTTTTCCTGTCTGACATCCTCCCTACTGAATATACATTCTTCCTGAATCTATAGCAGCTTTCAGCTTTGTACTTAAGCTGGTATATCACCTCTGCAGATTTTAGACATGACAGTATCCATAATCATGTGAGTCAATTGCTTGTAAAAAATCTAGGTAGATAGATACAGAGAAATAAGGGACTTCCCAGGTGGCACAGCAGTAAAGAATCCACCTGTCGATGCGGGAGACATAAGAGACACGGGTTCAACTCCTGGGTCAGGAAGATGCCCTGAAAGAAGGAAATAACAACCCACTCCAGTATTCTTGCCTGGAAAATTCCATGAACAGAGGAGCCTGGCAGGCTACAGTTGATGCAGTTGCAAAGAGTCGGACATGACCAACTGACTAAGCACTTACAGAGAGACAAACATATCTCCCACTGGTTCTGCTTCTCTGGAGAATACTGACTAGTATAGAAAGTAGTAGTGAAGGGGGAATAGCATGAGTAAACATAAAAGTGAAGAAAGTATAAGATATTTTGGGGTGACAGTGGATAGGTCAGTCTGTATGAGTAGAGTTCTCACAAAGGCATTGTGGAGAAGAAGATGGGACAGTTAAATTGGAGCTGTAGGCTTGATTCCTGCAGTTGGCCACATCACCAGATGTCTTTTGAGTGGGACAGGGATATAATTAGCACAAAATTTCAGGAAGATGTGTCTGGATACAGGGCATAACTTCCTGAAGGAGGACACGTCCAGAGGCCTTGCATCTAGACACACATTGAGGAAGAGAGAGCTCCTCTATAAAAACCTAGTTTCAACCAAAAGAAATGAAAAATACTTTCAGTTAAAAATTAGGTTGGTTAAACTGGGAAGGGGAAGCCACCATGCAAGTAAAACAAAATCATTGAACAAAATGTAAGAAGACAGGGTTTGTCCTTCTCTAAATATTACATTTTTGCAACATTTGCACTTTTCTGCCATTTTTTCCTAAATAAAGCTTCACAGTGGAAGAGAATTGTCATGACTTCCTTGGGTTCCTCTGTGACAGCTTCATCTTTCAAACAAATCAATAGGATAAAGAAGGATTCACAGGCTTTAAAGCAACCCCAATCACACTGTAAGTCTTTTAAACCAAAAATAAACTTTAGACCAAGCAACACTGAGACCTAAACCTGGAACCATCTCCATTGCAATAGGTAAGCACAACTACTCACAGGAAACACTGGCCAAATCTCAAACAATCCAACTATAGATGAAGACGAGGCAGAAACAATCATGGTGGTAGACAATGACTGAAGCTGTATAAAGGACACATGCTAAGTCACTTCAGTTGTGTCTGACTCTCTGTGACCCTATGAACTGTAGCCTGCCAGGCTCCTCTGTCCATGGGATTCTCCAGGCAAGAATACAAGAGTGGATTGCCATGCCCTCCTCTAGGGGATCTTTCCTACCCAGAGATAGAACCTGCTTCTCCTGTACTGGTAGGCAGGTTCTTTACCATGAGCACCACCTGGGAAGCCCATATTAAAGGGTAGAGTTGATTAAAATTGCCTAAGTTGTATTCTTGGGCTCCAAAATCACTGCAGATGGTGATTGCAGCCATGAAATTAAAAGACACTTACTCCTCAGAAGGAAAGTTATGACCAACCTAGAGAGCATATTGAAAAGCAGAGACATTACTTTGTCAACAAAGGTCTGTCTAGTCAAGGCTATGGTTTTTCCAGTGGTCATGTATGGATGTGAGAGTTGGACTATAAAGAAAGCTGAGCAATGAAGAACTGATGCTTTTGAACTGTGGTGTTGGAGAAGACTTGAGAGTCTCTTGGACTGCAAGAAGATCCGACCAGTCCACCCTAAAGGAGATCAGTCCTGGGTGTTCACTGGAAGGACTGATGTTGAAGCTGAAACTCCAATACTTTGGCCACCTCATGCGAAGAGTTGACTCATTGGAAAAGCCTCTAATGCTGGGAGGGATTGGGGGCAGGAGGAGAGAGGGACAACAGAGGATGAGATGGCTGGATGGCATAACTGACTTGATGGACATGGGTTTGGGTGGACTCTGGAAGTTTGTGATGGACAGGGAGGCCTGGCGTGCTGTGGTTCATGAGATCGCAGAGTCAGACACAACTGAGCGACTGAACTGAACTGAACTGAAGTTGTATTCTCTCTTTCTCCCCCTTCTCTCTTTTTCTCTTTCTCTCTCTGCCTTTTGCTTTTTTGACAACAAGAGAGCAACTAAGGTTAATCTTAAGGAAAACTGCTCTACTATATTTAAGTTACAAAAGCAATTCTAAAGAAGTAAGAACCATCTCATTAATATAATACCTTTAGTTTGTCTCAAATGAAAGATTTCTACTGATGGTACAGCTCTCTCTCCAGTGGCTTTTAAGGAATGAAAAATACTAGACAGATGGGTTGGGCAAACCCCCCAAAGAAGAAAGAGACCCTAGAATTGCTGGTGGATTTACTGTGAGCTGATTTTGGCATCAAGTTGACATCCCGATGTAAACAGCTGCGTAAATCATACCAGGGGCTTCCCTGGTGACTTAGATGGTAAAGAATCCACCTGCAAAGCGGGAGACCTGGGTTCGATCCCTGGATTGGGAAGAGCCCCTGGAGAAGAGAATGGCTACCCACTCCAGTATTCCTTCCTGGAGAATCCCATGGACAGAGGAGCCTGGTGGGCCCCAGTCCATAGGGTCGCAGAGAGTTGGACACAACTGAGCAGCTAACACACAGCCTGAAACTTTACCCATGCTCTGTACCCCCAGTGATTCTCTCCAGGGTTAATTTCTTCTAGAGGATATTTATGGATCCCCTACTGATTGGAGCTCTCCCTAGTATCTCCTTAGTTCTACTCAGCTCCCACTGAGCTTTTTAGTAACAGCGAGCTTTCATCTACCTTACTCCCATCAAGTGGCCCAACTCTTGCCAGAGACAACAATGCCACAGGCTCTAAGAACCCAGACCACCATACCTTTTCACTCCTGAGCTTACCATTTTCCCTCTGGCATCAGCAATGGGATATTCAGATCATATGCTCCTCCTGCTATTACCTACAAAGGAGTAGGCTGGAATAACTGTGGACATTGCTGGCCCTCTAGGAATTTTCCTTCCCTGGTCCCAGGCTGATGCTGAAATATGTATTCTAGTGTAAATGCCCATTGTGACTTGGGAGTTTATTTTAAATTGAATCCTTAATATGCAAATATCAGATTCACCTAGGGCACTATAAGAATGAAATCTATCTTCCATCCTGTCTCACGCTTTTACATTTAAAGGAAAGAAGAGTAATTTTTAACACACCCCTACGATGGTTTTATGCAAATTCTTCAAGCTAGGCAAATTATTTTTGTGTTAAAATTTTTCAACCCCATAAAAATAGGAGTGAATTTATGTGGCATTTTAAAACGATGTTAGGCACATTGTAAAGCTATTTCATCTCATTTATAAAGAAGAGTGAACATAAAAACAGGCCATGGCATAATTAATAGTGAAATGATTTATGGCACCAACTCTTTCTCCATACATATTTATACATTTTCTGTACATGGTATGAGTTCCTCCCCTCCAGACCCCAATCCCTACCCTTGCCATATGAGAGAAATAGTATTGGGCAAAATTCACAATATGATGCTTAAGCTCTCTAACATACCTCCACACATGCGCGCACGTGTGCGCGTGTGCACACACACACGCATCTGTGTGTGTACCATATTCCTGTAATGATTTTTCAAACTTGGTTGCATGCTAGAATTTCCTGGTGAGCCCTAAAAAATACTGCAACCTGGGCTCCACCCCCAGAGGATCTGTTTTAATTGGCTTGGTGTGCAGCCTGGGGCATCAAGATTTTTAAAAGGTCCCAGGTGAGGCTAATATATAGTCCAGATTGAGATATGTTACATTCAAAAATTTTAAGAATATGAGGCAAAGCTACCACATGGAATTTAAATGTCCCCTGTGAAATGACTTGAGTTAATTTAGAGGCCACACTATAAGGTTGCCCCATTTCTAATTCACCCTGCAATTGATTATAGCAAGTTCACCAAATATTTCCTGGGCACCTACTATGAGCCAGGCACTATGGAAGATCCTGGAGATACAAGAATAAACAAGACAGATGGGCCCTGTCTTCACAGAGTGTCGAGTTCCACAGATGTCTGTGGGCAGCAATTACTACTTCCTGTATTCCAGCTAATGTTTTGCCTGTTATTGATATTTAAACTGTATCAGATGATTCTTGAGGTAGGTATTGGATTTTTCCATTTGAAACTTCTGTTTTCCAATTTCTTATGAATACACATGAAAGCTAGTGAACTCTATATTTTTATAACAGCAATAAGAACAGAGGTCATAAAATTACCCCAAAACTAATTATCATTTCAGAAATCACCAAAAGACAAATAGGAAACATTATCTATTTATGATAATTTGAGCCTCTGCTGTGACATTTATGAGAAGCACAACTGAACTTCCCACTCTTGATAATAAGACTGGTTTCCATCAGAAGTACAGTATTGAGCTATATCACTCTTTTTCTACCTGTGATTACTGATGTGGGTTTGAATATAATTTTAAATAAATTCTAAAATATTTGCTAAGCTTTTCAAAAGAGTTGTTTGAGCTATAAAGGGATCACTGGACAGGAGATACGCCAGCAGCATTAATGGAATGTCACTGAATTTCTCTTGACTATGTTCATCTGAGAATTCTGCTCACAAATGGTTACATGTGGTGAAATGAAGTTATTTCTTCATTTTTTTTTTTAAATTTCTTTACTTTATTGTGTTGGTTTTGCCATACATTGACATGAATCCGCCATGGGTATACAAATGTTCCCCCTCCAGAACCCCCCTCCCTCCTCCCTCCTGATTCCCTCCCCCTGGGTCATCCCGGTGCCCCAGCCCCGAGCATCAACCCTGGGCTGGCGATTGATTTCACATATGATAATTAACATGTTTCAATGCCATTCTCCCATATCATCCCACCCCTGCCCTCTTCCACAGAGTCCACAAGACTGTTCTATACATCTGCGTTTCCTTTGCTGTCTCACATGCAGGGTTGGGAGAACAGGAGCACAAGGTGAGTTACTAAACTCACAATCCCACAATTCAACGTGGAACAGAAATTTCAGCAGGAATTGATTCAAATGTAAGACATATTTCAGTCCTGCCTAGAGTCCACTATAACCATCTACACAGGCTGCATTAATAATGCTAGCGAGACTTCAACAGCAGTATCCAGAGATGTTCTCCAACATTTTTATTACATATTCACCAGGCAAGGAAAGCATTTCCCATTTTTTAATTATCAGAGATTCATTTGACTCTCTCTAAAGTACCAATTTTGAAAGAAGTTTTTTCATTGTTATAATTTCCAGATATTTCTCCTAGTACAAGCTTCATTTCAAAGCAATACATGTGTGAATTTCTAACAAGGTTCATTTTTAAATAGTATAATGAGCCCAAGTTGCTCCCTGGTAGATTGCTGAGCTTTTCAGTCCAGTAGGGGCCCACTCATTATATCCATCAGACACCCACCAGCTAAGACTGCACCACAGAATTTGATACAAACATCATGCATGCCCAAAAAGGCAGACAGATGAGGGCCTCAAAGCTAGAAAATATTCATATTTTGGATTTTTCCATCTTGTGGGTCAAGAAGGAAAACTAACAGAACATAGTCTTGAAGATGGAAACCAAAAAAAAAACCCCAGAGATAACTAAGAGGGATTTACATCTGCTCAAGCCCCTGTTTGAACATTTTCAGGGACAAAGAGCTCACCACTTCATTAGGGAGCTTGTTCCACTGTTATACTATTTCAGTGAAGAATTCCATCTCTCCATCATCAGGATTCTAGTGCAACACAGTTTCTATCTCCTTGTTCTGCCATAAGCCAGCCCTGTAAATATTTAAAGGAACTTATCATGTTTACTATAAGCCTTTTCTTTCTGAGTTCAATTCCTCAGTTCCCAAAATAGTTCACCATATTATCCAGCTTCAGATGTCCTTCCATTGGATTTAAACCATTTTGAATGCTCTGTGGTCTGTAATTATTCCTGTCCATGAGTTGTTGTTCATTGTTCACTTGCTAAGTTGTGTCTCACTATTTGTGACCCCATGAGCTACAGCACACAAATCTTCCTTGTCCTTCACTATCTTTTGGAGTTTGCTCAAACTCACGTCCTTTGAGTCGATGATGCCATCCACCATCTGATCCTTTGTCATTTCCTTCTTTTCTTGCCTTCAGTCTTTCCCAGCATCAGAGTCTTTTCCAATGAGTGGGCTCATCATATCAGGTGGCCAAAGTACTGGAGCTTCAGCTTCAGCTTCAGTCCTTCCAATGAATATTCAGGATTGAGTTCCTTTAGGATTGATAGGTTTGGTCTCCTTACTGTCCAAGGAACTCTCAAGAGTCTTCTCCAACACCACAATTCAAAAGCATCAATTCGTTGGTTCTCAGGCTTCTTTATGCTCCAATTCTTACATCTGTACACTACTACTGGAAAAATCATAGCTTTGACTCTACGGACCTTTGTTGTCAAAGTGGTGCCCCTGCTTTTTAATATGCTATCTAGTTTTGTCATAGTTTTTCTTCCAAGGTCCAAGCACCTTGGAAGAGCTTTCTTCCAAGCACTTTTAATTTTGTGGCTACAGTCACTATCCACAGTGACTTTGGAACCCAAGAAAGTAAAATCTGTCATTGTTTTCACTTTTTCCCCATCTATTTGCCATGAAGTGGTGAGACTGGATGACGTGATCTTCGTTTTTTGAATGTTGAATTTTAAGCAAGCTTTTCCACCCTCTTTTTCGTCAAGAGGCTTTTTAGTTCCTCCTCACTTTCTGCCATTAGAGTGGTATCATCTGCATATCAGAGGTCATCAATATTTCTTCCAACAATCTTATTTACAGCTTGTGACTGACTGTGAGTTAGCCCCTGAATTAGGCATAATATTTCAGATTTGAGTTTACCAGGGCTGATGTCTATGGGAATACATCCTCCTCTGTTCTAAGCATCTGCCCTTTTGTTACAATACCATGCTGTTGGCATCGGGTAAGTTCACAGTCTACTGAAGCCCTCAAAGTCTATGTTAACATTAACTATTGTTAGGTCATGTCCCCTCCACCCTGAACTTATGCAGATAAGATTTCAAATTGAGTATTTTATACTCAATATTCCTGTCATATTTCATATCCATGGTTGAAACACATCATTCTATCCTATTAAGAAAGCATTTTGATTCTGTCATCTATTCTTGACCTTGGCCTGTTCAATATTTTTTTCTAAATAACTTCTATGAAGATATGTTTTAAAACATATTTGCCATCCTTCATATTTTGTGTCTTACACAAAATTCAGAGGTGTGTTTTCTATGTGTAACTGAAGCACAGTTTATCCACACTTGCCTGAAATGCTACTTAAAAGAATAGGTTCTGAAATTGATTCCTTTTATACAATGATTATAGGAAATGTCTTGGTCAAGAAATTGGCTTGGATCTAGATTTAAGGGAAGCTACATTAAATGCAAAGTTTTTGCTCAACGTTTATGTAACTAAGAGTTAAGAGTTGGCCCATAGGGAAGAGGTGGGCCTTTTTTTTTTTCAATATCACTACAGATTTCAGTGTAAAGAACAAATATCTGCAAATCAATAATGATCGCTCACGGGCAGAGGCAACTGTGAAAGTCATGCTTCTGTTTTTCAACATGTGTCTCTTATCGCTGAGAACAGTTCTTGAGGTTGGGTGCCATCACCCAGCGAATGACTGCCAAAATGAGTAGACCACAGGCTGGCAAGGAGACCTTAAATCAACCAGACCTGGGAGAGGAGAGTAGCTACAGTCTCCCAGGGAGTTATTCTGTACTGAATAAAGCAGATACTGAGTAACACGCTGCTAAGTATGCCATACCCCAGACCGTCTAAAGGGAAGATGGGAAGAGAGAGAGAATCCTGTCTCTCAGGAAGGGCTGCATTCCACATAAGGAGCCAAACTATGGATGTGTGAAGGTACAAACATGGACATGTAAAGAATGAAAAACCACAGTGTATCTTTTTTCATAGTGCTACTTCCTAACTGAAAGCATCTTGCGTATACGACATTTTTTGAGGCGGGTTACCCACCACATTTTGTCGCTTGTGCCCGAGCATCTAGAACAGTAACTAGAGAGACTCTCAATGACTATATGAGGCCACAGGGAGGGACATTTTGAAAGACAGACTGTGACCGAGTGGGACCTGAAATGAGCAGAGCAAGGACCTAGAAAATCCCAATTAAAGTTGAACCTCATTCGTCCTTTTGCCTTTAGTGCACACCTGAAAAGGTCACGGGGACAGTAAAGGGATAGATGGGCAGAGGTGGATGCAGTCACCTCTATGTTTACCGCTCTGCTAAATTCATGGGAAGATACAGCAAATATAGGGGACCGTGGTCAGGAGGTCAGAAAGCGACCAGGAATGAAGCTAATGCTCTGACTGCATTAGGAATATGAGACCAAGCTCCTCTTTCCCAAATATGCCCAAAGTGGGCCCTTGAAAGTGTGGGAAGCACTTTGCTTAATTATATATCTACATAATCAGGAATAAAAAGCGCCAAATGGGACTACAGATCACCTTGCAGGTGACATGCATCTAATATTTACACACAGGTGTTCAGTCAGAGTCAATCTGACTCCGTTATCATGACATCCAGTTTATCCCTACTCATCACGAGCACATCCATGCCAGTAGAAAAGCAGCTGGATATCATAATAAAAAATGAAGATATACTGTATCTATGGTTTATCATTTTTGTCCTCCTTCTGCCCAGTCCAGTAATTCTACCCACAAATGTGAGAAAGTAACTTTGTTATGTCTTATTCTTCATGAGCCAGAAACCATCTTTTTCTTATGTAATTATTCAAACGTTATTTCTTAAGTATTTGTCTCAGGGAGTTTTGTGTCCCTGGGGATCCATGAATCAGAAAGGTTTTAGATCTATAAATATGCATAACTAATCCACAGGAGGTAAAAATATTTTGATCAAATAAACTGAGAGAAAAAGTAAAAAGAAAAAAACTCTCAGGAAAGGTACACTACATCAAATTGTATTCCGATAGTGTTATACTGGATCTCAACTGACAGAAGAACACTTGGACAATTGTGGAAACACATCTAAATCAAAGAATACAATGAGTTATATTTTATCAAGAAAATCATTCTCATGAATAATTTAGCACTGACAATGATACCTTATATGTGGGGCCCTTGGGTGACTATTTTGGGCATCACAGTTACAAACCATGACTAACGGGCAAACATCCCCAGAGGTTCAATGAGGTCACACAGCATCAGTTGATTTGAAGAGGCTCCTCCCAGCTGGCCCTGGGCAAACATTATATCATCCCATTTTCAGAGTTTTCTCAGTAAAGTTATCATTCCCATTACATTTTGCATTTTCACAGCCCCTGTAATCATAGCTCCCAGGCACTATACACTGTTAATTTATTATAGTCATTTCAATTTTGCTAGTTAACTCTCAGGTCTCCTTATGTGAAAAGCCCTAGAATCAGTGAAAAGAACTGAAACTCCTAAGCACTCAAACTAGTGTATGTTTTTAGGAATCAGGAGACCTGGGTTCTAATACCAGATTTTCTACTAATTATCTCTGTGACCAAGCAAAGTCACTTCTGATTTCTAGAGCTCAGTCTTCCCATGGATAAACTAGAAGGATTGGACTAAATAGCCTGTGATATCCTCTTCAGCGCTAAGATTTCCTGGCTTTGTATATCAGCGCTCTCAGGAAGATGTATCTGACATACATCTGTGCATAGATATGGATTAATCTGTTCCTGGGGTCACTCTTACTCTATACTCTTTAAGTGCATCATCCATCCTGGTACTTGCCAGCTGACAGCTCCCTGTGGAGGACTCCATGTCAAATCTAATTCCTTAAGGCCCTCAGAACCAGAAATAAACAGGAATGCCTAGGGCTAATTTAGATGTCCCTAGCTAAGCAAAGAGAAGTGATTCCTTCATAAGATTTATTTTAGAACAAAAATGGTTTGCAGAGCCAAGTGGGGGAATGGCATTTAGTTACAAGAGCATGTTGGTAACCAATGGCATAGCTTAAAATGTCAATTTAAGGGATTATCCTCAGAGAGGAATCCATTAACCAGATCCAAACACTGTTGACGAGGCCCCTTTGGGCTGAGGAGGCACTGGGGACACTGGGTTAGATAGTGAGGGTCAGATAATGTTCCTTAATACTTCTTGCCCTTCACATGCTTAGAATTTAGCAGATAAAATGATTCAAACACTTAAGTGATGGGACACATTATAAAAAAGAAAAAGAGAAACATAGAACTGACAGCACATGATAAATAGTTGGGAAATTGTGAATAAGTTTTATAGCCAAGTACTGTGACAACCTTAGGATGAGCATTCAGAGAAAATTAGAATTTGTTTTGCAAAGTGATTTATTTATTTATTTATTTGGGGGAAAGTGATTTAAAAGAATAAATGGGCTTCCCCACTGGCTCAGCTGGTTAAAGAACCCACCCACGAGTGCAGAAGACACAAGAGACATGAATTTGATCTCTAGGCTAAGAAGATCCCCTAGATAAAGACACAGCTACCCACTCCAGTATTCTTGCCTGGAAAACCCCATGGACAGAGGAGCTGGTGGGCTATAGTCCATGGGGTTACAAGGAGTCGGACATGACTGAGCATGCATACACATGCTTTTCTGAAAGAACAAATACAAATCATAGATAGAAAAGTATCTGCAAAGCCATGCAACCAGGCTGAACTCACCAGTGTCCATTGCATTAATGTATTAAGGTCCGCTGCAGTGCTCACCACATAGCAAGACCCAACCTGACCGAAGATTTAATAACTCTGCCTGGACAGTTCCAAAGTTAGTTTTCAATGTTACGTCTCCATAACGGAATTCTACCCACCACTGGGTTTGACCCAACAGCCACGGCCCCCTCACCTGGCTCATCAGTGACCTATGGTCAATACTCTGCTCTTTTTATCCATCAGAGAGACCTTGGGAGGGAAGGAATAAACAAGATTTTCATATGGAGAAGTTTCAGCCCCTGGAGTATAGGAAAATAACAAGCACATTTCTGGTATAAGCCACAAAGGAAAGGTCCACTGGATGGGTGGGGGATTGGGTAGTGCAAACTCACAGCACCAGTTAAGGATATTACCCAGGCAACCTAGAAGACAAGATGTGTTAAGATATAACAAGGAGCCACTGTGGCTTTCTCAACCTCAGAGCAATTACTTACACGAGGGAACTCAACATCTCTTATAACCAGCCAGTGAGCCACTAGAGGGTTTCCCTTTACAATTCCAGTGACATATTAAACTGAGGATAACAATGAAGAACCACCTGAAAACAGACTTTCAAATGAGCACTCAACCCAAGCTGGGCAAATGCCTTCCTCCTTGGACTGGCTTTTACAGTCTTTTTTTTTTTTTATAACATTTTTTTTTATTAGTTTTGCCAAACAATGACATGATATCATCATGGGTTTACATATGCTCCCCCTCCAGAACCCCCCTCCCTCCTCCCTCCCCCCAGGAAATCTCGTTGCACCAGTCCCAAGCATCAATCCTGGGCCGGCTATTGCTTAGACATATGATAATCAACATGTTTCAATGCCATTCTCCCATATCATCCCACCCTTTCCCTCATCCACAGAGGCCCTGAGTCTATTCTATACATCTGCGTTCCTTTTGCTGTCTCGCATGCTGGTTTCTCATTACTGTCTTTCTAAATTCCATATATATGCGTTAATATACTGTATTGTTGTTTTTGCTTCTGGCTTACTTCACTCTGGATAATGGGCTCCAGTTTCGTCCATCTGAGTAGAACTGATTCAAATGAATTTTTCCTTAATGCTGAGTAATATTCCATTGTGTATATGTACCACAGCTTTCTTATCCATTCGTCAGTTGATGGGCATCTAGGTTGGTTCCATGTCCTGGCTATTGTAAATAAAGCAGCGATGAACATTGGGGTACACGTGTCTCTTTCAATTCTGGTTTCCTCGGTGTATATGCCCAACAGTGGGATTGCTGGGTCATATGGCAGGACTATTTGCAGTTTTTTAAGGAACCTCCACACTGTTTTCCATAGAGGCTGTACTAGTTTGCAATCCCACCAACAGTGTAAGAGAGTTCCCTTTTCTCCACATCCTCTCCAGCATTTATTACTTGTGGATTTTTGGATTGCAGCCATTCTGAGTGGTGTGAAGTGATATCTCATTGTGGTTTTGATTTGCATTTCTCTGATAATGAGTGATGTTGAGCATCTTTTCATGTGTTTGTTAGCCATTTTTATGTCTTCTTTGGAGAAACGTCTGTTCAATTCTTTGGCCCACTTTTTGATTGGGTTGTTTATTTTCCTAGAATGGAGCTGCAGGAGTTGCTTGTATATTTTTGAGATTAATTGTTTGTCCGTTGCTTCATTGGCTATTATTTTCTCCCATTCTGAAGGCTGTCTTTTCACCTTGCTTATAGTTTCCTTTGCAGTGCAGAAGTTTTAATTTTAATTAGGTCCCATTTGTTTATTCATGCTTTTATTTCCAGTATTCTGGGAGGTGGGTCATGTAGGATCCTGCTTTGGTTGATATCAGAGAGTGTTTTCCCAATGTTATCCTCTAGGAGTTTTATAGTTTCTGGTCTTATGCTTAGATCTTTGATCCATTTTGAATTTATCTTTGTGTATGGTGTTAGAAAGTGTTCTAGTTTCATTCTTTTACAAGTGGCTATCCAGTTTTCCCAGCACCACTTGTTAAAGAGGTTGTCTTTTCTCCATTGTATATTCTTGCCTCCTTTGTCAAAGATAAGGTGTCCATAGATGCGTGGATTTATCTCTGGGCTATCTATTTTGTTCCATTGATCTATATTTCTGTCTTTGTGCCAGTACCATACTGTCTTAATGACTGTGGATTTGTAGTATAGCTTAAAGTCAGGTAGGTTGATTTCTCCAGTTCCATTCTTCTTTCTCAAGATTGCTTTGGCTATACGAGGTTTTTTGTATTTCCATACAAATTGTGAAATTATTTGTTCTAATTCTCTGAAAAAGACCTCTGGTAGCTTGATAGGAATTGCATTGAATCTATACAGTCTTTACAGTCATGAGACAGATGCCAGTGTAGGCTCAGATTCAAGTTTGTAGGGAAAACTAGTAAACCAATATGATAGGGACATTTTGAAGTGTGTAATTTCCCTATTTCCCAACCCCTTTGCCCCATGTATAAAGCATCTACGTTGTGTCAACCAGCTTTTTTTTTTTCTTTCCCTAGATGGCCTGGGATCATTGTCTGTTGAAAAAGACCTGTTGAGAAATCTCAAAGGAGTAAGTCACTCTCATGCCTTGATGATATTATCACAACATGCTTCCCAGGTGGTGCTAGCAGTAAAGAACCTGACCGCCAATGCAGGAGACATGAGATGCAGATTCGATCCCTGGCCCTGGGAGATCCCTTGGAACAGGGCAAGGCAACCCACTCTGGCATTTTTGCCTGGAGAATCCCGTGGACAGAGGAGCCTGGTGGGCTATAGTCCACAGGGTCACTAAGAGTCGGACATGACTGAAGCATTTGGCACGCATGCAAAGAGACACTGGGGAAGGCAAAATGTTAAGATCATGCAAAAAAACACAGACCTTCCCAAATGGAATTTATAGACCAGCTGAAGATGGAGGACCTCCTCTATCCCAACTTCTCTGTAACCCATGCTTCACCAAGAAACAGTGAACTGGGTTTTAAAAAGTCTACTGAAAATACAGGACTGATAAAATTTAGAGATTTTTTGATAATTTGTCTTCAGCTTTTAAATGCTCCAAATATTGCTGAAATCAATTTCCACACACTCAACTATTTCCCTAGGACATCTCATAATGTTTTAAAACAAAACTATTTTCCTCTCAAATTGTTAATAAATTTATAATGCAAACAATCTCTATAATTAATACATAAGGCATGGAGAGAAGCATGGCCATTGTCTTTTTTTTCCTTTTCCTTCAAAGTGTAATTAGAATTACCTCATAAATTATTCACATGCTGTACTAGAATAATAAAACAGCATCTCTTTCTACATAAATCACCTCACTTATTTGGAGTATGTAGTAAAATTCCCTCAAAATGTTGTTTTGACAGCACGTAAGTCAAGACACCTCCAGCGATGATTAGTGCTTGGTTCTTCCTATTTTGAAGTTCAGAGTGTGAGCTTCACATGTGAATTAGCATCTGTTTCACCTGCATCTGTGGTACACGGAGCATAGCCTGTAAGGTATGCCAAGCCTTCAGCGGAAGGGTAGAGTCTGTTTATCCCACTCCCTCCCCTTTCTCTGGTACCCTCTTTCCAATTTGGAAGCATCACTACTCACCCACTCCTCCCACCATGTCATACATGGATCTTAAACTTCTACAAATGGAAACAGACCTCTTTCTCTTGCTCCTTTATAAAGCAGATATCTAATATCCAACATCCTATACTATAAAAATAAATCAGTCTTACCTAGAGATTATCACATTAAATAAGTTAGAAAGAGAAAGACGAATACCATATGATATCACTGATATGTAGAATCCAAAATATGACAAATTAACTATGAAATATAAATATAATATAAAGAAACTCACAAACATAGAGAACAAACTTGTGGTTGCCAAGGGGGAGGGGTAAAGAGGGATAGACTGGGAATTTGGGATTAGCAGAGGCAAACTATTATATATAGGATGGATAAACAAGTATCCTATATATAGGATAAATAAACATCCTATATATAATATCAAACTATTATGTATAGGATGGATAGGATCTATAAATGTCTTACTGTATTATATAGGACTTTGGGGACATATGTATATATATTATATATGTCACTGGATCACTTTGCTGTACAGCAGAGACTAATACAACATTATAAATCAACTATACTTCAATGAAATAAATGTTTAAACATGTATTAGTCTTAGCATTGGTTTATTTACTAGTACCCTGGCTTGATACATATTAATGAAATTAACTGAACCAGGCTAAAATGACTTTTTTTCTGTTGTATTATAATTAACATTTAATGATGTGAATAGCATCCTACAGGTCATTAAATAAGTCAGGTATAAGAAACACATCCCCTGTCCTAAGAAAAGCTTATGATCTTATGTCTACAGGGAAAGAAACACACGTGTATAAACAATGGAATGAATGGTTTGAATGAGGCACCAGCACAGAGAAATAAATATTCAATACAGGATGAAGATGGAACAGGGGATGGGGGCCTCTTTTCATCATGGTCTGTGATAAAGACTTACTCAAGTCTTAGAGGCAAGAGACAAGTACTTTAGTCCAACTTCCAGGGCATAAACTTCTCAAAAGAGTCTCGTTGTTTAAAGAATAATTCTTTAAGTGAGAAGAGGCTACAAGGGAGAGACCATCAGGTATAGGTAAATGCAAGAGTCTTTCCCCAAAAGTAGGCTATCGGCATTCTCCTGAAACCACATAACTTAGGTAGCATCCATGTAGGATGGATATTTTTGCATAAACCATTCATGGAGAAAGTATTGCTCATCACAGAATCTTCTTTTTTTAAAACTTTTTATTTTGTATTAGAGTATAGCTGCCTCCCAGGTGGTTCAGTGGTAAAGAATCCACCTGTCAATGCAGGAGACGAGGGTTTGATCCCCGGGTCTGGAAGATCCCCTGGAGGAGGAAATGGCAACCCACTCCAGTACTCTTGCCTGGAGAATAGCCTGGCGGGCTACAATGCATGGGGTCGCAAAAGAGTCAGACACAACTGAGCGACTGAACATGCACACACAGCCAATTAGCAATGTTGTTAAAGTTTCAGGTAAAGAGCAAAGAGACTCAGACACACATATACAGGTTCCATTCTCCCCCAAACTCCCCTCCCATCCAGGCTTCCATGTAACATTGAGCAGAGTTCCCTGTGCTATACAGGAGGTCTTGTCGGTTATCCATTTTAAATGCAGCAGTCATCACAGACTCTCGGAGAGCCCCAAGGACCATATTTTACCTGGCTGTTTCAGTTTTTCCTAAAGAAGGATAGCAAGTACCAATCTGTCCCTTGGAGACCATAGTTTTCCATCTTGTTCGGCCAGCCAAAGACAGCACTGCAGGCACCTTCTTGCCTTTCCTCCCGCCAGGGACAGATGGAAAAGAGCCACAATTTCCAGCTGTCTAGAAAGAAACTAATGCCCTCAGCTAAGAATGCCCTTTATATTTGATCATTCAAGATATGCACAGATTTTTTTCTCAATGCGTCCCTGTGTGTATTATGCATGTAGAGAGGGAGCATCTTGTTTTCACGTTGTCTATAATAAATTATAAGTGTAACAGCGGGAGCTTTTTCAATACGATTTGTAAATGCAGCCAGAGGCTATTAAGTGATTGGTGTATCAAATAAATATAATTAGTAAATAGCAAAATAACATGTTTGTAAACTGCCTTTGGAAATATGTGATTAGACCAAAGACAACAATTTCTGCCAAAGCCTCTAAGTGTTTCCAAGAGATACCAGAAAAAATGCTTTAACAATTTCATAACAACTTTGAAAAATTTCTGTGTAAATCTGCTAAGAAGGTAGACGGTACATTTACTTAGTCCAAATGCTTTTTGAATGCCTGATGCTGAAAATTTAAGTGCAGGGGTATACTTAAGTGCACCATAATTTTTTCAGGGGAGTTAAGATGTGCTTGATTATTGACTATAAGTCTTAAAATTGGCATTTGATGAGGTTAAAAGGAGTTATAAATATACCTCCATGTGCAAAGTGCTCTCAGGCTCTGGAGTTATTCTCAATTACTAACACTTCAAATTATTCCAGCAAGTCAATCAATTTGGAGTGAGGGGAACTCATCTTGCCCTTCTCTCTTACTGGCTTTAAGAAAGGGAGTTTGCTTTGGCAATGGAACGAGTCACGCAAACCCATCAATTCTTCCTCTGAGAAATGCAGAGAAAGGTTCACATTTGTCCCTCACTTGTCTTCTTTTATCTCAATTCTGGTTTCTGCTGCAAATACTGCCTCTTGCTCCCAATCCACAGGCATTACTCTTTCCAGAACCTCATTTTCCTAAATGATCTCTGATAAAGAACCTAAAACAGATCTCTATGCATACCTATTAGGCCACAAGTTTAAACCCCAACTCACTCTCAAGGTTCTCCAAAATTTAGCTCCAACCACATCTATATAATTCAACTTTCTACTAATCCCCAGTCAAACCATCTACTCAAGTTAGGCTGGTCTCCTTAATATTCTCCTGGGCCCACCTACTTCCAGGTACACCTCTGTTCTCCATGTCATTCAGGACTCTGCTGTAATGACTTAGCCTCTACCATGTGGATTCCTCCCACTAACACAGAGTTCCCCATACCCACCCACCTGAGCAGGCCAGACATTGAAATTCTATGCATTTTTTAGGGTTGTTCTGCATTCCCTTGGTATGTTGTTCTTATATGTTTGCTTGTTTGTTTCATTTTTTGTCTTCTCAGGCAGTTAGGAATTCCTTCTAAGAAAAGAGCAAATTTAATAAGTTTCTTACCTCCTCTACAACATGAAGACTGGTGCTGAGCAAAGAGCATGCAAATAACTGTAGTGAGGGTGACTTTGACTATGATAGCAACTAATCTATATTGATTCTTGGTTTATATGGTAGGCAATGTGCTACTCAACATCAATACATTATCGCATTTAAATCTCATAACAACCATGTGGATTAAATATGGCTAAATACACCATTTAAACCTGAGCAAACAGAGGTGTATAAAAAAGTCAGTTTGATTAGCTAGACAGTTAATCAAACAATTTCAAAGAGAAGGGTATACGTAATTATTCTTGAGACATTTAATAATACAGTCAATGTATCCATCTGTATCAAACTCAGAAATATATGGCTCTTGGAGCCCTCGGCTGAGGTTCATAAGCATTTGTTTACTATTTACTCATTTATGCAATAGACATTAATCAAGCTACCTCCATGTGCCATATGCTAATTTCTAAATCCTAAGGATAAAAATAATGAAATATAGTCCCTGCCTTCAAACAGCTCACAGTTTGGGCATTCCACAAAATAACATTTCTAGTCTTATTTTCGATGAGTTGGAGCCTGAGGAAGAATACTGTGAAAAGTCGGAGAAGGAACTTTTTTTTTCCCTTTTATTTTCATAATAACTTTATGTATATGAATTCCAAATTATATTAATCATAACACTGGAAATTTATTCTCAGTGATGAGATTAAGTTTCTTGGACATTTTCAAATAGCCACCAAGATGAACAAGGTGGAGGGAAACAGCACTGTGGTACACCTGTATTACGTTACAATTCGCAGAGCACTTTCATTTTTGTAAATTAATTTTTTCTTCAAATTAAAACGTGAGAAGGTATGAAATTCTTTTTTAAAAGCAATCAAGGTACAATAGCCATTCTAGGGCCTAGATGATCAATGCCTCATAAGGTAAAGAATAAAGAGAAAGGAAAGAGATATATAAGGAAAAGATAGACTGAGTACGTGAGTGGGAGGGTAGTAATAGAAACTTCTGGAAAAGCAAAGAGTAAGCAAAGATTTCTGGAAAAATCATCCCTGGCCCCCTGGGGGAGTGCGCTTAAGCCCATATTTATCTGTCCTTTGCAAGGGTGTGAATGTGTGCAAAGACCTCAAGGCCAGATCAGATGAGACTGCGCTTCTTTCCAGTTTGGGGGCCTCTGGGGATTACTTTAATACTGAGCACTTAGTCATCATGTTTGATGGCTTTGGTGGCCTCATTTATCAAGGATCTATAGTTAAATTTAATTTTCCTGTGAGTGGAGGACAGACATGGCAGCCAGGCTCCTTGTCGCTGATCTGTCCCCGGTGATGTCTTCTGAAGTGGAAATGATGGATGCCACATGTTCTGGCTGTGATTAAATTTGCTTTGACAAAGCAGCATAGAAATCTGATTTTCAATAGACTTCTGCATTTCACCTAGTGCTGAGTAAACAGATACAGAAAGAATATAATGCTTACATGGCTATCAGGCCGACAGCTAATTCATTGTGCCCATCTAATCAGGCTGTCCATTAAATTATTATTTGTCAATAAGACGCAGGATCATTTTGGAAACTCTTGAGGAATGGGAGGTTTGTTTTTAAGTAAATAAACATGGAGGGCTTGACAGTGTCCAGGGATTTTCCTGTGTGCATGCATGCTAAGCAGCTTCAGTCATGTCCGACTCTGTGCGACCCCATGGACTATAGCCCGCCAGGCTCCTCTGTCCATGGGATTCTCCAGGCAAGAATACTGGAGTGGGTTGCCGTATCCTTCTCTAGGGGACTTTCCTAGGAAGGGCCAAATAGTTCATCAGTCTCAGTGGCCCCTCTTCTCTGAAGAATCACAGCACCATTAAAGTTTTTAGTCTCACTTCACTTGGCTCCCATTTCAAATGCAAACAACATCATCCAATTACAATAGAGAATGAAGCTACAAACATTGACACTTTAGCTCCCCAGTTTATCTTTAAAGGAGAATGAAGCAGAAAATCACATTAAGTGTGCATCTTATGTTAGAGCTTTTAACCTCCTGCCTAGCAGCGCTGAGTTCAGACCACCTCCTAGAAGAACCTTCTGCTTTGGGGGGTTGGGAGGAGCGGAATGCTAGGGAGGGAGGCCAGCAGAAACGGCAGAAAGCATGATTAATAATGCTTGTTTTTTGTTTTTTTGGTTCCCAATCAGTGGGTAAGTATAACACCTGGGTTCCATGGACTACTCGGAAAGGTCCTCTTTATTATCCTCGCATAACATGTTCCCCTCCAGCCTATTTTCATGCACACCTCTGCATTTTCATGGCTTCCCTAGTGGCTCAGATGGTAAAGAATCTGCCTGCTATATGGGTGACCTGGGTTCGATCCTTGGGTCAGGAAGATCCCCTAGAGAAGGGAATGGCTACCCACTCCAGTATTCTTGCCTGGAGAATCTCATGGCCGAGGAGCTTGGTGAGCTATAGCCCATGGGGTCACAAAGAGTTGGAGATGACTGGGCGACTAACACTTAGAGAATCCTTGTACTTAATCTGCACCTTCAGTACTTTTTAACTTACTGAAATTCCAGCCAAGCATTTTCTCCCACTTCTGTGAGCCCTTCTTGAACATCTGGGCCTCCATCACCACTCCGCTTGTAAACTGACTCCTTGCTAACCACCCCTCTCCTGAAATACAACCACATCCTGAAATACATTTGCCACCAGAACCCAAGGACCTAGTACCTTTCATATTACTAAAGCATTGAAAGCGTGCAGTACACTTGTGGATCCATACTAGCTGGAAGGACTTGGGCAAGTTTCTTAAGCTCTGTAACTGTTGCACCTCTCATTGGAAAAATAACATGCGTATTAAAGTGCAGTGATAATAACTGTAGTGCAATTATTAGATGGAATAACATGTGTAGAAAAAATCATTTTTTCCCCTATTAGATACCCCTCTTGACACATCAAATAGGAATAGGACTTCTTTCTCAGAAGTCCTGGAGAACCAGCTATCAGCCTTCCCGTTATTGCTGCCCTTCCACAGAGATGAGGTGACTGAGTGAGAAGGCTGGGTGTTCTTTCAATCCACCTGGAGCGGGTCCTATCTCATAGGACTGGAATGCAGTCACTTTTCTGGCTCATTTGGAGGTTGATATGTTTAATTCAGGAGAGAAGAAGAAAGGATGAAATCTTGGCCTCCCATCCAAGTTGTCTTCTTCCACCCCACTCTGCTGCTGCTGCTTAGTCACTAAGTCGTATCTGACTCTTTGTGAGCCCCATAGACTATAGCCTCCCAGGCTCCTCTGTTCATGGGATTTCCCAGGCAAGAATACTGGAGTGGAGTGCCACTTCCTCCTTCTGGGGAACTTCACGAGCCAGTAGTCAAACCCATGTCTCTTGTGTCTCCTGAATTGGCAGGAGGATTCTTTGCCACTGCACTACCTAGGAAGACCAAATTCATGTATACGTAGAATTAAAAAGTGGTAAGGCATATGGGTAAATAAGGATGCGGTAGAGTATTATAGATACCTGAATCATCAATAAATGTCATAGGTTCTAGCTTCAAAACATACTCCTGAATTCAATGTATTCTTATCACATCTACCATCATTACTCTAGTCCAAGACTTCATCTCTCCCAGTTGGCCTCTATACTCTCTCTTGCAACCTGTTCTGCTCTCTAGTAGCTGCAGTAATATTTTGCTTATAAATTAGATCTTGTTATAGTGAAAGCGAAAGTCTCTAAGTCATGTCCAACTCTTTGTAACCCCATGAACTATACAGTCCATGGAATTCTCCAGGCCAGAATACTGGAGTGGGTAGCCTTTCCCTTCTCCAGGGGATCTTCCCAACCCAGGGATCGAACCCAGGTTTTCCGCATTGCAGACAGATTCTTTACCAGCTGAGCCACCAGGGAAGCCCAAGAATATTGGAGTGGGTAGTCTACCCCCTCTCCAGCGAATCTTCCTGCCCCAGGAATCGAACTGGGATCTCCTGCATTGCAGGTGGATTCTTTAACAGCTGAGCTACCAGGGAAGCCTGTATCCTACACCTAAATTCTACCTATGATGTTCCATCACACTTTGAACATAATCCAAATTTCTAACTCTGGATCAGCTCTTCTCAAATAAGCCTCAGAAGCTCAAAATATATCACTGGCATCAATTAAATTCCTAAAAATTATTCAGTGCTTCAAAGAGCTTTTGTTTATGTGGGTTATATCTATTGATCTCTGCTATATTTTATATTAAAACTGAAAAATATTAAAATCTTAATATACTAATTTGTTTATAAATAGCAATAACAAATTCTTTGCATGTTTACATAAATAATGTATTTTTATATTAAAAAAGTGGTAATAACACCCTTACAAAAAAATCAGTGAGAAGAAAGCCATTGTTTTATATTTTGCAAATCTTTTAAATGTCTGGCTTAAAAGATGACAGTTAGACTCATATCTGCTTCTGCATTTGATCTGTTTTGATATCTGATTTTGGTTTAAAGATATGAGAAAATCTGGCTTTCAAAAAATATATAGTTGGCCAAGGGAGGAATATTTTAATGCCATTTTCAGATGACTGTGGACATTTATCTTTTGTGCAGACTCGATGAGTGGTAGTGTCTTCAAGTTAGTTACAAGGTGGAACCTGAAGCTTTATCAATGAACTTTTGTAAGGTAATGTTGTAAAATACACGGGTCTGTCTTGCACTTTGAATGAATCTTACTCAGGCATGTTTTTTTGTCATTATGCTTTGGTCATGGTAAACTATCAGTTGATCGAGTTATGGAGAACTTCCAAATGTTAATATAATTCATTACATGATATTTTTAAAAATCACTCTTGTTACTATTACTACCAACCTCACCAGTAGAGACTTAAAAGTCTTTGGAATGTTGGGTATCTGCCTTGGAGACTGATACAGATTTTCCAAAACATCTATTTTCTCTTGAGAGCTCAAAGTTTATCATTAACATCATATAAAGATTTTATTTCTTTTCAAATGATAGCCTTACTTTCAAGGTGATAGGTTCATTCTTGAGGAAATGTCTGCCAAATACACGTCAGCATAATCGTAAGTTGTAAGACATTATTTCAAGTAAAAAATGATGTTCCATGAAAAACCTTGCCAGTTCAGCTCACCATCAACTGTACCAGCACTTTTCCTTGGGACAATCATCATCAGTTGGATCACGGTGGCAGAAGTGTTTAAAGCGGACTTCCCATTTCATGATCAAGAATGTTAAAGAGATGTGTACTCACAGCTCAATGCAATTAATAATTGCACTGCTTTAACAAGGTCATTCTTAAGTAAACGTGACATCATGTGTACTGGTCTTGAATGGCAATGAAGAATACAGTGACTGGTACAGTTTAGTGCTCCTGCCTGACAGATACTAGGGCATCACCGTTGCCTTTCCATCAGGAGTGCAAATATTAACACGGTAATAGTTTTGACCTTACAGAGGCCCCTGAATGGTCCTGGAATCCCCAGGGGTCTATGAACCACACTTTGAGAATAACCCAGCCTACTTTTCCAGGGTATCACTTTGTCACTCTCCCACCTCACTCAGGCCCAGCTGCACAGGCTTTCTTGCTATTTCTTGAACACTCAGAGCTTGTTTCTGTCTCAGGGCTTCTACATTTGCTATTTTCTCTGCTGGCGATGCTCCTACCTGTGGTTTATCCAGCTGGTTCCTCCTTCACTTTCAGTATCTGTTTAAGTGACGGTTCCTTCCGAGATGTTTTTCTTGATTTTCCTGTCCATGAGCAGCTCCATCTTCCCCAACAGAGCCTCAGGAAGTTCTCTTAGCCTCTTACTCTGCTTAAGTTTTTCATACCACTCATCAGTAGTTAGAATTCCATTATGCACCTACTTGCTTACTTATTGCTTATCTGCCTCCCCAACTAAATTATAGGCTCCATGAGAGCAAGGACTTTGTGTTACCCACCTCTACAGCCATAATGCCTAGAAAAATGTTGAACATGTCACAAGCAACAAACACTTGCTTGATGAACAATCTAATTTACATTTTAAAAGATCCCTTAAATGTTCTCCCTGTGTTATTTTCCAGTGAATAAAGGATAGTCTTCTAAGTCAGTGCTGCCTAACAAAAATATGAGTCACAGATATAATTTTGCACTTGCTGGAAGCCACATTAAAGAAGTAAAAAGAAACAGATGGAAATAATTTAATAATCTATTTTATTTAACCTAATACATTAAAATCTTATGATGTAAACAATGTAATCAACATAAAAATTATTAATATATTCTACTTTCTTATTTCTCTCACTGAAACTTTTAACTCTGGTGTATATTGTACATTTACAGAATGTTTCCATTCAGATTAGTTACATTTTAAGAGATAATTAGCCACTTGTCACTACAGGCTCCTGTAGAGGAAAATACTGTCTAAGGAAAGATGGGGGAAAACTAAATCAAAGTATTTTTTTTTCTCCCAAACCTAATGGAATAAAGAAAAGTCAACAATAGCAACTAATAATAATAATTGGAGAAGCAATCAGGTAAAGGAAAAGTCCTTCATACCATGAATTTTACAAAAATTGTGGCTATGTTTGAGGCAAACATTTGGCTAGCTTCCATACTTCTATCCATTCCCACCTCAACTCCCAGAAATGGAGCTAGGCAGAAAAGATTAATTACCAATTTGTTGAGAATTTTCACTAATACCTCCTGTTTTGGAGAGAATTAGAAGGAAGGGGTAAACAGGCAGCCCAGCCTTTAACTGTTCCTTCCAAATCTCAGCAGAAATAAAATACATTCTCCACAACACCACACTGATTCGAGGGCAGAATTCTAAGGCTCCATACGGCATCCAGAGTGACCTTTCTAAAATGGAGCCCCAATCATGACACTCACCTATTTTAAATCCTTCAGTTGCACACCTCATCCTCTGGAGAGGTTCCAAGCTTGTCAGTGCATCTCACAAGCTCACCGGGCTTGAGCTCCTATGCCCTCCTCAGTCCTTCATCCCTTTCATCTTGACCTTAGCATCTGCATCACACACTTTCACTACATCAAACAAATGGCAGGTCTTCAAATCAGGATTCCTCTATGTCTTTTGCTGAGCTACTCTGTTTGCTCAGATTATATTCTGTCTTCCTTTTTCTTGGCAAATTCCTCCTAATTCAGCTCAACAATTGATCAAAAACCTTTTGTCATGCCCCAGGTTATCTAATCATGAGTCCCTGTGTTTGCACAGTGTTCTGGGAACCCTTGGCATCAGCACACACACAGCACTATAATTGTGAATCCACTTGAACATCTTGCTGACCGAAGCACAAAATCCTTGAGCTGAAGAATGGTGCCTTTCGTTGCTTTGTCACCAGAGCCTAACACAGAGCCTGATTCATCACTTACACAACAGGATTGTGGAACAAGTGAACTAACATGTTTAGACTTGCTGTCATTGACTGGTTCTCATCACACTTATAATAGGTACATGACAAAAGAAAATTGATAATGAAAAATGTTGGCAGAAGAATAATTCCAACTCAAGTTCTTTCAAAGTCATAGATTATATGAAATCATTGACAGTAAAACAGATCATTAAAGACCTCAAATTGAGTTTGGGATGTGCATGTCTGTGTCCGTGGTGTGTGTGTTTGTGTGTGAGTATATGTGTGTGTAGTACAGACACATTAGAAAGACGTTCCAAGCTTTTGCATTAGAGTATTTTCAGTAGCTGGTATGCCCCGTTGGCTGTAGAGGCAAGAGCCAACCTTCCTGGTGAAACCCCAGCTTCAGAGTCCACTGATGACCAGGAGGGGTGGGAAGTGAAACAGAAAATGATACACGTAATTAACGAAATACATTAATCTCTAATCTCCCGTCTCCATCCACACAGGTGCTGACAGTGGGCAGCTCAGAATTCACCTGAAGGCAAAACAACTAAAGACCTCATTTTTAGCTTAAAGTAAATAATTTTCCTGTGGAAAACAAGTATGGGTTGAGAAACGGATTGAGATTCAATTTGCTTGCCTATTTCACACCCAAACACTCTCTAATTAATGCTCAAGAAACATAATTCAGAAAACAAAAGACATCTTTAAAAAATGAATATGATTCTCTCATATATTTAAGGAAATGTTGTCATCATAAAATAAAAACAGGATGCTATAAGAAAGAATCGTATGTGAAAAGAAATAGAAATACAATTCTTATTTTTATAATTTTATAATTATCACAAAATCCAAACAAAGAGTTACAATTTTTTTTAGGAAATCTTCTAGAACAAAGAAGAAATATAACATTTAAGAGAGAAAAAGATTCAATCTAAGAGAGTCAACATTGAGCCAGTGGAAATTCCAAAAAGGGAGAACACACGAAAATAGAGGGAGGATACAATCAAATAAATGACGGAAGAAAATATTTAAAACTAGAATAAAAATAAAAAGACTCTTCACCCCAGCACATCCTTATGAAGTTTCAGAATAGTCAAAACCAGCAGAAAATCCTGAGTGTCCCGAGGAAAATG
Source organism: Antilocapra americana (assembly GCA_007570785.1). Lineage (NCBI taxonomy): Eukaryota > Metazoa > Chordata > Mammalia > Artiodactyla > Antilocapridae > Antilocapra > Antilocapra americana. The sequence continues at coordinate 94,794 of ML660218.1, read as the reverse complement.
AAACATGAAGATGATTCCAAAGTATTCAGTGTTAGACTTCTCACTATCAACACTCAGTGCTAAAAGGCAACGGAACAGGGCAACAGAAACACTAGGAGGACATCCCATTATCCAAGAGAGCTGCTGCTGCTGCTGCTAACTCGCTTCAGTCGTGTCCGACTCTGTGCGACCCCAGAGATGGCAGCCCACCAGGCTCCCCCATCCCTGGGATTCTCCAGGCAAGAACACTGGAGTGGATTGCCATTTCCTTCTCCAATGCATGAAAGTGAAGTCGCTCAGTCATGTCTAGGCCAACCCAAATTGTCAGTTACAGATGGGGATAAAACTCTCACATGCTTGGGTACTCAAGAACTCAGAAAACCTCTCTCTCAGGGACCATTTCATAGGAAGTTATTAGTGTACATGCTCCAATAAAGTGACCTGCATTGCATGCTTGATTACAAATCACAAACTTCCATAAACATAAATGAGTTATCAATCTACAAAAAGACCTAGAGGAAACTTAAATGCATAGTTCTGACTGAAAGGCTATATACTGCATGATCCCAACTATAGAACATTCTAGAAAAGGCAAAACTTCAGAGATGGTAGTCTCTGTGGATTTGGGACAAGCAAGGTAGGGAATTTTTTTAAGTAGTGAAACCATGTGATACTTGAATGATGAACACAGAACACCAGATGTTTATCAAAACCAACTGAATGAAGAGTGAACCTTAATGTAAACTAAGGAGTTTAGTTAATAATAATATATAAATACTCATTCATCAACTGTAACACTAGTTAATGCAAGATAATAGTAATTAGGGAAACCATAGTTGGAGATGGTATATGGGAACTCTTTCTACTTTCTGCTCAGTTTTTCTACAAACCTAAAAATAAAGTCTTCCAATTAAAACAATAAATAGCAATGCTGCTCCTCACCCACCCTTCTAGTCTCCTTTATCTTGATTTGCATTTTCTATTTTCTTTCTATAACACTCATCACCTTTTGCTGTTGTTCAGTCACTCGGTCGAGTCCGATTCTTTGTGGCCCCATGGACTGCAGCACACAGGGCTTCCCTGTTCTTCACCATCCCCCAGAGTTTGCTCAAACTCATGTCCATTGAGTCAGTGATACGATACAACCATTTCATCCTCTGCCACCCCCTTCTCCTCCTGCCTTCAATCCTTCCCAGCATTAAGGTCTTTTCCAATGAGATGGCTCTTCATATCAGGTGGTCAAAGTATTGGAGCTTCAGCTTCAGCATCAGTCCTTCCAATGAATATTCAGGGTTGATTTCCTTTAGGATTGACTGGTTTGATTTCCTTGCAGTCCAAGGGACTCTCAAGAGTCTTCTGCAATACCACAACTCAAAAGCATCTGTTCTTTTGCGTTCAGCCTTTTTCATGGCCCAACTCTCACATCCGTACATGACTACTGAAAAACCATAGCTTTGATTATATGGACCTTTGTCAGCAATGTAATACCTCTCTTTAATACGCTGTCTAGGTTTGTCATAGCAATTCTTCCAAGGACCATCTTTTAATTTCATGGCTGCAGTCACTGTCTGCAGTGATTCTAACTTATCTATATAATTTACCTTTATTAATTGTTTATTTTCCATTTTCCTGGCTACAGTGGATGTTCCACAAAGATAGGAATTTTGTCTGTTTACTATACCTGTGCTCAAAAGTACTACTGAATAAATATAAAAACTAAGTAAAACACCCCAAAAATGTGAAGTAAAATAAGAACAGGGATTCCTGAAAACAGGAGACATTACCCAGCATGTCAGTGAAAGAGGCTCCCTGCATGACCCCGGACTGCTGACCTAGAGAGAAGCCCGTCCACGTGAGCGGGGGGGGGGGGGGGGGGGGGGGGGTGGACAGACCTTAGGAGACTGTCTTGAGATATAAAGTAGATTCCGGAAGAGGTTTAAAGTTTCATGGCTAATAACACATAAGTGGGATATAAACTCATTAGGCCTGATTCCAAAGCTATGCCTGTGTCCATTACACCATACTGCCTGCCTCCTAAGCTATATATTGACAAATCAATGTTGTCTCCCCAAGTTAAGTGTATACTGCCCAAGGGCAGAACTATTTGCTACTCATTTTTATACACCTTTCTGTGGCCAGCTCACTACCAAACCCATTGCCAGAACCCAATAAACCTCCACCATTCAGACCCTGTCCCAGAATATTCATTCCTTTGCTCCTCTGTCCCCAGTGGTAGGTCAGCACAGGTAAGAGTTCAATCTAGACACAGTCATTCAAAGCACAGGCACAGGAGCCAACGCAAAATAGCCAATTTCTGTCCTACAATTTATGTAGAGTATACAGGTCACTGAGGGAAGCCGCAGTTCTTATCTAGCAGGCAGACTATCAAACACTACCAATTTCCCACTAGCCCACTAGGCATAGTCATTAACACCAACAGTTCAAGGAGAACTGAGGCCACCAGCCATTAACAAGGCGATTCAAATGCAGCATTAACCATGCTTCAGCCCTGGAAGAGTCTCCAGGTTTGCTCTGCTCTGTCCACTAAGATCACATCTTCTGAAAGCCAGGGAGAATGAACTCCATTACCTTGTGCTAAGTAAATAGCTTTTAAACAAGTGTTTTATCACTGTAGACAACTTACCAATAAAAAATAAAACAGAATGCACGTATTGGGATCATAAACCCTCTATTCTAAAGTCATTTCCAGTCAAGATGTGAAAATAAATGTTTTCTAAAGGCTTGTACTTAGGAAGGATAGGAATAATGTTCCAGAACTCAGAAGCCTGTCCTTTTCAGAAATAAGTGAAATGATTTGAGCAGGACTGCCGCTTCATAAAACAACCTGCAAACTGTAAGATGACTTTGAATGAAGGATAGGCATTATAAAATGCAGCCTAATAAGTAAGTTCAAAAATGCTATTAGACATTTCCTTTCAAAGACAGTTTCTTTTAATAGGAATACAATATAGATAAATAATTATATTATGCTGCCTTAATGCAGACATTCCAATTTCAACAACTTAAATATCTAGTTAACTACTCATTTAAGATAAATAGCTCCTTATACCAAGCAAGTAATAGAAAAGAACATTTGCAGAATTTATTTTTACCATATGAGGGGAGGAGAGGTAGTGGTGACATACACAGGATAAAATTCTTCTTTAATACTTTTTATAAAGAATTTCCAAAATTGCCATATAACATACCCAATATATACTACACAGATTAAATAAGCAGTATTGCTTTTCTAAATATACTCTAAGCAACTGAGTTAACTAGTAGTATTTTAATTTCTTACCATAAAAGAGGAAATAAGGATTAATTTTCAATCATGCCCACTGCCTCATATATGACATTTAATTAATATTTGAATAGTCTTAATCAGAAAGAAATTCATGATGGTCTAGGTCTTACTGCTTTTCCTTCAATAAAAATCTGTTTAGGTGATGGTGTCTCCATTATGGAAAACAAAGCATTTCAAGGAAACTCAAAATGAGCAGAGAAAGCAGAGGCTTTAATAAGGTTGTATGGGTCACAACAATTGTCTAAATTTCTTGAACTTCCCTAGTGGCCCAGTGGTTAAGAATCTGCCTTCCAATCTCAAGGACATGGGCTAGGGAACTAACATCCCACATGCCGGGGGCAACTAAGCCCATGCACTGAACCACTGAACCCATGCATCCAGAGCTCATGCTCCACAATAAGAAAACCCTGCACCCCACAACTAGAGAAAGTCTATGCACTGCAATGAAGAGCCCAAACACTGACTGCAACAAAACCCCAGTGCAGCCATTTTTTTACTATTTAAAATTAATAAATTTCTACATCAAGGAAAATTTACAAGCCCAATGTGGTAGATTTGATTATGGCCCCTCTGTTCTGGTCAGCAACCCCAGTCCCGACCGTATACTTCTCTGTCCCACTGTTGTTGGGCTGGCCATAAGATTGGTTTGATCAATGGAATGTAGGAGGAAGTGATGATGTGCTGGTTCAGAGCAAGACTTCTTGCCCTTCTGGAAAGACTAGACTAGAATAAATGCAATTCTTTTCAATGTGTCCATTGAGGTCCTAATATAAATGATTGTACTGAACAAAATAAGGGTTTTTTGATATTTTCCTGGGCATAGAAAAAATACAAATTGAATCTTTATTCCAAAATTTGCAAATTAGAGAATATTTACATTTGATCAAAATATATTAGGGATGGAAAATATTTTGCAATTGGTTAGGTATTTATTAAGTATCTATTAAGTGCTCAACAGACATGAATATACAGGTGAGAAATACAGGTTAAGTAAATAGAGTATTGACAGTCACATAGTAAGTATGTCATAAATATTAATGCTGTTACTATCTTCATCATCACCATCTAGAGAAACAACAGCATATGTCAGAATTACAATGCAATACAATAACTGCTAAATAGAACTCTGCACTACTGAAATACAAGTATAGTGCACAAACAGCCTCTATTGCTTTAAGGGATTGGATAGCCTTTTAGAGGAGGCAGCATTTAAGGTCAAAGTAGGAAGATGCCCGAGAGTCTACAAATTCAAGACCAGTAAAAAGGCATTTTAGAACATACAAAGGCACAAAAGAGGGATGTACTCAGCATATGTAGAATGAATGGGGCAGAAGTGACCCTACTATTAAAAGGTAAACAAGGCCATTCCTTCAGGGCTACCATTAGCAAGGACATCACAAGCTCAATGCCTCAATGATGGTCTGATCCCCACAGTTTGGACTAATGGAACCTTCCTCCTGGGCTGCATACTCATTTAATGAATAGAAATCCCTTTTTCAATTCTTACAGAGGAATAAGAAATTCTACAGATCTTATTTTTTATTAGAGCTGCATGTTAGTCATTTATTCAAGTTTACCAATATTGGGTATTCATAAACAAACACTATTATTCCTAGTTAATAGGAACCCAAGTCAAGAAGTACAGCAAGGAGGCCAGCCACCACACCAGTTTCAGAGTTCCTTCCTCGAAGACCAAAGTGCACATAAAAATAGATGGAATTCTTACTAATTTCAGAAAGAATTCTTTGGGTTTTTTGTGCACAATCTGTGTTGTTTTGAGGTAGCTCTGACTTTCAGTTGCTGTTCCCAGTTTTTTTGCTATAAATTAGTGTTAGTTTACCTTCATCATTATTAACACTTTTCCCCTGAACTGCTTGCTACTAGACCATATCACTTGCATATCTAATAGAATCTCAAATTTAACCTGCCAAAATCGAATATTTTGATTAACAACACTACCACAAAAATACCTAAGTAAATTAATAAAAAGGACCTCATCCAGAGTTACTTTATTAGTCTACTCTGGCTGCCCAAACAAAAACATCACAGACAGGGTGGCTTAAAAAGCAGAAATTTACTTCTCACAGATCTGGGGCCTGAGAGTTCAAAATCTAGGTGTCGCCAGGGTTGATTTTTTTCTGAGGCCTCTTTTCTAGGCTTATCAGTGGCCACCATGTGCTCCTCTGCTCACATGACTTCTTATTTTATGCTCCAGTAGAGTGAGTGAGAGAGATAGAGATCCCTTTCTCTTCTTCCTCTTCTAAAACCACCGATTTTGTCATATTAGGGCCCCACCTTTAAGACTTCACTTCAGTTTGATAGACCCTAAAGGCCTCAGCTGCAAATACAGTTCACTGGGGTTAGGGTTTCAACAGCAAGATTTTGGGAAGACATAATCTGTCCATTGGAGCAGGAAATGGCAACCCACTCCTGTACTCTTGCCTGGAGAATTTCATGGACAGAGGAGCCTGGTGGGCTGCAGTCCATGGGGGTCACAAACAGCCAGACACAACTGAAGAACTAACATACAATCTGTCCATAGAAGTTGCTTGCATGTGTGCCAAGTCACTTTCAGTCATGTCCAACTCTTTGTGACCCTATGGACTGTAGCCTGCCAGGCTGCTCTGTCCATGGGATTCTCCAGATAATAGTACTAGAGTGGGTTGCCATGCCCTTCTCCAGGAGTTCTTCCTGACCCAGGGATCGAACCTGTGTTTCTTACATTTCCTGCATTGGCAGGCGGGTTCTTTACCACTAGTGCCACCTGAAAAGCCCATAGCAGTTACCTATGGTGGTAAACTGTACCACCATTCACTCCAGAAAACAGGCCAAGAAAGACCTTGAAAGTGGACTCCTTTCACACTTTTTATATCTCACACTGAATTTATCACCAAATCCTTCTGGCTCTACCTTCAATATAAAGCCCAAATCCAGTAGATTCTACCTGCTCCAGTCTCATCAATATAGTGAACTAGGTGTCTTTTAGTCTCAAAATTATTACAATTGCTTCTTATATTTGCCCCCTCCCTTCATTCCACCCCTGCCCTCTCCAAATCTATTCTCTTCACAGCAGCCAGAATGACCCATTGAAAAACAAGTTATGTCCTATCACCCCCCTATTCAGATGTGCACGGGCTTTCCATCTCACTGAAAATAAAATCCAAATCCTTACCAAATCCCATAGGCTTATGAGCAAACTCCTGATCCCCATGCCAACTGCATCTCCTCCCCTTGTCTATTCACTCACCTAAACACAACCACACTGTCCTCCTTTCTCTCCCCTGCACACTTTAATAACATTCCTGTCTCATGGTCTTTGTAGTTACTTGTCCCTCTGCTTGGGACTCTCACCCCCAGATAGTCATGTGACTCTGTTTCTCATTTTATCTCATTCATTTCAGGTCTCTGCTCAAAGATATCCCCTTAAGAGATCACATCTCTCTTCACCATGTTGAAAATATCTGCATGCCTTAGTTTGCTACCATAGTACTTTTTCCATAGTAATTTGATATATACATATATATGTTCATGTCTGTGTTTATTATTTATCTGTCCCCATGAGAATGAAAGTTTTACAAGGCATGAAGTTTCTCCTTCCTTCCCTCTACCCACTGTCTCTACTTCCTTCTTTTCCCCACTATTATATTCCCTTTATTCTTTTCCCCACTGTATTCCTTCTACCTAGGAGAGTACTTAGACTATACTATCGATTTAAGTAATATATCTTGGATAAACTAATGGATTTGGTTGTTATGGTTTCTTGGTTCATCTTATAATATGTGATGATACATATTGCATCAACATTATTTTAACCTATAATTTTCCAGTAATTAGACTTGAAGATATCTGTGAGCTATGATACAAATGTAAACCATCCATTTCCTCAAACCTACACTAAAGATGTCAGCTTAACACTAAAAACTTGCTTATACCTTATCGTTGTATTTTTGTTATGTTGCCACTGGAAAATAAAACCTGAAAGCATGGACCACAGATAAAATGTTTGAGAACCATTGTGCTAACCAGTAATGAACAAGCTCTCAGCAAAAATGAATAATCCTTAATAGCCACACACAAAAATATCCTTATTTACATGCCATTCATGTAAAGTAAGCAAGTATTTATATATTTTATGAACACATCAATAATGTGAAGCCCTACCCAAGACGCAGATGCATACTGCCTCAAACCACAGGCAGGACACAGCTGTTCTCCAATATACCTGTTCAGTCTTGAAAGGAATATTCAGGGATCCTTGGATTAAAGTCATGAGTGAGATTAAGTCGTGGCCATACACATGAAAGGTGGGTGAAGATTCTTAAATCACAATTGAAGACTTTGGAAAATCAGGGAAAGATTGCTAAAGGAGGAACTACGACATGTATTTGTTTCTATTGTTCATCACCTAGTTTTTCTTCAGAGAGACACTGGTCTACAAAGCAGAGGAGATGAAGAAGAGAAACATGCAAGAGCCACATGACGATAGTAAGACATCGTGACCTAAAGAGCGTTGCTCTGAGCCACGGCAGCCTCTTGAACACCACATCTAAGAGGAGCGCCTAGTGAGACTGAGTGACAAGAGTTTTCAGATTATTTCATCTCCTTAAAACATCCTGTTTTCATAGTCCACATGTGCTTCATACAGTAAATATCAGTCCCTGCTACTACAGAAGCAACCACTTGAAAGGCTCCAGTAACACAATCACGCATAAAATCTGGGAGAACAGAGGAATACAGAAACAGGCGTATACATAACAAGAGGCAGTACCCAAGGAAACACAAGCAAAGTTCAGATAGCTCTGTGCTGCCTCAAAGAAAGTATTGACAGTATGATAGCTCTAAAGAAAAGAGCTCAAGAAAGCGACACAAGAGTTCAAAGAATATTTAATACAACATAAGAAAGTAAAATAAGCTGGCAGGGCTCAGACAAGAAGGGGAAGGGGAAGAAACATAAAAATTCAAACACGAAAATGAGGGTTCATACCCATAAAATCAGGATCATAGTGAAAACCACAGAAAACAAAACAGAAATTAGCAACGATATTTAAATGTTGATAGACATGAAAACAAACTCCAAATGAGTATTTTTAGTATTTAAAAAGAACAGAACAGGGCAAAAATAAACGAAAACAGAAGTGTTCAGTAATAAGAAAATAAACTGCTAAAATAAAAACTTGAATATTTAGACCTTATCCCAGAAAAAAAAGTACAGAAATATCAAGTCCAGTATATATTATGAAAAGTCTTTGTACTTCAAGAATAAGGAAAGATATTATATAATATCTATATAATATAGATATTATTCTATCTAATAAAGCATGATGGGGGGAGAATACATTTGACAGGGGAAAAATACAGTTTAATCTCAGATTTATCCAAAGCAATAGGCACTGCTGTGTGATAGCAGTCCACAGAATTTCAAGGGGAAAAAAGGTTTTACAATAATGTTAGAATCATTCAACTGGAGTAGCAGGAAGATAGTCTAAGCTTACAAGAACAAAGGAAAAACAATTTCCATGAAGCTTTTCCTAAAACCACTGAGTAGTACTATCACTATTTCTGGTGGAAGATCTACCCATACTCTAAGAAACCAAAAAAAAAAAAAAAAAGAAAGAAATAAAAGGTTAAAGATCAGAAAAACGAGATCAAGAGAAAATGATACATTATTTATAGAGGATGTAATAGCCCACACAGAGCAATCAAACTGCTAGAAATAATAAGAGGGTTCTGTGAGGTTGACAGAAACAAGATCAACTTTACAAAATCAGAAGCATGTTTTTACAACAACAATGAACCACTAGAAAATATAGTTAAGAATCAAGATATCCATAATAAAAATAAACTTATGAAGTGTATAGGAATTTTAAAAGAATTCATACGTCCTTTATACATAAAAATGTTAAATCTACTGAAGAACTTAGAGAAGGCATAACAGATGGACAGTTCATACTCTTGGATGGAGAAACTTAATATTAACAAGAAGTCAGGGACTTTCCTGGTGGCCCAGTGGTTAAAACCTCATCTTCCAATACAGGGGGTATGAAGTGAGTTTGATCCCTGGCTGGGGAAATAAAATCCCACATGTCTCACAGCCAAAACAGCAAAACATAAAATGGAAGCAATATTGTAGCAAATTGAATAGAAACTTTAAAAATGGTCCATATTAAAAAAAAATTTTTTTAAAGAAGTCAATCTTTTCTTAATCAATCTAAAATTCAGTGCAATGAAAATAAAAATTCCAGCTGATCTTTTGGGGGATTTTGATAAACTCAATTTAAAAATTTTTTTGAAAATTTCAGTGAAAGTTCCAAGAATAGTCAGTTTAGCATTGCAAAGGAAAATCAGAGATGGGGGACTTGCCATAAGGAATAATTTTAAAACACACAAAAGTCATAGTAATAAATACAATATGATACTGGGGCAAGAAAAAGAAACTAACTGTATATTCATGTATCTTTGTATAAGATAAAGTTGGTGAATGTTAGTCTGCATAGTCAGCAACGTCGAGAAAATTGGCTCACTATATGGAGAAAAAATTTATATTCTCATCTAACAGTGTTTTCAAACCAAAATATGGGAATTAAAGCAATAAAGTTAACAGTCAATGAAGTGGGAGAAAACTGTTATAACCTAGGGATGCAGAAAGAATCCTTAAGAATAAGCCCCAAAGCACTGACATAAAGAAACAGTGATGGGTTTGATTAAATAAAAAATGAGAATTTCTGTTCAACTAAGGACACTGTGTACAAAGTTAATGACAACGAAATGGTATACTGGGAGATGAGTGCAATCAAACATCAGTAAGGAAATCATATTTAGAACACCAAACGAATCAAAATCAAACAAAAAGAAATCCACAATAAAAAATGGGCTGCGCAGATGTGTAGGCAATTCAATGGAGGAAGAAATTCAAAGGTTGGGAAGCTCAAACTCATTTGTATTTAGAGAAATTTAGCATAAAGTAACATTGGGCCATTATTTTAAAGCCATCAGATTGATGAAAACCAGGAAGCTTCGGGATGTCAGCTTCTGGGCAGACGCAGGAATCTGAGAATCCCGCACGGCTGATAGCTTACACGGCTGCAGTCGTTCTGGAGCACACACTGGTGAGTCAGGCACATCAGTCATACGTAAATCTCTCACCCAGCCACCCCTAGGTGTAATTTCCGAGAAATTCTCTTATAGTTGCATGACGGACGTACACACGAATAGTCATCTCAGCACGGTTTGTGGCAGCAGAAAGCTAGCTGGACACAATCTAAGTTTCCATGAATACGGCTCTGAAAGTTTAAAATGTGGAGAAAGTCCACTGAGGATAAGGTGACCGTGACTCTCAGGAGCCCGGATCGATCCCATTGTGTGTCTGTTGTCTTGGCAAAATTTCTAATAGGACACTTTTTCACCTCAGAAGCATCCTGTTCTGAAAAATAAATTATTCCTAATACTATGCAGAGATGAAAGCAATAACTGGCTTATGCTCACAGCAACATGGATAGAACCTAAAAATCTCATGAGTGATGAAGGTAATTCAATGAGGTTAGCACAATATACATGTAAAACACATAAAGGTAAAATATAAAATACATAAAAGTTGAGTAAAATACATAAAATGTGTAAAATACACATAAAATCGCAAAATATACATAAAATTAAGAAAAATACAACAGCGCATGGGGCTTCCCTGGTGGCTCAGACAGTAAAGAATCTGCTCACAATATGGGAGATCTCGGTTTGATCCCTGGGTGGGGAAGATCTCTGGAGGAGGGCATGGCAACCCACTCCAGTATTCTTGCCTGGAGAATTCTATGGAGAGAGGAGCCTGGTGGGCTACAGTCCATGGGGTTGCAAAGAGTTGGACACGACTGAGCAACTAACACTATTTTAATTACTACTACAACAGTGCATGTTTGGTAAGGAAGTAAACTCCTATGCATCAGACACATGGGGTATTCTTCAAACATATCAGAATGATTATCTATGGGGTAGGGTGAACAGAATGAAATTATAAAATAAAAGAGAGTAAGTAATAGTGACAACAATAATAAAATAATGATAATAATTTTGAAAAAGTGGAATTGTGTCCCATGGACTAAGAAATGCAGTTAACACATGCACAAACTAAAATCCAAAATAGGTGTAAAGTTAGGATATTTATTTGACTTTTTTCTTGTTTCCTGAGGTGAGCTTGTATTGCTATAAACTTTCCCCTTAGCACTGCTTTTACTGTGTCCCATAGGTTTTGGGTTGTTGTGTTTTCATTTTCATTCATTTCTATGCATATTTTGATTTCTTTTTTGATTTCTTCTGTGATTTGTTGGTTAGTCAGCAGTGTGTTGTTGAGCCTCCATATGTTGGGATTTTTTAATTGTTTTCTTCTGTAATTGATATCTAATCTCACTGTATTGTGGTCAGAAAAGATGCTTGGAATGATTTCAATATTTTTGAATTGACCAAGGCTAGATTTATGGCCCAGGATGTGATCTATTCTGGAGAAGGTCCCGTGTGCACTTGAGAAAAAGGTGAAATTCCTTGTTTTGGGGTGGAATGATCTATAGATATCAATTAGGTCTAGTTGGTCTATTGTATCATTTAAAGTTTGAGTTTCCTTGTTAATCGTCTGTTTAGTTGATCTATCCATTGGTGTGAGTGGTGTATTAAAGTCTTCCACTATTATTGTGTTGTTGTTAACTTCCCCTTTCATACTTGTTAGCATTTGCCTTACATATTGTGGTGCTCCTATGTTGGGTGCATAAATATTTATAATTGTTATTTCTTCTTCTTGGACAAAAAACCTCTTATAGCCAAAGCAATCTTGAGAAAGAAGAATGGAACGGGAGGAATCAACCTACCTGACTTTAGGCTATACTACAAATCCACAGTCATTAAGACAGTATGGTACTGGCACAAAGACAGAAATATAGATCAATGGAACAAAATAGAAAGCCCAGAGATAAATCCACACATCTATGGACACCTTATCTTTGACAAAGGAGGCATGAATATACAATGGAGAAAAGACAACCTCTTTAGCAAGTGGTGCTGAGAAAACTGGACAGCCACTTGTAAAAGAATGAAACGAGAACACTTTCTAACACCATACACAAAGATAAACTCAAAATGGATCAAAGATCTAAGCATAAGACCAGAAACTATAAAACTCCTAGAGGATAACATAGGCAAAACACTCTCTGCCATAACCCAAAGTGGGATACTCCATGACCCACCTCCCAGAATATTGGAAATAAAAGCACGTATAAACAAATGAGACATAATTAAAATTAAAAGCTTCCGCACAACAAAGGAAACTGTAAGCAAGGTGAAAAGACAGCCTTCAGAATGGGAGAAAACAATAGCCAATGAAGCAACGGACAAACAATTTATCTCAAAAATATACAAGCAACTCCTGTAGCTCCATTCTAGAAAAATAAACGACCCAATCAAAAAGTGGGCCAAAGAACTTAACAGACATTTCTCCAAAGAAGACATAAAAATGGCTAACAAACACATGAAAAGATGCTCAACATCACTCATTATCAGAGAAATGCAAATCAAAACCACAATGAGGTACCACTTTACACCAGTCAGAATGGCTGCCATCCAAAAGTCTACAAGCAATAAATGCTGGAGAGGATGTGGAGAAAAGGGAACCCTCTTACACTGTTGGTGGGAATGCAAACTAGTACAGCCACTATGGAAAACAGTGTGGAGGTTCCTTAAAAAACTGCAAATAGACCTGCCATCTGACCCAGCAATCCCACTGCTGGGCATATACACTGAGGAAACCAGAATTGAAAGAGACACGTGTACCCCAATGTTCATCGCTGCATTGTTTACAATAGCCAAGACATGGAAGCAACCTAGATGCCCATCAACTGACGAATGGATAAGAAAGCTGTGGTACATATACACAATGGAATATTACTCAGCATTAAAAAAAATTCATTTGAATCAGTTCTACTCAGGAGGACGGAACTGGAGCCCATTATCCAGAGTGAAGTAAGCCAGAAGCAAAAACAACAATACAGTATATTAACACATATATATGGAATTTAGAAAGACAGTAACGAGAACCCTGCATGCGAGACAGCAAAAGGAACGCAGATGTATAGAATAGACTTGTGGACTCTGTGGATGAGGGAAAGGGTGGGATGATATGGGAGAATGGCATTGAAACATGTTAATTATCATATGTCTAATCAATCGCCAGCCCAGGATTGATTCTCGGGGCTGGTGCATCGAGATTTCCCAGGGGGAAGGGAGGAGGGAGGGGGGAGGGAGGGGTTTCTGGAGGGGGAGCATATGTAAACCCATGGTGATATCATGACATTGTATGGCAAAAACAATAAAAGGGAGAAAAAAAAGAAAAAAAAAAAAGAAATAGACATTACCCAGGTATGAGAAGAGCTGGAAGATAATGATTCACAGCTAGAAGTTGAGAGGTTATAGAAAGGTTATGTATTTGTTGGTTGGTTTGGTTGATTTAGTCACTAAGTCATGTCCGACTCTTGCGACCCTGTTGGATGTGGCCTGCCGGGCTCCTCTGTCCGCGGGATTCTTGGGGCAGGAATACTGGAGTGGGTTGCCATTGCCTTCTCCAGGGGATCTTCCTGACCCAGGAATCGAACCCAGGTCTCCTACATTGCAGGCAGATTCTTTCCCAACTGAGCTATAAGGGAAGCCCATTTGTTGGTTAGGGTGGCCATAACAAAGTACCACAGACTTTCTGGCTTAAATAACAGAAATGTATTTTCTCATGGGGCCTAGAAGTCCCAGACCCAGGTGTCATCAGGGTTTACCTCTTCTTCTAAGGGCTCCCACTTTGGCTTGCAGACAGGCATGTTCCCATGGTGTTCTCTCTTGGCTTTTCCTCTGTGTGTGTGTGTGTGTGTGTGTGTGTGTGTGTGTGTGTGTGTGTCCTCATTTCCATTTTTTCTAAGGACACTGGTCATATTGGACTGGGCCCCACTCACATGACTTCATTTTACTTAATCACTTCTTTAAAATTCCTGTCTGCAAACAGAGTCACATTCTAAGGTCCTGGAGGTTAGGACTTAACAGAAGTGAATTTTGTGGGGACGTAATTCAGTCCACAACAGGTCACAAAGCAGTCCTGGTGGGGATGAATGAGCTGAACCTTCAGGAAAATATGGAAGCGATGGCGCAATCCAGCTGCTGGAAAGGCGATACAGACAGAGCTGATACAGGAGTTCTCAGAGGATCGACCTTCCGCAGTGTCAACCTTGTAAGTTCTAGCTGTGGGCCTGGACTCAGCACAGTTCCCCAGGAACTGTATGAAAGCAAAGTTGTCAAGGACTAAGTGGACCCAACAGCACCTCAGTGTCCACCCCCAACACCTTTCGCCAACACTGACCTCCAGAGCATAGTGGCTGCCGCTCCACACCCATGTCCAAATCTCAGTTCACTTTTCACAGTGCTAGCCCAGACCGCCTTAAAAAAGGGGCTCTGGGAAATGTAGTTCGAAATATAACCAAGTTGTCCACAGAATCATACTGCATATTGTATACTGTATCTCTGGGTGTTAAGGAGAGGAAAATGGCAACCCACTCCAGTGTTCTTGCCTGGAGTGTCCCATGGACAGAGGAACCTGGCAGGCTACAGTCCATAGGGTCGCAAAGAGTTGTACATGACTAAAGTGACTTAGCGTGTTTGTTGGGTGTCAGACTGCCTCTGGAAAATAGAAAATCTCTTAAAATCACTTCTGTCTTGAAATACTCTGTATTGGGGTTTCCATTGGTCAGCATCTGAAATACTATTGCACCCTATTAAATCCACACACAAGGCCTTTGCCTCGGGATCTGAGAATTATCAATTCATGATTACCTCCACTTAGGGGAGATAACTTGTATTAAGTGCTGATTATATGTCGAGCACAGTGCTATGGTCTTTTTATGTATTGTGCCATTTAATTGACTAGCCAGCCTAATCAGTGTAATTGTCATGGCTGGTTTGCAGATGAGGCAGCATAGACCCAGAAGGACAAAGCGTTTTTCTCACAATCATACAATCAGTAACAATAAAAGTGGCAACTGACTTTTGCTGAAAAAAAAAAAAAAAAGTGGGCCAAAGAACTTAACAGACATTTCTCCAAAGAAGACATAAAAATGGCTAACAAACACATGAAAAGATGCTCAACATCACTCATTATCAGAGAAATGCAAATCAATACCACAATGAGGTACCACTTTACACCAGTCAGAATGGCTGCCATCCAAAAGTCTACAAGCAGTAAATGCTGGAGAGGATGTGGAGAAAAGGGAACCCTCTTACATTGTTGGTGGGAATGCAAACTAGTACAGCCACTATGGAGAACAGTGTGGAGATTCCTTAAAAAACTGCAAATAGAACTGCCATATGACCCGGCAATCCCACTGCTGGGCATACACACCGAGGAAACCAGAATTGAAAGAGACACGTGTACCCCAATGTTCATCGCCGCATTGTTTACAATAGCCAAGACATGGAAGCAACCTAGATGCCCATCAACTGACGAATGGATAAGAAAGCTGTGGTACATATACACAATGGAATATTACTCAGCATTAAAAAAAAATTCATTTGAATCAGTTCTACTCAGGTGGTCGGAACTGGAGCCTATTATCCAGAGTGAAGTAAGCCAGAAGGAAAAACAACAATACAGTATACTAACGCATATATATGGAATTTAGAAAGATGGTAATGAGAACCCTGCATGCGAGACAGCAAAAGGAACGCAGATGTATAGAACGGACACGTGGACTCTGTGGAAGAGGGCAAGGGTGGGATGATGTGGGAGAATGACATTGAAACCTGTTAATTATCATATGTCTAATCAATTGCCAGCCCAGTGTTGATGCTGGGGCTGGTGCACCGGGATGTCCCAGGGGGAGGGAGTCGGGAGGGGGGGAGGGGGAGGGAGTTCTGGAGGGGGAGCATGTGTAGATCCATGGTGGTTTCATGTTACTGTATGGCAAAACCAACACAATAAAGTAAAGAAAATTTTTAAAAAAATCCAAAATAATAGCAGTGGGATGGTGGCTACAGCTTAACAGATTCAGCCAGTTACAGAATGAATCAAAGCAAAATATTAAAACTCAGTAGTAGAAAGGCTCAAGGTAACCATTCTATTAATTTAAATATCCCCTTAAAATTATGAAACCATGGGGATTACTATTACCCAGCAAAAGGTAAATGTTACAAACTTCGATAATATAAAACCTAATCATGTAACGAATAAAAATAGTGGGTGGTAGGGATAAAAGGGCAAAAGCAGGCTAATTTCCTTATCATTCATAGCAGCGAGTATACAGATAAAGTCTAAATTTCACACATGGTCTAATAATCATTGTAATTTCAACTTTGAAAGTTCTTCAGTTCTTCATTAACTCTTCTTCTGAACTTTGGATGCCTTCAGGTTCCAATGTTCCTTTCAAAGGATTTGCCTGAATTTCAATTCCTGTAGGTTAATTTAGCTTCTTTTGTTAACTTCACATAAAATTCAACTTCAGAGTTAATATTAAACTTGTATATATGGTATAATACATTCTAAAGTTATTTCAGTTTTATTCTTTTCAGCCTATCTGCTTGGGAGAGTATCTGAGATGATGCTCACCAAATGTTGGTAATTACTAATTATATCTGAATGTTTGTGTTCATTTCCTTGACTTCATTTTTACAGGAATAATAGTTATTATTAATAAAATAGAGGAAAATAGTGAGCAAGTGGCGATACTGACTAGAACCCTTCTTAGAGTGTTAGTTGCTTGGTCGTGTCTGACTCTTTGCAACCCCATAGATGTAGCCTGCCAGGGTCCTGTGTTCACAGACTTTTCCAGGCAAGAATACTGGAGTGGGTTGCCCTCCCTTCTCCAGGGGATCTTCCCAACCCAGGGATCAAACCCGAGTCTCCTGCATTGCAGGCAGATTATTTTACCATCTGAGCCATCAGGAAAGCCATCTTATTAGCTGTTAGATGATAACATTATTATATAGATGGAAAGAGAATCAAGTACTATGTGCCAATATTTTCTCACCCCAGATATTAATCCCAGAGAATTGAAAGCAAGAATGCTATTTTGAGTGGGATCCTAGTTGTTACATTCTACTCCCCTTCCAGAGATAAGATCCAGCTTAGGATTTCAGAAGGGCAGAGCCCAAACAGAGTCTGACCTTATTCTACTGTTCACGACTGGAAAGGCAGAGCCACAAAGGAGAACGAATAGAAAGGATGTCAAATTCGTCACTGACCACCAACCACTCTCTATTCTTCTCAGGATACACACCATCACATTTTACATTAGAAGGTTAACCAAAATAGCTCCCAGGACTGGTGCACCAAATTGCCACGCAGAATTTTCCAACACAGGCTGCACTGTAGTCATCCTTAATATCCACAGTTATTTGAGTTAAATGAAGTCTGACATATCCCCACATGGAAATAGTAAGGAGAAACATTTTTTTTCAGTCTATTAAATTTAATTCATTGTGTATGTTTCCATTCCTTATCAGCAGTTCAAATTAATTTTTCTCATTGTCAACTGGCTGACAGTCTCCCACATCTTTAAATCCGAGCACACAATATTTGCTAAGACTATCTATACCCACGGGTGTGGAAAACAACATGTTCATTCCATTAGGTCTTCGCAAGGCTCTAACAATTACACAAAATAATTTATCCCTCGATGATCAGGTACAGCTGTATCTAACTCCTCCTGTCAATTTCCATTCAGCAGCAGAAATGGTGATGTTCTCGGGAGAGGAGTGATTGGTTTTCGGTTACACACGGCTACAGGTGGAAACCATCTGAAAATCATAATGCCTGCATGTGGATAACTTATGTAGCAAGATAATGACATTTGTACATCCGTTACAAGGCTTATCCAGGGCTATAACTATCTGATCAGTTGCACAGGCGGCAGAAATAATATGGATTACTCTATTCATGGACTGCATTGAGCACTGAAAAAATGAACACCATCTAAATGAAAGGGCAGAGGGAAAATAAGTGATAAATGCAATGAAAGATACTTATCCTATTGAGATGAATTAAGGACAGACACCACTTGTAGAGACAAACTTCAGGGGAAGTTTCCCGACTCCTCTAGAGTTTGCGCTGGCCATTACAGTATGTCCCCTGCGTAAGAACAAGTCCTGTTCCTAGAGCACATTTGTACATCCAATTTGTTCCTAAGTCCAATAGAGCTAGCCAAGGTGGGGCTTCTCTGATGGCTCAGTGGCAAACAATCAGCTTGCGATGCAGGAGCCCCAGGAGACGTGGGTTCAATCCCTGGGTTGGGAAGATCCCTTCGGAGGGGGGGGGCATGGCAACCCACTCCAGTATTCTTGCTTGGAGAATCCCATGGACAAAGGAGGCTGGTGGGCTTGAATGGTCCACAAGGTTGCAAAGAGCTGGACACAACTGAAGCAGCTTAGCACACAGGCGTGCAAGCCACTAACACAACTGGCTATATACTACCGTATGGTAATAGCTTTATAATATTTTTCACACAAATACTACATAAAAAACAAACAAAAAGATTTAAAAAAACATTTTTAATCTTGCAGTGCTTGCGTGCTAAGTTGCTTCAGTCGTGGCTGACTCTTTGTGACCCTGTGGACTGTAGCCATAGGTACTGTATGCAATCTGTACAGTACAGTGCAGTAAAGAACACAAAAGCATAACCACTTGTAGAGGGTGCATGACTGTGACACTGTATGCCAGACACAAGAACGAACTTACGATTGGATGGGAGAATGCACGTTCACATCTTTGAAAGTTCACAACTTGAGGGATCATAGGTTGGGGACTTACTGTATACAACCAAGGAAAACTCTTAGAATCAGAAACGCCATTTTTGAAAATTACTACTCATTCCAACATGTCTCTGCTTCATTTTTTCACCTGCAAAGTGAGAAAGTCGGTACTTTTTCATTCTTACCTCTAAAGGGTACTCTGAGGACAAGTGGAAAAATAATATCAAAATGGTTAGAACTTTTGGAAGAAAAGTTCTCTGTTAATCTAAGCTATTACTATTATTATCACCGCCAACTGCAGAGTGGTTTCAAACCCTAAATCTAAAAGCTTTTTCAGACATCTATTATTCAGATCTTATTTTAAAATCCTGCAGTATTTATTAATAGCTCCTTATTAGAGGTGGGTAAACTGAGACCTGAAAAGAATAAGAAACATCCTCAAGGTCACAGAGTGACAGAACAGTAAAATAAAGAAATATTGATTCTGTGAATAACATTCCAAACACAGTGACAAAGTGAAACAGAACCATTAATATCAGAGAGTCTGAACCAGCAGCTTTTAAATTAAAAAAAAAATCCAATTAAAAGCACTAGTCCAGCAAAAACCTTATACCTTTGCAAAAGGAATATGCAAAACTACTTTTTTCGGCATTTCCCAGGTCATATTTCTTGAAGTGACAGATATTTCACTGAGAGTAAACAAAAGAGGTGTACTTCTGTGTATGCAGCTTTTCTGTGTCCTTAGGAAAGGATTTTTTAAGAGTTCCCAAAATTTCTTCATTGAATAACTGGAGGTCTATTCAGGCAAAGTTGTCTTGATTTGCAATGTATATTTAGAACAGATGAACCCAAGTAAATATTTTTCTGCAAATACCTTTCCTTCAATTCATTAAAACCCAGTAGTTTCCAGAGTAATCTTCATATGCCAGTATTCTCTGGGTGATGGAGAGGGTTGTTGGACAAAAGGCATGTTTAAGCTGGACAGCTCCATTTGTTGTTCTTGTTCAGTTCCTAAGTCATGTCCAACTCTCTACAACTCAACTGAAGCATACCATGCTTCCCTGTCCTTCACTATCTCCTGGAGTTTGCTCAAAACTCATGAGCATTGAGTCACTGATGTTATCCAACCATCTCAGCCTCTATTGCCCCCTTCTCCTCCTGACCTCCATCTTTCCAAGCATCAGGGATTTTTCCAGTGAGCAGGCTCTTTGCATCAGGTGGCCAAAGTATCAGTGCTTCAGCTTCAGCATCAGTCCTTACAAGAATATTCAGGGTTGATTTCCTTTACGATTGACTGGTTTGATTTCCTTGCAGTCCAAGGGACTCTCAAGAGTCTTCTCCAACACCACAGTTCAAAAGCATCAAATCTTCAGTGCTCAGCCTTCTTTATAGTCCAACTCTGATACACATACATAACTACTGGAAAAAATCATAGCTTTATTATATGAACCTTTGTTGGCAAAGTGATGTCTCTGCTTTTTAATATGTTGTCTAGGTTTGCCATAGCTCTTCTTCCAAGGAGCAAGCATCTTTTAATTTCAAGGCTGCAGTCAGCATCTGCAGTGATTTTGGAGCCCAAGAAAATAAAATCTGTCACTGTTTCCACTTTTTCCCCTTTTACTTGCCATAAAGTGATGGCATCAGATGCCATGATCTTAGTTTTTGAATGTTGAGCTTTTTCACTCTTCTCTTTTACTCTCATCTAGAGGCTCTGTAGTTCTGCTTCACTTTCTGCCATCAGAGTGGTATCACCAGCATATCTGAGGTTGTTGATATTTCTCCTGGCAATCTTGATTCCCGGCTGTGACTCATCCAGCCTGGCATTTCACATGATATATTCAGCATATAAGTTAAATAAGCAGGGACAGCTCCATGGCACAAACTTAACAACACTCAGTCCTATGCATGGAACATTCTAACTAGCCTGAGCTACGCTATGAAGTCTTAGAAATGTCTTTCAAATACAAAGTTCCACCTGAAAAGGTTTTTCCTGGGAAGAGCAGTCCTACAAAGGGGCTCCCTTTCATGACACACTTGCGGTTCTGACTGTGTTTTTCACCCTAGTGGAAGTCAGCCGGCTCATATTTTCTCACATTGTTTTGATAGTTCTAAACTGTAGATTCCCATCTTTGGGGAATTCTCCCACATGATTACATGGGATATAAAGCAGCAATTACAAAGGAATAAACTTGTCCCATAGTAAAGATATTTTCAGCTGCTTAGAGAGATAATTTAAAGTTTTGGAAATGTTTCTATCATGTTGGATAAGCATTATTTACACCCTTTTAAGAGGATGTCACCAAAATTTAGTACTTAAGTATACATTATAATACTTTGGGTCAGAACTTTCTCTGCTGAGGATATAGTTCCCCAAAGCAACAGGCAGAAATGCTAGACTTTTGGTCATTTGTTATTTTGAATTTTATTTGTACATTTCACAGTTTCACCTTGAAGTTCTAGTATTGTTTTATTGAATATTCTAGTACTATTTTCACCTTGATATTCTAGTATTACTGTTGCATAAGAGTTAGGCAACAGAATTTACACATTCCATACGTTTTTGTAAGCCATTCTATCATAACCGAACTTCTTTGAAGTTGTGGTCTGACATGACAACATTCTCATAAGAAACACATTGAAAGCAAAAACTAAAAATGAACCTCATTTTCTTTTTGCTCATTGAAGTATAATTGCCATACAATATTGTACAAGTTACAGGTGTACAATAGAATAATTTGAAGCTTTAAAAGTTATCCTCCATTTAGACCTGTGTGCATGCTCAGTCTGTCCAACACTTTGCAACCCCATTGACTATAGCCTACCAGGTCCTGTCCATGGAATTCTGTCCATGGAATTTTCCACGCAAGTATACTAGAGTGGGTTGCCATTTCCTCATCCAGAAGATCTTCCCAACCTAGAAATCAAACCTGAGTCTCCTGCATTGACAGGGGATTCTTTATAGTTATTATAAAATATTGGCTATATTCTCCATGCTGTACAACATAACCTTGTGGTTTATCTTATACCTAATAGGTTGTACTTCTTATTCCGCTATAATTGTCCCTCCCACTATCCCTCTCCCCACTGATAACCACAAGTTTGTTTTCTATATCTGTGAGTCTGTTTCCATTTTGTTATGTTCACTGGTTTGTGGTATCTTTTTATATCCCATCTCTAAGTGAAATCATGTAGTATTTGTCTTTCTCTGTCTGATTTCTTTCACTTAATACCGTTCAAGTCCATCCATGCTGTTGCAAACTGAGCCAATTTTCTAAGGGGGAAAGGCCATATTTGATTATGTTAGATACTGTCTGACGATGTCAACGCAACAGAGAACAAGGGTGCCACTGACTGTCACTGGGGTGAAGGTTTGCGCCATCCTGCCACCCTGCCACTCTGCAGCATAACCACCCTTTCCCCTCTTCCCCTCTCTGTTGCCTTATTTTCTTTGTGTGCCTCCTTATTTCTGCCTCTGTCTCCTCTGTCTCTGGGTGTCTCCTTTTCTTGTCTCCCTCCTAAGACTTGCTGAACTCTGCTGGCAACACGCATTGCTAAGCAGCTGCTAACACATGTTCAGAATTCCACTTCAGATATCTGAGGTTTGCAAGACTCCCTACAAGAATACCAGTTGCCACAGCCACTTGCCGCCAGAGGGGAAAAACGGGGTGGCCGTCACAGGTATGTTCAGAATCAAGCTGCTTGGGTTCAAAACCCATCTCCATTACTTAACAGTGATGCGGCCTTTGGGCAAGTTAACCTTTCCAGGCCTTAGTTCATCTTCTGTTAAGTGGGAATAATGGTGGCGACTTCTTCATAAAGTTTGGAATCATTAAATGGACTCAGAGACACAACACTTAGCATGTGGCAGGACACATAAGTGCTCAATAAATGTGGGTTGTTATCATTAGTCCAACCTGCCCTACAATCCATTCCATTTACTTGCTATTGTATAACGCACCATGTTCACATATGTTCACGTCTTCCCCAAGAGCGGACACTCATCTCACCAGGCTGGAATGCCTTCCCACATCCTTCTAGTTACAAATCCTACCTTTCTTGTTAGGCTTACCTCCGCCATGAGCTGATCTTAGATATCTCAGCGATCTCCCCATGCACCTTCTCTATCATTTACACTCTCAGATCCTTTCACTGTGAATCAGAAACTCTCGCAATTTTCTTAGTGTTTTCCATGTATTCTTATTGTCATCATAACTAAGTGCCAACAAAGGCACTGCCCTGACCGGTGTGTGTGTGTGTGTGTGTGTGTGTGTGTGTGTGTGTGTGCTTAGTCACTCAGTCATATCTGACTCTTTGCAACCCCATGGATTGTAGCCCGCCAGGCTCCTCTGTCCATGGAATTCTCCAGGCAAGAATACTGGAGTGGATAGCCATTCTCTTCTCCAGGGTATCTTCCTAACCAGGGATTGAACCTGGGTCTTCTGCACTGCAGGCAGATTCTTTACTGTCTGAGCTACCAGGGAAACCAACCCTAACCTAAGGGTCGTTCCAAACAGGTGTCGGTTTGCTCCTTTGTGAACATTCTAGAGGAGTTTACTGTGCATTTAACCACAAACAAGAAGCTTTCCAAATTTTTTCTTTCATTTCATTTAGTCTTAGCATTTAGAAAACAAGCTGTCCATGCAGGAGGAGTTCTAATCATCACACAAAATGAAGCTCACTGAAAGCCCATTTACTACAAAAAGCTCTTTTCTCACAGCATAAATAGTAGCTGGATAGAATGGATGCCATTTAGTTACATTACACTCAGTTGTAACCAACTGCCCTAATCAGGAATTCTCAGCCCGGGGATGATAGCTCATACACTAGTCTCACCACACTATGGAGGAGATTCTGTTATTAGACCCTGAGTCAATAGCAGAAAATTTGTTAGTTAGTATGATGAATGTCAGAAAGGAGTTTTCACTGGTGAAATTCATGGCTTGGTCATCCACATTAAGCATGTTTGAATTGTTCTCATTGTTGTTTAAGATATGGGTTTGTTTAAAATATTTTAGTTCCTTAAAAAGCTGCAAATAGACCTGCCATATGACCCGGCAATCCCACTGCTGGGCATATACACCGAGGAAACCAGAATTGAAAGAGCCACGTGCACCCCAATGTTCATCGCTGCATTGTTTACAATAGCCAGGACATGGAAGCAACCTAGATGCCCATCAACTGACGAATGGATAAGAAAGCTGTGGTATATATACACAATGGAATATTACTCAGCATTAAAAAAAAATTCATTTGAAGCAATTCTACTCAGATGGACAAAACTGGAGCCCATTATCCAGAGTGAAGTAAGCCAGAAGCAAAAACAACAATACAGTATATTAACACATATATATGGAATTTAGAAAGACAGTAATGAGAACCCAACAAGGGAGACAACAAAAGGAACGCAGATGTATAGAATAGACTTGTGGACTTTGTGGATGAGGGTAAGGGTGGGATGAGATGGGAGAAGGGCATTGAAGCATGTTAATTGTCATGTGTCTAATCAATCGCCAGCCCAGGATTGATGCTCGGGACTGGTGCAGCGAGATTTCCCGGGGGGGAGGGAGGAGGGAGGGGGGACCCGGAGGGGAAGCATATGTAAACCCATGGTGATATCATAACAATGTATGGCTAAAACAATAATTAAAAAAATAAAAAAATTTAAAAAAAAAGAAATACACTTTACAGCTTGGGGGTTAATCCTCATATAATTTACAGTTAGACCTCAAGTTCCTCTACATCTACAGATTCAATTAAATGTGGACTGTGTAGCATTGTAACATCTTATTATTGAAAAATATCCATATATAATTGGACCCACCAGCTTCCAAGGTGGTACAGTGGTAAAGAATCCACATGCCAATGCAGAAGATGCTGGTTCGATCCCTGGGTTGGGAAGGTCCCCTGGAGAAGGAAATGGCAACCCATTCCAGTATTCTTGCCTGAAGAAGCCCATGGACAGAGGAGGCTGATGGGCTACAGTCCATGGGGTGGCAAAGAGTTGAAAATGACTGAGCACGCATGCCTACTACCTACTAGTAAGTGGACCCAGGCACTTCAAACCCATGTTGCTCAAGGGTGCTCCATGAACCAGAACATGAACCAAGCTATGCCTAGGAGCCTGGGTTCTTTCCACCCAGCTCACATACTTCTTCTCCCAACATATCAAAGAACAACACATTAGGTATGATTTATTGTTTTCCTAACTCACCTGTTACACTCCTGATATGCTAAGAAGTCCTGATTAAAGGTAGGAATATACAGTCTACAAGGCATCAAATAAGTCTCGTTGGATTTGTTGCTTGGTGAGCCAGTTTGTGAACTTTACCTTTGACATATACCACAAAATTTTGTAATCTAGTATAAAATTGTAATGGTGAATGAAGCAACATTTCAAGGAAAATGAGACTTAATTCTTGCTGCTCCTTATCCTCTTGCTTACATTTGTCTAATCCTTCCCTTCTCTCCTTGACTGAATAAGGTATAAAAAGTACGGAAGCTCATTATCTGCACTGTGAGGACTGGTGTCTGCTCCTGTTTCCAGACCTGGCATTAGAAGACATCCAGCTGCATAAAGCCACCTACAGAAATTTCCATGGTATCCTGACTTCGGAATATTATATATCTGACTCCAGTGACTACTTCTGGCAAGGTCAGAATGTGCATCTGCTTTGTCCCTGTTTGCTAATAAATAGGTTCTTTGATAATATTTAAAAGCTCATTTGTGAGAATATGTAAGGAAGAAATCAGTACTTTGAACTGCTTGTCTGTACATGTTGAAACTTATTCTGACCCATTCCCTCTGGGAGTGTCCAAAAGTGTCAAATAAAAAAAAATGTGATATAAATGTTGACCAACATAGACAATGTAAGATATGCTGGCACTTTCCTAACCAGAAAGGTGTGGAAATCAAATCAATCCATCAATCAACCAATATTTACTGAATGTCTGCTAGGTGCCCAGAACCATGAAACTTACAAGATATCAGAGACTGGCATTTTAGATCTCTCCTAAAATAAATCTCCAATCTGGCCAGGAACAGGAAGTGAACTGAAGACAGCAGTCTACCCAGTGAGGTTAGGGTACATGAGGACTGCTAGAGCATTGCTATTTATGAGTCCAGCTTTCTTGAGGGGGGGAAGTTAGGCATCTGTCATGCAGAGCCGGAACAAACAGTCCTGATTTACTGCCCATATATTTGGTTATGGGTCTAAGGAGAGAAGGGAAGGATTGGACAAATGTGAGCAAGAGGATAAGGAGCAGCAAGAATTAAGTCTCATTTTCCTTGAAATGTTGCTTCATTCACCATTACAATTTTATACTAGATTACAAAAGTTTTGTGGTATATGTCAAAGATAAAGTTCACAAACTGGCTCATCAAGCAACAAATCCAAAGAGACTTATTTGATGCTTTGTAGACTGTATATTCCTACCTTTAATCAGGACTTCTTAGCATATCAGGAGTGTAACAGATGAATTAGGAAAGCAATAAATCATACATAGTGTCTTGTTCTTCGATGTGTGGGAAAAGGAACCATGAGAGCTGGGTGGAAAGAACTTAGGCTCCTAGGCAGAACTTGGTTCATACTCTGGTTCATGGAGCACTCACTATGAGCCAGGTCCTGCTCTAAGTTTTCTGATCATATTAATCCTCAAAACTGCCCTATGTGGTAGGTTGTTAGTATTACCGGAAAAAGTAGTGGGGCTTCCCTGTTGCTCGGAGAGTATAGTATCTGCCTGCAATATGGGAGACCCAGGTTCAATCCCTGGGTCAGGAAGAGCCCCTGGAAAAGGAAATGGCTATCCACTCCAGTATTCTCTCCTGGAGAATTTCATGGACAGAGGAGCCTAGTGGGCTACAGTCCACGGGGCTGCAAAGAGTCAGGCACAACTGAGCGGCCAACACTTTCACTTTCAATAAAGCAGTAGATAAGGAAACAGAGGACAATACAATTATATAACGTGCTCAAGGACAGCAGATATTAAGTGGAATTTGAAGCTGGGCGGTTTGGCCCCAGAATCCTTTCTCTTAACCACAGTGTCTGCTCAAAGGATGCAATGAAGGCTAGTGTGGGAAAAGTATATAAATTAGTAGGCACTTGACATATTGTACTCTACTTTTTCTTATGTAGAAGCCAACTGTATATACTGTGCATGCTCAAAGAATAGACATGCTTCTGCTAAGCAGATAATTAGGCTCCAAACAGCACTATGTACTGTGCTTTGTCACTCAGTCATGTCCGACTTTCTGCAACCCCATGGAACGAAGCCCACTAGGCTTCTCTGCCCATGATGGCTCTCCAGGCAAGAATACTGGAGTGGGTTGCCATGCCCTCCTTCTGGGGATCTTCTCAACCCCGGAATTGAACCCAGATTTCTCACACTGCAGGACCTCCCACATTGTAGGCAGATTCTTTACCCATTGAGCCATGAGGGAAGCCCAAGAATACTGTAATGGGTAGCTTATCCCTTCTCCAGGGGATCCTCTCCACCCAGGAATCGAACCAGGGTCTCTTGCATTGCAGGCAAATTCTTTACCAGCTGAATACAGCAGCATAGCATACTAAAAACAGCAATCCAGCATACTAAAGACCCACCAGGCTCGGGCATTGGAACTCATCAGATGTGGGTTGTGATCTCTCTCTCCCCTCTTCCCTCTCACCACCTTCAGAAGACATTTTATCATCAGAAGATGTGTCAGTTTTATTATTTTTCTATCTCTTTCCATCTCCTCTCATAATTCCTTCCACTCAAACTTTCACTTTGCTAAAGAAAAATAGACATTGCCCAGATGTGTCATAAGCTGTAATGCATTTCATAGCTGAAGAAGACTACAATTGGCAAAAGCATATAAAAACAGCCAGAAATTTATTCTTTGCAAGCCAACTACAGTTACATTTTATGGTTCTAGTCTTACTGCACAATTATATTTTAATACATTTCATGTTGGTCCACTACAATATCATTGAACAAAAAAAAAAGTCGCTCTAGAAAGCTACAGAGTGTTAGTCCATTAACTCTGGGCCTTTTCATGCCATTTCTGGGATGGCAGGAAGACTTGTTGATGTGTTGGATGACATCCATCCTGAGCATTGGCTGTCACTAGGTGTCCATGGATTAGCCTTATCCTAGGACTTCTGGTTTGTTAACATGTTTATCCTGCAGTCACCATCCTCTTCCATCTGATTACTATAACAACCTCTACCTTTGAATCCCTTTAGTCTATTCTCAACAAAGTAGATAGAGTGATATTTTTAAAAGAGAAGTCATTAGGCTTATAGGTGTATATCTAAGAAAACAAGACATACTTTCATACAAAAACTTGTACATGGCTGTTCACAGAATTATTCATAATAACCAAAAGGTAGAAACAATCCAAATGTTCATCAACTGATGAATGGTTAAACAAACTACAGGATACCCTTACAATGAAATTTCTGTTGTTTAGTTGCAAAGTCATGTCTGACTCTTTGCAACCCCATGGACTGTACCCACAAGGCTCCTCTGTCCATGGATTAGACAATAAAAGAAATGAAGTACTGATACACACTAAAACATGGGTGGACCCTGAAAATCAACAACACAGATGCTAAGTGAAAGAATCCAGACACATAGGACTATATGATGTATGATCCAATTGTATGGAACATTCAGAACAGGCAAGACACATTCAACACCAGAAGACACCACACAGAACAGGAAATGCACAACCCAGTTGAGTCCATGCTGCATTTTTATTCACATGTCTGGTATCTCACCCAGGAAAAGTTGGAGAAGGCTGTGGGAGTAGGCAGATCTCTTCCTCCATGGCTTTTCCATGAGTCTCATTTGAGCATCATGGTCTCAAGTAATCAGACCTCTTACCTGACAGCTAGCTTTCAAGAAGAAAAAGACCCAGAATGTCACATCTGCCATATTTTACTGGTGAAAGTCAATCAGAAGGCTGACCCTTTCAATGAGAGGGAGTACACACCTGCCCCCCACTTCCTGAGGGTAAAGCAGCCTAAGTGTTCAAGGGGGAAGGAGTTGATGGCAGCATCTTTGGACAGAAGCTCCCGAAGCTTCAGGGTAATTTCTAGGAATTTCAAAGGTTCTCTCCCTATAGTCTTCAACTCCATTCTGGGAAAGAATGAAATCTGCCTACAGTCAAAGATGAAATGAATTACCCAGAGATAAAATGGGGTTGCTAGAATCTGCGGTATTATATCAAGGAAGAGGATAAAATGGATTTTCAGTGAAATGAGATTGGACCCCAGCCCTGGCATCTGTCTTTGCAACTTTCTTTGGAAAATTTCCTTGGAACTCATTGTCCTTTCTTCTCACCCTCTTCTTAACCTGGGAGTTTGAGCCAAGGATGTCTTGGACCGGATCAGCCAGTTCACATATACCCTGTGTCCAGCTTCATGCTGAAGAGATGAGAGGAACAACTGATAGTGCATGAGAGTAGCAGGTATATGAGAAGTCCAAGCTTTAATGAGTTTTTTTTTAAAGTATGTTTTGCTTTGCATGTATATTTTCTACCAATCTAGTATTAGAAATATACAAAGGGAGGTATTCAAAATTACTAAGAATTCAGATCTTTACCACAATATACACAACTAAAAATGTGTGACCCTATGAATTCATATCAATAATGCCTTCCCTGCCTTGGCTGGAATGATATTTGAGTCTTCATTAAATGATTCTTTAAGTAAAGAGGCAATATATTCTTTTCATTTAGCTGTTAATAATCTTAGCTTGAATATGATTAAAGAAATCACTAAAAGAAGTCATCAACAAAACAAAAATAATCTCTCCATTATAAATAATCTCTCCAAAATACTCTCTATTTTCCTCATCCACAGTTCTACCTAAGATGGAAAACCACAAGTTTTCAGGGTTGAAAGCACTGTTAAAATTCTAAGCAGGTAATGGTGAAGCCATTTTCTCTTAATAAAGCCTATTATAAAATATGGGCCATAGGGGAACTGCTAACTAGCCAAAAATCTAAAAATTAAAACATGAAGGGATGGGTATTTCTTAGAAGTAGCCATTGCTATCCAAATGAAAATCCTCATGGTATAGCATCCCCCATGCTAGTACTGAAAGAGAGGGGATGAGAAATTAGAGAATTAACACACTCTGCACCAATAAATTCTTGAATCCAAGGAACAAGCACTGGGTGTCATAAATGGGATATGGAAAAACATATCCTCCCAAGGTGACTGTGGAAAAGAGAACAAGATAACATCAGTCAGGAGGAGAGAAAGAAAGATAAAAACAGAATAAGAAGAAAAGCAGAATGGAGCTGCAGGAGTTGTTTGTATATTTTTGAGATTAATTGTTTGTCCACTGCTTCATTGGCTATTATTTTCTCCCATTCTGAAGGCTGTCTTTTCACCTTGCTTATAGTTTTCTTTGTTGTGCAAAAGCTTTTAATTTTAATTAGGTCCCATTTGTTTATTCATGTTTTTATTTCCAATATTCTGGGAGGTGGGTCATGGAGTATCCCGCTTTGGGTTATGGCAGAGAGTGTTTTGCCTATGTTATCCTCTAGGAGTTTTATAGTTTCTGGTCTTATGCTTAGATCTTTGATCCATTTTGAGTTTACCTTTGTGTATGGTGTTAGAAAGTGTTCTAGTTTCATTCTTTTACAAGTGGCTGTCCAGTTTTCCCAGCACCATTTGTTAAAGAGGTTGTCTTTTCTCCATTGTATATTCTTGCCTCCTTTGTCAAAGATAAGGTGTCCATAGATGCGTGGGTTTATCTCTGGGCTTTCTATTCTGTTCCATTGATCTATATTTCTGTCTTTGTGCCAGTACCATACTGTCTTAATGACTGTGGATTTGCAGTATAGCCTAAAGTCTGGTAGGTTGATTCCTCCAGTTCCATTCTTCTTTCTCAAGATTGCTTTGGCTATATGAGGTTTTTTGTATTTCCATACAAATTGTGAAATTATTTGTTCTAATTCTCTGAAAAAGACCTCTGGTAGCTTGATAGGAATTACACTGAATCTATAGATTGCTTTGGGTAGTATACTCATTTTCACTATATTGATTCTTCCAATCCAGGGTGGGCCAAAGAACTTAACAGACATTTCTTCAAAGAAGACATAAAACTGGCTAACAAACACATGAAAAGATGTTCAACATCACTCCTTATCATAGAAATGCAAATCAAAACCACAATGAGGTATCACTTTACACCAGTCAGAATGGCTGTAATCCAAAAATCTACAAGTAATAAATGCTGGAGAGGATGTGGAGAAAAGGGAACTCTCTCACACTGTTGGTGGGAATGTAAACTATTACAGCCACTATGGAAAACAGCGTGGAGGTTCCTTAAAAAGCTGCAAATAGTCCTGCCATATGACCCAGCAATCCCACTGCTGGGCATATACACCGAGGAAACCAGAATTGAAAGAGCCACCTGTACCCCAATGTTCATTGCTGCTTTGTTTACAATAGCCAGGACATGGAAGCAACCTAGATGCCCATCAACTGACGAATGGATAAGAAAGCTGTGGTACATATACACAATGGAATATTACTCAGCATTAAAAAAAAACATTCATTTGAATCAATTCTACTCAGATGGACCGAACTGGAGCCCATTATCCAGAGTGAAGTAAGCCAGAAGCAAAAACAACAATACAGTATATTAACACATATATATGGAATTTAGAAAGACAGTAACGAGAACCCAACATGCGAGACAGCAAAAGGAACGCAGATGTATAGAATAGACTTGTGGACTCTGTGGATGAGGGAAAGGGTGGGATGATATGGGAGAATGGCATTGAAACATGTTAATTATCATATGTCTAATCAATCGCCAGCCCAGGATTGATTCTCGGGGCTGGTGCATCGAGATTTCCCGGGGGGGAGGGAGGAGGGAGGGGGGAGGGAAGGGTTTCTGGAGGGGGAGCATATGTAAACCCATGGTGATATCATGGCATTGTATGACAAAAACAATAAAAGGGAGGAAAAAAATAAAATAAAATAAAAAGCAGAAAAAAAAAAAAATGAAGAAAAGCAGGAGACTTGCCTGGTGGTCCAGGGGCTAAGACTCTGCACTCCCAATGCAGGGGCCCAAGTTCAATCCCTGGCCATGGAACTAGATCGCACATGCAACAATTAAAAGATTCCCCAAGCCACAACTAAGGCCCAACACAGCCATATATATATATATATATATATATATATATATATATATATACGCAAATATATAAATTATATTTATATATTTAAAAGCAGGAGGCCAGCTGGGAAAAGCCAAGAAGGAGGGTGAAAACACAAGAAGAGGAAAGAAAGCAAGCAAGTGAAGTCTCTCAGTCATGTCCAACTCTTTGCAACCCCATGAACTGTAGCCTACAAGGCTCCTCCATCCATGGGACTTCCCAGGCAAGAATACTGGAGTGGGTTTTCATTTCCTTCTGCAGGAGATCTTCCCAATCCAGGGATTGAACCTGGGTCTCCCACACTGTAGGCAGATGATTTACCATCTGAGCCACCAGAGAAAAGGAAAGGCTAGAGTAAAATAAGATGGAGTACCTCTATACAGTCAGCAAAAACAAGATCGGGAGCAGACTTTGGCTCAGATCATGAACTCTTTATTGCTAAATTCAGACTTGAAGAAAGTAGGGAAAACCACTAGACCATTCAGGTATGCACTAAGTAAATTCCCTTATGATTATACAGTGGAAGTAAGAAATAGATTCAAGGGATTGTATCTGATAGACAAAGTACCTGAAGAACTATGGACGGAGGTTTGAGACATTGTGCATGAGGCAGGGATCAAGATCACACACAAGAAAAAGAAAAGCAAAATGGTTGCCTAAGGAGGCCTTACAAATAGCTGTTAAAAGAAGGGAAGTGAAAGGCAAAGGAGAAAAGGAAAGATATACCCATTTGAATGCAGAGTTCCAAAGAATAGCAAGGAGAGATAAGAAAGCCTTCTTCAGTGATCAGTGCAAAGAAATAGAGGGAAACAATAGAATGGGAAAGACTGGAGATCTCTTCAAGAAAATTAGAGATACCAAGGGAACATTTCACGCAAAGATGGGCTCAATAAAGGACAGAAATGGCATGGATCTAACAGAAGCAGAAGACATTAAGAAGAGGTGGCAAGAATACACAGAAGAACTGTACAAAAAAGATCTTCATGACCCAGATAATCACAATGGTGTGATCACTCACCTAGAGTCAGATATCCTGGAATGTGAAGTCAAGTGGGCCTTAGGAAGCATCACTACAAACAAAGCTAGTGGAGGTGATGGAATTCCAGTTGAGCTATTTCAAATCCTAAAAGATGATGCTGTGAAAGTGCTGCATTGAATATGCCAGCAAATTTGGAAAACTCAGCAGTGGCCACACGACTGGAAAAGGTCAGTTTTCATTCCAATCCCAAAGAAAGGCAATGCCAAAAATGTTCAAATGACCGCATGATTGCACTCATGTCACACACTAGCAAAGTAATGCTCAAAATTCTCCAAGCCAGGCTTCAACAGTACATGAACTGGGAACTTCCAGACATTCAAGCTGGATTTAGAAAAGGCAGAGGAACCAGAGATCAAATTGCCAACATCTGCTGGATCAT
Organism: Antilocapra americana; assembly: GCA_007570785.1. Lineage (NCBI taxonomy): Eukaryota > Metazoa > Chordata > Mammalia > Artiodactyla > Antilocapridae > Antilocapra > Antilocapra americana. The sequence continues at coordinate 61,181 of ML660218.1, read as the reverse complement.
TGAAAAAACAAGAGAGTTCCAGAATAGCATCATCTATTTCTGTTTTATCGACTATGCCAAAGCCTTTGACTGTGTGGTTCACAATAAACTGTGGCAAATTCTTTGAGATGGGAATATCAGATCACCTCACCTGCCTCATGAGAAATCTGTATGCAGATCTAGAAGCAACAGTTAGAAGAATAGGTAGAACTGGACATGGAACAACAGACTGGTTCCAAATTGGGAAAGGAGTATGTCAAGGCTGTATATCGTCACCTTGCTTATTTAACTTCTACACAGAGTACATCATGAGAAACACTGGACTGGATGAAGCACAGGCTGGAATCAAGATTGCTGGGAGAAATATCAATAACCTCAGATATGCAGACGACACCATAGAAAGCAAAGAAGAACTAAAGAATTTCCTGATGATAATCAAAGAGGAGAGTGAAAAAGCTGGCTTAAAACTCAATATTCAGAAAACTAAGATCATGGCATCTGGTCCCATCATTTCATGGCAAACAGATGGGGAAACAATGGGAACAATGACAGACTTTATTTTGGGGGTCTCCAAAATCACTGCAGATGGTAACTGCAGCCATGAAATTAAAAGACGCTCCTTGGAAGAAAAGTTATGACCAACCTAGACATCATATTAAAAAGCAGAGACATTACTTTGCCAACAAAGGCCTGTCTAGTCAAAGCTATGGGTTTTCCAGTAGTCATGTATGGATGTGAGAGTTGGACTATGAAGAAACTTGAGTGCCAAAGAATTGATGCTTTTGAACTGTGGTGCTGGAGAAGACTCTTTAGAATCCCTTGGACTGCAAGGAGATCTAACCAGTCCATCCTAAAGGAGATCAGTCCTGAATATTCATCAGAAGGACTGATGCTGAAGCTGAACCTCTAATACTTTGGCCACCTGATGGGAAGAACTGACTCATTTGCAAAGACCCTGATGCTGGGAAAGATTGAAGGTGGGAGGAGAAAGGGACAACAGAGGATGAGATGGTTGGATGGCATCACCAACTCAATGGACATGAGCTTGAGTAAACTCCAGGAGTTGGTGATGGACAGGGAGTCCTGGTGTGCTGTGGGCCATGGGGTCGCAAAGAGTCAGACACAACTGAGCAGCTGAACTGAACTGAAGCAACTTTATCGCTAATCCAACAGGACTGGTGCCATAAGAGGAAAATGCCACATGGCCACAGAGACACAAAAAGGAAAGACAGCCATGAGACAATGAGGCAAAGAATGGAGGGATGCCTTTACAAGACAGGAGGCCTGGCGTGCTGCAGTCCATGGGGTTGCAAGGAGTCGGACAAGACTGAACCACTGAACTGAACTGAGAGTGAAATAACTGGGCCCATCACTGTAAGCAGTCAAACTCTATTTGTTCTTACAGCAAAAATATTCCTAACTATTCTTCATATTGCTACATTCTTTAGCACGCATCAAAGGAAGGGCTCAAAGCAAGGTGTCTGGACAATACTAGTCACAAAGAAGTGTAGGTTACTAGCAGGACCAGTAACAATACAGAAATCAGTCATGTCATTCCCACTTTGTTAAAGCCCCACACTAATGGGTTCCTCCAGTATTTGTGCTCAGACGCACACTTTTTCTTCTTCCGATCCCTTTCTTAGTGGGTGTGTATGTGTTTTGTTGATTTGAAATTTGATGCTGCAAAAATTCCAACTGAGTTTGATAAAAGGACTAATCCCTAGGCCCCACCTTCAGAGATCGTAATTTACTAAATATGTGGCAATTCCTGGCATCTCTTGTCATAATAAGCTCCAGAGGTTGTTCTGACACATCAAGGGTTAAAGCTTACCAGCATGGGTGGAGAGACTTGAACAGAGATTAAGGATGTTACACTTGAGCCCTGACTTTGAACTAATAACTTTTAAGAAACTACCTAAGACCACGAGTTCTTAGGTAATGAATTTTACTATGCAAAATGTATAATATTTAGTCCTTATGTTAAACATGTGAGATTGACATTTCAATAAATCATGCTATTTATCTCATAATTTTTTATGAATGTGAAAGTGAAAGTCATTCAGTCTCTTTGAGACCCCATGGACTACACAGTCCATGGAATTCTCCAGGCCAGAATACTGGAGTGGGTAGCCTTTCCCTTCTCCAGGGGATCTTCCCAACCCAGGAATCAAACAGGAGTCTCCTGCATTGCAGGTGGATTCTTAACCAACTGAGCTATCAGGGAAACCCTAATTTTGAATACCTGTCTCTATTTATCATTCTACTACTCTGTCATTTCTAGCACATGGCATTTGAAGTTTAAAAGACATGATCATAAGAAAAAAATAAGCAAAAACAACAAAGAGAAAACTGATCCTTTTGTCAGAGGTTTTGACAAAGCAAATCCAGGACGCATTTCATATTTTGCTACTGAGGAAACAATGTAGTTCAGTTCATATGCTGGCATGCTAACTTTTTCCCCACGATATATAAAAGTCAAGAGAGTAACAATTTTATTTAAACTACAGGCCCAGAGAGAAAAATTACTCCATATTGTGCCACATAACATCACAAAGAAACACCATAACATTGATTTTGAGAATGGTTGTGAAGAATAAAATAATGAGTCATTAATTAATAATGAAAAACCCTGTAGAACATTCTAAAACTTAAATGATGATCGTATATACATAGCAAAGTGTTTTACTGTGATTCTTATATATGTATTCTATCAAGAAGGTATCAGAGAATAATTCTGAATTCCTTGAAGAAATACTTGAGCAGAATGAATAGAGGGACACATAGAGTCCTGTAGGTAACCTCCCTCAGAATAATGAACTGACTGGAAAATGGGTATAGACAGATCTTTTGTGTTTTAAGAACAAAAAGAGAAAAGCTGCCCAATTTCCAGGTACAAGTCTCCAGGGGCAGTAAGAAAATAACTGGTTCTAATTCTGAAAAGGGATGAAATTAACTGAATAGCAAGAACCATGACCTTGGGAAGCCAAGTAAAGGGCAACCTTGTTGAGCCTGGCTCGGAGAAATTAAAGTTGTCCTCGCTCAAAAGTCAACACTGGCAGAGTGCCCTTGGCCAGTGTAGAGATGTGGATTAGCAGCATCTGTCAGAGCAGGGAGTACAGTTTTGTCAACAGCCACCCAACTTGGCAGCCGCAAGCAATAGCATTAGCAAACTGAAGAGGATTCAATCTCTCCACTCTTATAATGGAAATTGAGCTGAACTTTCAGTCCCTATTTGAATTGGAAAAGCCCTCAGGTTTCATGGAAATTTTAAAAGAGAGAGGCTCCCCCAGTGGGTAGCTACTGCACTTCTGGTCAATACATAAGAAAACTCAGATTAATTTTAATTTGTGTTGAAAAGTCATGAAGGAGTACTCAATTATCTACTCACACATATATACAATGGGTCTCAGTAAAGGCCACTATTTTTTAAAAAAAGAAATGTTAGAAATGGTGCTGGTATCTTAGGATTGATCTGTAGATGCTTAGACTAAAACCCTACAAGAAAGATGAGAGGTACAGAATGCTCAGAAAGGCAAAGTACTCAAGTTACTAAGGAGGAGTTGAAGGACACTCCCCTCAGTGTCAGAGCAGGTCAGAACCAGCGAGGAGATGAACCTCAGCCTCAGTAGTCTTGCACAGTAGCCCTACACCTGGCCTCTGGACAGCTGGTGGAGGTTCCATGATAGAACAAGTTGTGAAATAAAACGAGAAGCTAGCCTCTCTAAAGATGGCCAAGAGAACTAAGATCTTGCCCCGTTACTGTAGAAAGAGTGTCACTGCCTGGCAATGCATGGATTTAGCAGCAAAGGCAGTGAAAATGAGCCAAGGCCCTGGAGAATGTGGACTAGACAACAAAATGACAGCATCTGTGATATAGGCATTGGGGTATCACGATGGGAGTGGGCAGAACGCCACCATCAACAGCAACCTGACCCATGCACGATTCACAGGAGGAGAAAAAACAGGTGGTTTATCCTCTAGGATACAGATACACCCTTGAGGAGGATAAATGCATAGGACTGGCCAAAAACTTTGGGTTTATAACATCTTAACAGCAAACCCAAATGAAATTTCTGGCCAACCCAAATAGAAGCCCCAGAGTTACTAAGGAAAACACTCTCATAAGGGGAGCCAGAACTGAAGTACTAGTAACCAAATACGGGTTGAGATTAGATCTTCCCACTCATTCTTCCACCAGCTTTTAATTTTTCTGTTTGATATTTGTTGTTGTTCAGTACAGTTATCAAGAGGGGTGAGATTTCTAGTGCTGGGCAAGAAAATGTGTGAGATTTTTCAATTGAACACCTTTGGGAGTCAATTCATTTTTATGTGCCAGGCACACAAAACAACTATGGACCAAGTACTTCCACAGGAGGCATAGACAAGGAAGAAAGACAAGGGGAGACTGTAACTCAGGTGAATGTTGAACCAGATAGCCAATTATTGGGTAGAAGTTAGAATGAGGCATGATTGAAGAAATGTAAGATGTGTGTTTGTTTATATTGATTACCTGGGTAAGGAGACTAGTTGGGGGAGGGGGTGGCATTTAAAGATTTATTAATAAACATTAATTATGACTCATATTGTACAATAAATTAATTCTCTGGGTGTGAGGAGACAATAAACAAATGATAACAAAGTGGTCTTTGAGACACATCTATCAGCAAAAGTGGCTGGAACTGAAACATCTAAAAGTGAGGGCAAAAATGAGCACAGGCTCCATGACTGTGGTCTCTCTGAAGAGTGTATGATGAGTCCAGAAGAGACCATATGTGTATAGCTTGGCTAATAGGAAGATACACCGACAGCTAAGGTATAACTTATTGACAGAACAGCCCCAGATAGGCTCACATACATACTCGTGTCCAAGCAGACAGTGCAGACCATCCATTTACAAATGATGTCACATTTGAGGACAGACAGCAAGGAACTCCCAATTTCACTACATTCTTTTCAGAATCTCATAACCACACAGCTGTACTGGTCTGGGTGTCTTACGCACATAAACGCTACAATTATACAGTTAGTGATAACTCTATACTAGGACAATTCCCTTCCTCTCTTTGAAAATATAGTGTTTCTCTATGTTTCCGGCTGTTTCATTAATTGTATTGAGAAAAGCATCCCTGAGTCCTTCCAGCCCACAAAGAGGACTGAAGCAACAACCATGGGAAGAAATATCAAATGTTATGCATATGGCTTTGGGAACAAGTTTCAGCACAGTTACTTTGGTTTTTTTTTTTTTTTTGGTTTTGTTTTAGCTTTTCAAAAATGTGTTTAGTTAGCAAAACATAATAAGATAATTCCCTCAAATAAATGAAATCTTTCCCTTGAACTTCACTAGTTAGAGCATAACACTCCAATTGATGTGGGTCTTCTTCAGAATTGGTCCAAGCAAGTAAATTACTCTAAGAACTGGCTGATACCTTATGGTACCCTAGCCTGATTAGGAAGAAAGTCCTTATGGCAAGTACTCAGGATGGCTCGCAGTCACCAGTTACACACTCGTGTCCTAAATACACAGTAGCAACAAGACCCTTGTGTGGTTCAGCATATGTGGATCCCCCCGACGGTCCAGATATGACTCCACGTTGACCGCTAGGACATAAATAGCAGAACATGCTCCAAAACTGGAAGCAGCATAGCCTGGCTGTGTCAGTCCAACAAGAGAAGCAGAGCGTGGGGTGGTCAGCAAGCTTGCCTGCTAACTGCGAAGGCTGTGAGATCTATGTTTAATAATTTACCACTCTGTAGATATTCTGGGGAGTTCTATTTATAGACCAGATGATTCAGAAGAGCCAATAAAATACATCTCTCAAGTGACATCGTGACCATGAAATGCAATTGTTTTGTATTTGAAAAGACCATGTCATCTAAATATCCTTAGCACTTTCAGCTGTATTACATGTATTAATATTTTAGATTAGTTTGTAGTCTGGTCAACGCAAAATAGTCATTTCATAAATCTTTCAGCATTGTAAGACTGCTTTCATTTGAATCATGCTAATACCCTTAAAATTCTGCCCTGCACTTTTGTTTTTACTTAGGACCCTTAAAAATACACTGAACATATTTGTTCATGGTTGAACAACTTATGACAATCCTGACTTCAGTTCACTCTCTGAGATTTATACTCATGTACACACATTTCTGGTTTCCTTTTTAGAATGCTACCATGAAAAGATGCCCTTCTTCCGTTGTACACCATAAACATGCAACAGTTCTAGAATTAAGATTCTGGGTCTAAACTAATTATGGATGTTTTCCTCTTGAATTAAGCTCAGCTGCAGCTAAATTCAAATATGTTTTAAAGGCTTTAATTCCATGAAATTGTACGATTGATTATAATTATTGCCTATATAACTAAAAGATCTACTTCTAGAAATTTAATATATTTGCCCCTGTATGAAACTATTGAATGCATCGCTAGATTTCTTTAACATGCAAAGGAAAGCTCAGAGCTGAGAGTGAGGGGAAGAACAGGATAGAATTAATCTGCTCTACACAAGAAAATGGAATGAAATGTATTTCTGTTTCTGTGAAAAAAGGAACAGAAGTGAAAAGAGAGAAAAATGACTGGTCTAGCTGCATGGAGGAGGCGATTTTAAGAAAAGTATTATTTGATATTCCATAATAGAAATGTATTCTTTCTCCCAAACATTAACAGAATCTGCCCCAAACATATAAGAAGTATAGGAGTATGTGCATATAGGTGCAATTTAAACAAGTTAACACGTGTCTGGCACTTTGGAAACTCTTTAAAGAGCATTAGTTCTTATGATTCATATTAACATCATCTACCACTTACAATGTTGCCTAAAGATAGCAACGCAAATACTACAGCACACATAAGCAGTGCTGTTGAAGAATGATTTTGCTTTTTAGAAAACATGGAAAAATATTAGGGATTAAAAAAAATCTCACCAGCAACTGCAATGAGCTAGTTACTATAATTAAGAATAAAATTTAATTCTATGTTTCTTAGTTGGTAGTTGAAAATAGAAACACCATGTTTGGTTTATATCTTTTACTAATTTGAGAAATAATATATATGTTTATGCATTCAGAAAAAAGTTTCCTGGCACAAAATCTTGTGAGTTTATTGTGTGTCTTGATGAATTAAGAGTCACTGAGTAATATGAAGTATTATTTACTAACTTTAGCTGTTTTCTCTGAGTAGTCATTTTGCAAAACAAACAAACAAAAAATCAGGATAAAAGCGGACAATATAACATTAAATCATAACTTCAAAGGCAGTTCTTTGGGGACAAAAAGCTAATAGAGGCCAGAAGCACTATTTCCTTTACGTTGATAATATAAAGATATATCTTAAAGCACGTAAAGGAATGGTTTGGTTAACATGCTTACTGTAAAATAATTTACTAATTTTCATGAATGTTTCTGAGTATCACATACTTTGTTAATGCGTCTCCTTAGTAAATAAACCACACATCCCTCAAGAGCACACATCCTGTATTGCATGTATAGTCCATTACACATATTTTCTTGAAATCTTTTTGAATGTATTTTCCCCAAGAAGTAAATAAAAACATGCATTTTAAGGATTCCAAAATTTGGGAGGGAGTGGTAAGAAACATATTCACATGTGTCAAAAGTAAGACTTACATGGAAGCATTCAAAATAACCAAGAATATTATTTTAATTATATGTGTGTTCTACTTGAAGAAGGAAAACAGCTATAGAGATGGTGGGATTATTCACTGTATCAAAGATGATCCAATGAACACAACTTTTCATGGTCACATTCTTACTCACCAAATGCCTCTTTCCTGATCTTTAGAAGTAGCCACTACTTGATGAAGATAAAGCTAGAGAACAAAGATGCTCAGCTTTGAAAACATACGTAAGCATGGCCAATGGACATTCAGTCAGACACGACAGTAGAAAGTCAATGGGGATGACGAATCAACTCCCAGTCTAATTTTCAGGAACCCATCCTTCTTACTAAAAACACCTTGATGTACAAATACCAACATATGATCTAATAACACTGGATAGTGTATAGCATCAATAATTAAAAGATTTCATCTGATAGGCATCCTCAGAGTCATCAGCTTTCAAATGTAGGAAGATATTCTCAGCACATTAAAATACAGCAAATGGAAGGGATACACTATCTTTTGCACTAAAATTAACTTAAGCACAGAAGAAAATATAAACAACCAAATTGCCCTTCTTACCTGTTACAGGAGAGAAGAAGTCAATTTTGTAGGGTCCATACACAACCAAAGAGATGAAGTCGAAGAGGGAAGGAAAAAAAAAAAAGAGAGAAAAGAGAAAGGTCATTTGGGGTAACATTAAAGTGTGGGGGAACAATAAAAATGAAACATTTTGCAAAGAAAACCATTCTCCTTCAATGGCATCTGATTGCATGGGTTTGTTCAGTTAAATTATTTTTTTCTGCCAAGTAATTTGTCTGTAATGTGGCTGATCTCTTACTCCAGACACTCTCAGCTGTGTCTACTCACAGTGAGAAAAGTACAGGACTGGTGTCATATTTGGAACATAATTCCACAATACAGAAAACTCTAGCAAAAACACTAATGATATCAATGTCATATATCAGCTGCAGAAACTCTGCAGTCATGTTCAAAATCACAATGAAAATGGATTCTGAGTCTGATATGAATACAGCCATACATCAGAGACCTGGCATGTTAGGTTACAGACCAGAGCATAAGGCAAATATCACAATAAAGTGAGTCAAACATTTTTTGTTTGTTTGTTTCCCAGTGCATAGAAAAGCCATGTTTATTTCCATGGACAGAAGAGCCTGGTTGCTACAGTCCACAGGGTCGCAAAGAGTCGGACACGACTGAAGCAACTTAGCACACACACAGTCTATTAAATGTGCAATAACACTACATCTAAAAAACAATGTGCTTATCTTAATTAAAAATACTTTATTGATTAAAAACACTAACCATCATCTGAGCCATCAGTGAGCCATAATCATTTTGCAATAGTACCATCCAAGATCACTGATCACAGATCATAACAAATACGATAATGAAAAAGTTAGAAATATCGGGAGAACTACCAAAATCTGACACATGCGTGCAAAGTGAGCCAATGCTGTTGGGAAATTTGGTGCTTTGATTCACCTAATAGTCTACATGAACATGCCTTTCATATCATGTAATAGCAGTAACTGGAGACCATCCAGGAGTTCTGGATTTGACATCACTGAAAAGGTTCCCTGACACCAGCCCTGCAAATAAGCATTAGTCCCTGTTAAGATTCACTTTTTACCTTGCAAGGATAGCACATTTGGAAGTGAAATTTAAGCACAGAGATATCCCAAGATTACTTAGTGGCCACTGAAGCACCACTCACAACCCCAAACCAACATCATCTCAACAGTGCTCCAGGAAATCTCAAGCAACCCATCAGTTTTACCTTTAAACATAGCTCTATTAGAATTTTCTACTTTTTTCCTTAACTATTTTATGTTATTTGGGAAGGGTAAAAATAGGAAAATCCAGATGAAAAAAAGTCATCTCTTCCTTTAGGAACAGACTGGATCCAACTCTTCCAACTCTGGTGGATTTAAAATACTTCACAACAAACTGATCTTAATCAACAGGGTTCAAATTTACACATCTTATCCTTGTTCATCTAATATGGATCCTTTCCAAGAAACGTCTCACCTCTTAAGTTCCCAGTCACCCTGTCCTTTTCCTCAACTTTTGCCAGAATTTGCAGTCCCTAAACTAGAAATTCTGTCTATCTTGGAGTCTGATCCAGTGGATCTTTGCTACTGAAAAACACCAGTTATCCCAGTTTACTGCCTTTATAGTTGAGAAGTCATTTATCAGATGAGGGCTGCTCTAAGTCCAGGCTCCCAGTCACTGATTTCAATTACTCTGTATCAAACACCCTTGTATCTATCTATTCAAGGGCTTCTACTAAATAATAGAGAATTTACAGGAAGTTCATGTACTTCTGAAAGGAATCTGAGAGCTATAAAGTATCTTAGACTATTTGAGCTGGCCAAACAATTCCATACCTGTTCGTAACACTAATGTTCATTCATTCATTCAAATCTCTCCCTCATCCATTCAGGCACTCAACAATTTAATAATTCCCCAATGTGTTCTAGGCACTGTGTGTTAGGTGCTAAGGTACAAAAAGATATGAGGATAAATATTCCTTCTCTCTTGATGTTCATCTGTTGAGTGAGAGAGTCACAAAGATACATGATAATATAATGTGATAAATGATTAAGAGTGGTGAGCCAAAGAACCATAAGCTGCAAGTTTCTCAAAATGAATAATTTCCTAATTCTGAGAGCACGCTCTATACTTCTTTCACTATGAACATTTCTTTTGAAATTAAAAATCGGATTGTGTCATAGTCCTATTTAAAGTGCTTTAGACAATTCCCATGATCCCTCCCCATAGATGGTCCATCTGTCCTCAGATGCCTAGCTTTATTGATCTCTCTCACCTCATCCCAAACCACTGCCTGCCTTGTTCTCTGAGCTGTAATCAGTGTCCTGCTTTCAGTTCCTCAAAGATGCATCTTGAAGACCCACCACTGGGCCTTTGCACTTGCTGTCCCCTCTTGGAGGAACTCCCTCCTCACAAGCTACAGCTTTCATCTGGGTAATTCTTATTCACCTCTCACATCTCTAGGATCACTTCTCTGATTGCCAAACCCTCAAAAATCTGGTCATTGCCATGGTTAAACGTGTTCATAAAACCAGATTCCTTTCCTCCAGAACTCAGATTTCAGTTTGCTTTCATAGTTTCATGAGCACAATTAACTCCTTAATGACTGTAAGGTCTGTAAAATGGAGATTACATCTGCTTTGGCTCATTAATCTTATCTTCAGTGCTAGTATCTGGCATGCTATAAGTGCTCAGAAAATACTACTTATTATCAAATCTGTTGATCAATTAAAACATTATTTAATCTATGGCATACTTAAAGTAGACTTCCCAGGTGGTTCAGTGGTAACGAATCTGCCTGCAACGCAGGAGACAGCAGAAATGCAGGTTCGATCCTGGGTCAGGATGATCCCCTGCAGGAGGAAATGGCAACCCACTCCAGCATTCTTGCCTGGAGAATCACAGAGGCAGAGGAGCCTGTGGGGCTACAGTCCATATAGGGTCGTAAAGAGTCAGACACAACTGAGCACGCACACATACTTAGAGCAAAACTACGGGAAAAAAATGAACATTTGCTGTGGACACACAGAAGTCAGAAAAAAAAAGTACTCAGCACTTAAGGCACGGCCATATCCGTAAATTATCTTCCTAGGTGACAATTTTGCTTAGGGTCTCCTTTAAATATAATGGTGTCAACAGCGAAAGGGAACATATGCATGTGGACTAATCCGTGTAGTTTTACACTTTCCTATAGATCTCTATTTCACCTACTTCCTTACATGCAATGTTTGATTGCACTTGAATTGGGGTGAGACAAGTGCTGTCTAGGATTGAAGGAAAGTCATTTTGAAAGCTGCTCAGGATCTAGACAGCCTAAGCTGTCTCAGCCCAGGAAATGACCTTAATCAAGTCACTGGATTGTTACTGGCTTCTAACGGCACCGGTGAGGAGACCAAATAAAAAGTTAGTCCCCATAGGATAGATAGTACTGTATCCAAGCTGAGCTTTATGGAAAATTTAAAAAAAAAAAGCAGGAATGTGAATCCTACAATATTGAAAAATATTGTTGCAAGAGCAGAAAATGCATTCTGTGTGGTTTCAAGGAGTCAGATTTGAAAGCTAATGACTCAGTATCATAACCTCCCAAGCAGCCTCAGCCTCCAATCAGTCTCCACTGGGAAGTACAGGAAAGAAAGCAGATTAACAGACCACCATAATGAGCTTGCATTTGCCCCAGGAGAAAAGCCCCTGAAGATCAGTGATATAGGTAACTAGTAAATATCATCGCTGCTGCAGAAATAAATCACTCTCTGGGTTATTAGGAACAGGCATATTTATAAAGCCTCTACAGTACATGAGAAGCCCTGCGAATACTATACTTGAGGACACGAAGGGGAAAATAAGAAAGAGCACTGTGCTGAAACTTTCAACAGTAGTAACAGATTTTTCTCGTATTCTTTCGGTTGGGGAGCTGATGAAGCCAACAGGGTGAAGCTCTAAGAGCAAGGAAGTGAGCTTGTTGTGAAGAGAACAGAGGTGAGTAGGACGTGGAGAGGACAGAGAAAGGAAGGAAGAGACAAAGGTGAGCAGGGTGAGAGCAAGGTCAGAGAAAGAGAGTTTTGACAAGTAATTAGTTGCTCTCTAGAGCTTGTCGCAGAGTGCTTTCCAGTTCCCAAAGCACCTCATACGCGCCGCTTTATCCTGCCTCACATTAAGCATGTGGGACAGACTGGGCAGGGATCATCACCCTGGTTCTTTTTCAGCTGATTACCTGAGGCTCAGAGAGGATGTAAGTTACCCAAAGCCCCAGAACCAGCGAGTGGAGGAGTCAGATGGAAAGGCTCTGTTTCTGACAGCAGAACACATCTCTGGGGCAGGGGGACAAAGGAACTCCACATTTTGAGGTTGGCAGAGCAGGAGCCTGGGCTTCCTTGGTGGCTCAATGGTAAAGAATCTGCCTGCAATATAGGAGACCGGGGTCTAATCCCTGGGTCTGGAAGACCCCCTGGAGAAGGGAATGGCAACCCACTCCAGTATTCTTTTATGGGAAATCCCATGAACAGAGGAGCCTGAAGGGCTACAGTCCATGGGGTCTCAAAGAGTCAGACACGACTGAACGACTAACATTTTCAGAGCATGAACCTGGGTAACTGCTGGTACTATACTAATCTGGGGGTTAAGCAAAGATACCTCTAGAAAAGGAGAAATCCTTTAAATCTCATTTTTCTACTTTTAACTGATTCTACCAACGTTTACTCCAAACCTACTCTAGAGAAAAGTGGATTCTGAATCTTCCCTGAAAGAAACACACCACTTTCTTCTCTGCTTACACAAGAAGAAAAGCAAGAAGCACAGTTCTTGTCATGATTGCTTTTTGTAATCAACAGACACATTTAGATTCTCACTTTCCATCCTCAGCTTTTCTCGAGAGCCTTGACAAGAATTCTAGATCATGTGCTCTCGGATTTCAGAAAGTTCATCTGACCTCAACTTAACCCGTATCTAAGCATAGGACTGAGATGTGCATCATATATTTGGATGACGCAGATCTTGAAATGCTTTACGCAAACAAAATAAGGAAATTCTAATTCTTAGTAAAACTCTAAATCATGTTTTAAAGCAGAAAATAAGGGTTTTTAGGTGGAGAAGATGTTGGTATGATTAATCGATCTTCTTTATGGTTTGGAATGAATCTAACAAAAAAGTGTCTAAATCATTAAGTTTTTCTACAGTACAATGCCCTTTTCAAGTGCGAGTAATCATTTCTCAAGCATGGGGCACTGTGGGCAGACTGTGCAGACTGTGACCACACTCAAATCCACAGTCTGGGGTAGTTCACACAAAGGCTGAGGAGCAAAGATGATCCAGTATTACATTAAAAGTCCCCATAAATCATTTTTAAGGAACACTTATACCAAGATGGTAGCTGGGCGGGAGTGGATTTGTGGAGTAGCGAGTTGGAGACCAGAGCCCCAAAAGCCTCAAGGCCCTTGAATAAATATTGATCATCATCAAAACAAAGCAGCCAAATTTGTGAAAGCTGCCAAGATCTACACACTGGATCACGGGGTATGTAGGACAACTACGGGAAAAACTTGCCTAGACCTATAAGGGACTCTGAAAAAGAGATAAGCTTTTGTTATGCTAAGGAGACCTGGGTGCTGTTTTTTATAGCAGTGTAACTTAGTTTAACCTAACTAATTCAGTCCACTCTTCCAAATTATTAATCACCAAGTTCTCTTAATTTCATCGCATCAATATTTCTCAAATCCATCCAATAATTGTAACCACTATCACTATCTTACATCAGGTTATCATTTCTTGTCTTAATGGAACAGGTCTCCCTGCCTCTCATCTGGATCCTTTCTAATCCATTTCCTATACAGCCCGAGTCGTCAGTCTAAAGTACTCGGGCTTTATCTAAAACCAAACAATAGTTCCCCTTTGTTCCCAGGGGAACAAGCGTTCCTTAAAAAAAAGTGTTCCTTCAAAGCTCTCAGTAATCAGACCTCTGTTTACTTCTCCAGGCTGGTCTCTTGACATTTCTCTCTCGCTGCTCCGGTTCCATAACCATCCAACCTCCCTGGAACTACCAGTGTATAGGGTCACTGTTTCTTCTTCCTAGAACACTGTTATCCACCCCGCCCAAATTTCTCAGTTAATCCCGTAGAAACCTATTCAGGCAATGCTTCCCTTCTTGGGGTCTTAAGGCTGGATTGAATGTTCCAGAGTCAACCTCTGCTCAGCCCTATTAGTGATCGTTTCTTTGGGACATATAACCGTCTCTCTGCTTGACACTTCTCTGCTAAAGAAAGGAAACCTTGGCACAGGGACCGTTTTCTAGTTGTTATTCCATCCTTTAGCACACAGTAAACATTTAATGAGTATTTGTCAAGTGAAGACTTAAATCTAAAAAGTCTCTCTCCCAGCTTTCCTTCCCAGTTATTTCAGGCATTAAAAAAAAAGGAAAGAGAAAAGACTTCAAGTCTGATCAATCTGGCTTCAAATTCTTCTTCTACCACTTGGAAACTGTGTGACCCCAGGCAAACAACTTAATCTTTCTTAGCCCCCAATTCTCCATTTGGGAAATGTAATCACATTTCCATGGAGTAAGCACATCTCCATTATTTAGTTGTAAAACTTGGAGTCACGAACATAGAACAGCCACAGAGCGACAGGCACAAAATAAATGTTAACTATAAAAGGTAAGGATAATATTATTCTTGTTATTATTATTATTGATCACATAGAAACTAGTCCAATGGCAGTGGTGGAAATACACTTACTTGGAAATGAGATGGACTTTTATTTCAAGCAGGAACAAAGAGTAAACAATTAGACTGGAAATGAATCCAGGGAACTATATGGGGGATAATGGACCTCTTCTCAGCTCCCTGCCAGCCTCCTCTGTCCTCATCCTTTATAGTTTTCTAAATACATTAGTTTTTTAAGCTACTCCCAATGTTCTTTCCTTTCTTGCCTCTTAGAACTCCTGTCATTAGCCCCTGCCCTTTGTCCCCTATCATCTTTAAAACTCCTCTCTGCAAATTTCCCTTTTGATAGCCCTGACCAAGAGGAAGCAGGCTGTCAATGAGCACAAGTAAGACTGACCAATCCATCCTGACTTAAAATACTATGTCTTAATCCCAGGTCCTCAAAAGTCCATATCACTCATTTTGCACACGCTGCTTGAATACCTACAGAGTGAGGCCTGGGGCACTGAGCTAGGTGCTTCTTTCTTCTCTAAACAAACGCTAATTAGTTACAGACTACTGGCCACATCTAATAAAATTTCTTGGAGAAAAGCCAGTCCCCTTCCACACTGAGGCCTCCTTCATACCCAGACAGAAGGGATTTATTTTGTTATTGTTATTTTGAATAAATCACATAGCAAACGGTAGTACACATGGCATTTCATTTTTGTATATGTGAACATAGGCAGTTATTTGTGAAGATTAGGCATTCGTTCGGTTGAACTAAAGGCATAAGGACATGCATGCATGTCCAACTCTTTGCAACACCATGCACTGCAGCCCGCCAGGCTCCTCTGTGCATGGGATTTTCCAGGCAAGAATACTGGAGTGGGTTTCCATTTCCTTCTCCAGGGGAGCTTCCCAACCTAGGGATTGAGCAGATTTATGTGTCCTACAAGTCTGCATTGTGGGAAGATTCTTTACCATTGATCTACCAGGGAGAGAAGTATAGAACATATACTTGTCATGTATTAAAGCACACGGTAATATTTTTAGATATTACATTGCTTTGTATATTTCGAAATAATATTTGGCTATATTGGGTAAAATGTATTATTAAAATTAATTTCATTTACTTTTTAAATTTTTTAAATTGAAGCATAGTTCCTGTGATTTAGTAATTAACTTCATTTAGGGGTGTGTGTGTGTGTGTGTGTGTGTGTGTGTGTGTGTGTGCGCGCGCGCGTGTGTGTGTGTGCACTACCACAGATTCTTATTAAAATTTTCAAATGTGAAAGTCTGATTTTTCCAATAGTGGCCTCTGGTTAATTTAGTCAATGAAGTTTTAAAATTTATGGTTGGCCCACTTAATTTAACAGAGGTGAATGTCTATTTCCTAATTTGTTGTTTGATGCTATGGAAACTACTTAATTTCTTATCTTTTCTATTTAAATAACTATTTGCCTGCGATTCAGGAGATGCAAGTTGGATCCCTGGGTCGGGAAGAACCCCTGGAGAAGGAAATAGCAACCTACTCCAGTATTCTCGCCTGGAAAATCCCACAGACAGAGAAGCCCGGTGGACTGCAGCTCCTGGCATTGCAAAGAGCTGGACATAACTTAGCGACTAAACAACAGCAACAACAAAACAGTTGATTTCCAATGCTGTGTTTACTTTAGAAATATAACAAAGTGATTCAGTTAGACACATACATTATTTTTTAGATTATTTTTCATTATAGGGTATCACAAGATACTGTGCTATACAGTTCTATACAGTAGGTCCTTGCTGTTTACCTACTTTGTATGTTGTTGTTCAGTCACTCAGTAATGTCTGACTCTTTGCAGCACCATGGACTGCAGCAGGCCAGGCTTCCATGTCCTTCACCATCTCCTGGAGCTTGCTCAAACTCATGTTCATCAAGTTGGTGATGCCATCCACCCATCTCATCCTCTGTCATCCCCTTCTTTTCCTGCATTCTATTGTTCTCAACGTAAGGGTCTTTTCTAGTCATGTAATTCTGTGAATCTCAAACCCCTAATTTATCCTTCCCACTCCCCTTTCCCCTTTGGTAACTCTAAGTTTGTTTTCTACGTCTGTGAGTCTATTTCTGTTTTTTAAGTAAGTTCATTTGTACCATTTTTTTTTTTTTTTGGATTTCACATATAAGTGATATCATATGATATTTCTCTTTGTCTGACTTGCTTCACTCAGTATGATAATCACTAAGTAGGGACCTGATAATTTTTTAACTTTTCACTTTGTGAACTGGAGACTGTCATTTGAGGTCTGATGACTAAAACAAAAAGTCAGGTTATACCGCTCTCTTCTTCCCCATGTAACCCTCCTCTCACCCCTGTCCCCCACCACACTGCCTTCTGTACAAACTAAATGAAGCAATAGCATCCTGGAGAGTATGTTGGTTCAGAATTCCAAAGGTTTACCTTTCTGTACTGCTAGTTAGAGCATGATATGTGAGGTGGCGGGGGTGGGTGAGGGGGGCACAGAAATAGGCCACTGTTAGTCTCAGGGTCCTCATGAAGAAAATGAAAAGGAATGCCACATGACCATGTTTTACCAAAACTGGTTGATTAAAGCAACAACAACAACCCACAAAGGAAGCTGCTGAGTTACCAACCTTTCTTAGTAACTCATGTCCAATGTGGAATTCGTGAAATTCCTCCTTACAACTTCTTCCAACCCTCAGTATGTGTAAAATACTCTAAATTATTTAGGGGGACTCAAGGACACTATCAGAGCAAGGTGTTGTCACTGTAAGCTCTAGTCCACCATCCTTTGAAATGAACTGCTGCTTAAAGACTGGTTTCCCATCACCTTCTGCACAAATATATTTATCTTCCTATGAATGAAGATACTTCACCACAAATAGACCCCATCCTAGGGAACCACACTTGGCAACATTCACAATATCTCATGTCACCACGGGTAGTAAATACTTTCAAGGAATGATTCACATCTTAGTTCTCTGCCTCCCTGGGCAACCCATCCATCAGATTTATCTAGGGATCCTGAGTAGCTGTGGAAGAAAATTAGCCTAATGATCTTTGTTCTTGGAGCATTACGGCTCCATCAAAGATGAAGACAGACTCTTCTTATCATGTCCATGTCCAAGTTACTCCTTACGTTTAAGAGTACTCACTAGCTATGACAAAGCACCACTCATTCCTTTCAACAAAAGGACAGGTCTCGCTGTTTTCAGATGGTGATTACTCAAGTAAAAATTGACCAGCTGCCTAGGTCACCATGCACCTCAGCAGGTGAGATTATGTTCTTCTAAAGCAGTTCGAATATTAGGGCTGAGAAGACCAGAGTGAGGTTTCTTTGTTCATTTCATGGCTCTTCATTCCTTTTGTGGATGAGGAAATTTAGATGAGGTTAATCTAATTGTCATTAAGGGCCATTTCGACTTCTGGATTCCTCATTTTGCAATATGACCACAGATGTCTTTGTGCCTTACCAGGTTTACTGAGGGACAAAGTTAGAATGATTTCATGTGATATTCTTTCCCCCTGTGACTATAGTTGGATGAGTAAAGTCCCTCATTAACTAGTGCATACCATTAGCAAAACAAATTCAGGAGTTTTTTTTTTTTTTTTTTCTGTGTAATACTTGCTGATGGGTAATGCCACTATTTTCTCAAGGCAATAGTCTAGCCAAATCACTTCTGCTGATATGTGCCTTAACAGACTGCTGATAGTCAAGGAGAGGATAGAGGTTTCCAGGGAAATAAAAGGAAACTTGTGAAAACCCACTTGAAGAACACATTACACACTTATTATCAAGCAACTGAACTATTGGGTTTGTGTTAGTGTCCCAGGTCTTAAAAAACATGGAATCTATTTTAATAACTGCTATCAACCTCCCATCATCCCTGTGTTGTGTGTCTAGAGCTACGTAAGCACAGACTGTCCTGTACAAAGACACTGCTTAGACCCAGGAGCCGACCTTTAAGTCACTGCCCACCTTCTTGGTTCAAAAGCAAAATGTATAACACTGAAGAGGAACAATAGCTCAGAGAATTAAACATGTTCTAAACACAAGAATATTCATGACACTTTGGTACTAGTTATCAGAGCAAGAGTTTCCTAATGCAATATGTAAATTAAAGGTCTATATAGGAACAAAATAAATAGGCTCACTGGTGAGAAAAGAGTTGCATTTTAGCTTTGAGTCTTGCTTTTCCAATAACTGTCGACTGCAGCCCTAGAAGGTAATGTGTTTCAATCGCCAATCAATACGTAAAACATTTAGGGTTTTGAGTTCTTCTCTAAGAAGATCCTACATTTAGCTTCCATTTGATAGTATGCAATTAAGAAAAAAAAAGTCCTGTGCCTCAGTTTCTCATCTGAGAGTTAAAAATATGGACAGCAATATAATGACTATTCAAAAGAAATAACTAAAACAAGTTCAAGCTAGAGACAGTACTTGCTGTACTTACTACAATTTTTTTATCCTGTTTGTATTAATTTGAACAAATCTCCCTTGGGCAAACACTCCAAGAGATAGTGATTTCTGGGCTTCTGATTTCTCTTCACTGTGAGAAAATTATTCTTCCCCATAGTGTGGTGACGAAAGACATGCCAAGAACTCCAAATCATTTACTTAATATATTAAACTTATACTACTATAGACTAAATGCTTTTTTTTTTTCGCATTCTAGTAAAACCATCAATGCAGTAACATTGTGCTAAGCCAAAGATGCATTCTAAGTCCTATGCCTGCATGCATGCTAAGTCACTTCAGTTGTGTCCCACTCCTTGTGACCCCATGGACTGTAGCCCTCCAGGCTCCTCGGTCCATGGGATTCTCCAAGCAAGAATACTGGAGTGGGTTGCCATGCCCTCCTCCAGTGGATCTTCCTGACCCAGGGATTGAACTCGTATCCACGTCTCCTGCATTGACAGGTAGATTCTTCACCACTAGTGCCACCTAGGAAGCCCTCTAAGTCCAACAACTGGCCCCATATGGATTTGACATTACTCACTTCCCTGGGCACTATACTCATTCTGTTCTTCATCTATAGGACCTATTACCAGTGTCCTTTATGTCGTTGTTTTAAATATTTCCTATCCATTTGAACATGATCCATCCAGTCTCTAAGCTAACCTAACGAATCCTAATACCATGGTCCCCATCCATCCATTGTATCAGATATTCTCTAATGAGAAAAGCAAGCATCACCTTATCCAAGCCTCGGATTCTTCTCACTGTGCTCCTCACCAGACTGAGCACGTCGCATCCCTAACAATTTCCTGTGACCCAAGGAAGTGGCAGTCTCAGTACCATGCTTGATTCAGGGCACTTACATTAAGATGTGTCTAACAAGGAAAAAATATTGAAGGGGAGGTGTATATAAAATGAAGAGGATTCATTGACTAGCAAAAATCAATGAAGCAAAAATGAACCATTTTCCTCTCATTGATTTTCACCACTCATTGTGTGTTGACAGCCATCTCTGCAACTTTTCATTTGTCTTGAAGTTTCTGGGGAGGCCACGCAAGGCTATGGGAACCCTCACAACACTTGGCCAGGCCCTTCCCATTCCACTGAGGTATAATACCACACTGGAAAGAAAATTCTCACTGAGAACAATGACAGTTTCTCACTGAAGAGTAAACTGCAGCCAACGTGTTAGTGAGCAGCACAGTCCTCGCTGGATTCTGAAGAAATCACACCAGGACCCTTGCTCGGTGCTCTCTTGACTTTGTCTGGCCATGTTCTCAGTTAGGCTTTCCTGTGAGAGCAAAGACCTACCTTCTTCCCACTCAAGCTCCTAGCATTCTAGAGAAATCACACTCTACAAAAAGGGTCATCCATCATCTGTGAAAGCCAGGCAGCTTAAGTTCCTGCCAAGAGCAGGGGCAGGAATTCTGAGTAATTGGACGTTGCCTGTGTAAGCCAAGTGCCGCCAGCAGCTGGAGACAAGAGGTGAGGTGAGGAGAAAGCGTCTCCCCTTCTTCCAGAAGAGGCTGTGAGGCCAGATCTCAGCTGCCATCTCCGAGGCCCTCAGGTGTGTGTCAAACTCCCTACCTATTTTTAAACAGCACAATGCCTTTGAAAACAAGTCAGCATGTACTTTTTGAAGGAGTTATCTACCATGAGTTGCATGCAGTCCCTTAGGCTCTAGAGAAGTTCAGATGAAGATTAAACTCCTTTTGATACAAGCCAAGAATATGGAGGAACCCAGCCCTGGCTACATCCCTCCCCTTTCATTTATCTAATAAAGAAAATGAGCTAAGAACAACTAAGTCCCCATTTCCTTACTACCATTCCAACAGGGATATGCAAGACCATGCATGTAACTACCTATCGGTCAATAACAAAGCAAGCGTGCTCCATGTTAGTCAACTCACCCACGTTCATGCAGGCAAGATGGGAGTCACTAAATACTTACAGGAAAGTGAGAAGGGCACAAACTTGGCTTTGGGAAGAGAATGGTGGTTTAGGCATGTACTTGGAGAACTACTCCTCTGTCCATGGGATTCTCCAGGCAAGAATACTGGAATGGGTTGCTATTTCCTCCTCCAGGGGATCTTCCCAACCCAGGGATTGAAAGCTCAGCCCCTACATCCCCTGCAATGGCAAGTGGATTCTTCACCACTGAGCTGCCTGGGAAGCCCACTAATTGTCTAGATGCTCTCAGTGGGAGAACAGTGCCTGCAAAATTGAGTTAACCATGCTACATTAGTTAAGATTCAGCATCTCTCAACTATAAAAAATAAGATATTCCTGCATAAGCTCCCCAGATGAACCCAGTGAATGAGCAGTGCTACAAGTAAGCAGCCACCATCTTCCCTTCCCCTGTCTTTCCCCTCCCTCCTCCACCTTCTGGCCTTTTCATTCTTCTTTCCTTTCACAATGCTGACCAGATGCCTTTAAGTTTCAGGCACCGTGTTAGTCCCTAGGAACACAAGTTGATTAAGGCATTACTATAGTCCTTGAGAAACTTTCAGTTCTGTCTGGAGCAACAGAGAGTTACTGCAATGATATGGCACAGGGAGTAAGTACCATGAGAGAGGGAAACACCAGACACTAAGAAGTACAGAGGAGGGGCATCAGGGCCAGCTTAAGGCAATCACGGGTGGCTTCTAGAAGGAAGTGTTTCCCTGACCTTAGCTTTAAGTAGGAGTTCATTACATAAGGAAAGGGAGGAAAGTCCAAAAGAACAGCCTGAGACAGTATGAAACATGCCAGGTTCAACAGTGATCTTAACTGGCTTCAGTCACAGTGTTCATATATGAGGACAAATGGGAGAGAAATGAGGCTCAGGACATCAGCCAGAGGCAGTTACAGACTTAGCAGCTTAGCATACCGAGCTAAGAAATAGGAACTTACCCTTAAAAATGGAAAATACACTGAACTCTTTTAAGTGATTGAGGACTATGGTAGTTGAATGCTATGTCTCTGACTTTATAAACAGTAGGACAGTTGCCAAGTCTGAACCCAGTTTTGCAGAAGCAACCCCTATTTCCACTCAGGATTCTGCCCAGGAGGAGCAAACCCCATAGAGCTCCAGGCCCTTCAGCCCAGGTCCTGAAATGATGGGACCCAAATCTGGCTGCATCACATTCAGTTAGAATTAGCCAGACCTCAGCTCCTGCAGATTCCAGAGCAAGAAAAATAAGAGCCCGTGCTTGCCAGCCCCGAGATTTGGGTCACTGTTCATCACACTGCATTCCTGTAGCAATAACTGACTCATAGAAGTACTGAATCCATTTCTCCCATTTTTTTTTAACCAAAATAAGAAGACGATGGTCTACTCAGACTCCAGAAGGAACTCATTTTAGATAAAAATAGCTCTTTTGATAAGGACAATATATCCTACTGTGGGACTAAGGGGAGTGGAGAGGAAGGTTGAAGCTCTGCTGGCTAAAATCACTTTCTTGTCAGTGAGAAATATTAGTGTTTTGAGAGTTTAGATTGCTTAAGGAAATGAGAGAAGATGGGAGAGAGATGCTCAGTCATTCACCAGATTTTTAAGAGCCTGCTGAAATGGGCATGTTGGCCTGCCTCCCCGGCTCCTGTGAGCAGACCACAGACCTTCTGTGAGTTTCTGTCACTCATCCCCGCTCCCCTGGCACAGACAACGGGCACTGAGGATGTGTAAACTCAGGGGAGTAAAAGGGTGGCTGAAAAGCAGGGAAAACTGGTAGAAAGAAAGAAAAAAAAATGGGGGCTAAACAGACAAGGAAGCAGGCGTTCATAGTCCTTTGGATTCAGAGGGCAAAGTACATCCAAGATCAACTGTCTTGGTTCCCAGACATGCCTCTTCCTGTCCTCAGTCCCAACAAGGCCTGGCAGCACTTTCTGCTTTTTGATCTGAGATGTAACACTGAATCACAGTAATAAATCCTCCATTTGCCTAGACAAGTCGTGTTATCACTGTCGTGTTCTATTCTTTGTGACCCCATGGACTGTAGTCCACCAGGCTCTTCTGTCTGTGGGATTCTCCAGGCAAAAACACTGGAGTGGGTTGCCATTCCTTGATCCAAGGAATCATCCTGCCCCAGGAATCGAACCCAGGTCTCTCGCATCACAGGTAAATTCTTCACTGTCTGTGCTACCAGGGAAGCACCTTCATTTGCTTAAGCCCAAGAAAAGATGTCCTACTCAAAATTGAAAGAAATTTGAGGAAAATAGTCATATATGTGCTAGGCATGAGGGGTACAAAAGAGGCAGGACAGATAAATGAATAGATTTTGGCCAACAGTTCAATCTTGTGATATAAACACAGATGCTCTGGAATAACTTTTCCAGGCTTGGAAGAGTCCAGAAGCTGGGCTCTCAGTCTAACAGTTTATCAGAGAGGGTGTAATCAATAAGGTTGAATACCATCTAGATGACCAAGAAGAGTCTGAGGAATGGCCTCTTGGTTGAGCAAAAATCAGTTCAGCTCAGTTCAGTTGCTCAGTCATGTCTGACTCTTTTCGACCCCATGGACGCAGCACGCCAGGCCTCTCTGTCCATCACCAAATCCCAGAGTTTACTCAAACTCATGTCCATTGATTCAGTGATGCCATCCAACCATCTTATCCTCTGTCATCCCTTTCTCCTCCCGCCTTCAATCTTTTCCAGCATCAGGGTCTTTGCAAATGAGCCAGCTCTTCGAATCAGGTGGCCAAAGTATTGGAGTTTCAGCTTCAACTTCAGTCCTTCCAATGAATATTCAGGATGGATCTCCTTTAGGATGGACTGGTTGGATCTCCTTGCAGTCCAAGGGACTCTCAAGAGTCTTCACCAACACCACAGTTCAAAGGCATCAATTCTTCAGCACTCAGCTTTCTTTATAGTCCAACTCTCACATCCATACATGACTACTGGAAAAACCAGAGCTTTGACTAGACAGGCTTTTGTTGACAAAGTAATGTCTCTGCCTTTTAATATGCTGTCTAAGTTTGTCACACGCTAGGAAAGTAATGCTCAAAATCCTCCAAGCCAGGCTTCAACAATAGGTGAACCATGAACTTCCAGATGTTCAAGATGGATTTAGAAAAGGCATAGAAACCAGAGATCAAATTGCCAACATCTGCTAGATCATCAAAAAAGCAAGAGAGTTCCAGAAAAACATCTATTTCTGATTTACTGACTATGCCAAAGCCTTTGACCGTGTTGATCACATTAAACTGTGGAAAATTCTGAAAGAGATGAGAATACCAGACCTCCTGACCTGCTTCTTGAGAAATCTGTATGCAGGTCAGAAAGCAACAGTTAGAACTGGACATGAAACAACAGACTGATTCCAAATGGGAAAAGGAGTATGTCAAGGCTGTATATTGTCATCCTGCTTATTTAACTTATATGCAGGGTACATCATGAGAAATGCTGGACTGGATGAAGCACAAGCTGGAATCAAGATTGCCGGGAGAAATATCAATAACCTCAGATATGCAGATGACACCACCCTTATGACAGAAAGTGAAGAACTAAAGAGCCTCTTGATGAAAGTGAAAGAGTGAAAAAGTTGACTTAAAGCTCAACATTCAGAAAACTAAGATCATGGCATCCGGTCCCATCACTTTATGGCAAATAGATGGGGAAACAGTGGAAACAGTGGCAGACTTTATTTTGGGGGTCTGCAAAATCACTGCAGATTGTGACTGCGGCCATGAAATTAAAGATGCTTACTCCTTGGAAGAAAAGTTATGAGCAAAAATGGTCATTGACTAATGCTGAGAGGAAATTTGCACAGTGATCAGGACAGAATCCAGACTGCAGTGAGCTGAAGAGAAGATGAGAAAGTATAAACAAGGAAGACAACTCTTAAAACACTTCTGAGAACCATGACAATGGAAGAGGCAGGGCTTTAGGTGGAGGATACATGGGCTGGGTTGAGAAATTATTTGTTGTTGTTGTTGTTGTCTAACAGGAAAGATGTGAGGAATAGGTTCACAGGTTACCTTTCGAGAAGAGGAAATCTTTTGTGGGAAACAATGAGCAGAAGGAACAACACAATGAGATTGGAAAATGATATGTCAAGAAGATAAAGACAGCCCACTCAGAATGTGTGAGTTTAGTCAAACTAAACTCTTCTTATTATAAACCAACTGCTTGGGAGGAAATTATTTTGGGTGGAAAAATGCATTGCCATGCTCAAATAGAGTGTCTGAAAACTAATTACTGTTCATAACTTATTCATCCCCAATACCTCACTAACATGATCCTTCTGTAATAGATTCATATTTCAAAGTGTGGAATGGAAAAAAATGTGCCACTAGCAATGACACAGAGACTATACTCTCAGGTATAAAAGCAGTTGGAAAAGCGAATATGGGAAGATTTTTAACATGACTACGTTTACAGGGTTAATTTTCTTTTTATAACTCTCATCGCCCGAGGGTACTGAATGGGTGCCCAACAAATCATTGAAAATGTATTTTGCTGACTTTGAGATATTTTCTCTCTATATATATATATATGTATACAGCATGTTTGATAAAGACTTCCCTTTTGAAAATTAACTGTATTTTTAAATACAGAGAAATATTACAATAGAAAGAGGACCACCTGTTGTAAATTGAGCAGTGCAGAGAGATCTGTTGCACCAACCAAATTTCTTAGAACCTTAATTGGGATGCTTTTTAAGTCATTGCCATACCCTTTCTACCACCACCATCACTGCCACTACTACCAACACCGCCATCATCATCACTTCCACCACCATCACTAACACCACCACCAACACCACCACGACAGTCCCCATCACCACCTCCACTGTCACCATCGCTACCACCAACCATTCCAACTATCATTCCCACCACCACCTCCGTCACCCTTAACCACCACCACCTCTACCAGTATCATCATCACTAGCTGGTTTCCCACTATGACTTCTGAACCATGAGTTGCTATTTGGATCAGTAATTTCTGATATGGCTCATCCAGTTGCAAAAAAATTCTGTGCCACTTTTTCTCCCAAAGCTCCTTTCCTTCTCTGGTGGTGGTGGTTTAGCCGCTAAGTCGAGCCCAACTCTTGCGACCCCATGGACTGGAGCCTACCAGGCTCTTCTGTCCATGGGATTCTCCAGGCAAGAATACTGGAGTGGATAGGCATTTCCTTCTCCTTTCCTTCTCTATTTGTATAATAAATGATAATAATAGACAATGTAGGCCTATAAAAAGTAGATAATAATAGACAAATGATAATAGACAAATGTAGGGCAGCACCAGGAACAGAAGTGGAGAATGAAGGCTCAGGGAAAGAGGTGGAGGAGCAAGTACCAAGTAACCAGGCTGCACAATGACCTGGTTTTCAACGCACACTGATGGATTTTTGATAGGAACTTATAAAAGTAGCACGTGCAGCCAGGGCTTTATTTTTAATGTCCCAGCATTGATCAAAAAAAAGCTGGTGGGGGGGTGGAATTCAACTAAGCCAATGATGGAGAAAACTAATTTCATGGTAAAATAATTCCAAAATGTATTTAAGGTGCACTGGCAAGACCATTTTCAAAGAAATCTGCATTACAAAACATGCACAGGAATTGAAGACTCCATTCAGATAACCTCCAGCTGCTAAAGAAACACTGTTATTCTTTTGCTCTTTCCCACTGTTTCCTGTAAACAATTTTATGAAGGAGAAAAGCTTCCTTACCACATCTGCCCTTGTCAAAAGAAAGGCACAGCATGGTGCAAATATGTTGTTTTGTCTCTTCCATTAGCAAATATTTCTTTTCTCTCCTAAAAGACATGAATAAACAAAAAGAAAACAGTGGTGCTGAAATTACTCACTAGCCTCCTTGAAGGAGATCAATATGGAACAGTAATCGAAATGGACTTTTTTAGGTCTTGCCAAAGAGAGGAGTTTGGTGAAGGCAGCTCTTCTTGTGAATTCCTGTATTTTACATTCAGTGCCCCAAGATCTAAGATAAATATTTTATGTCTTAAAAATATCTAAAATTCTAAATGATCACTTCACAGGCTCTATAAACAGAGCTCCATAATACATGCACAGTAGATTTGTCTTTTTGTTTAAGATGGTGACACCGTGACTCAGCACGAGTGTGTTGGGTAGACTTAAACTTTCAGTGGGAACAATCACTCAAACACAGTTATAAATCAGCGTGTATTTTACTTTCAGCATTCCTATTTTCCTTGCAGAAAAAAGGCATCTGATTAACATCTGATGAGGGTTGGGTGAGGTGGTGTAGTCTATTAAAATTTAAATGACCACACAAAGTATATTCAGTCAAATGACCACAAAACCAAATAAATTCTTCATCAGTTCAATTTCTGTGTTCTTACTCACACTTTTTTCAATTTAAAGATGCAGCTTCTTGCTTTCTGTGCTTTCTCATAATTTATGAGGAAAACACATTCAAGATGCCTCGTACATCACGCCCTACACTGTTTGCACACTTGTTTCTAAGTCTGACTGGTCATTTTCTTAAACTTTAGGCACAAAGTTTTCATTTAGGATGGTGTGTACCAATTTCTGACATCTTGAAGGGTAAACAGTCGCTGAGAAAAGTCAACATTTAGATATACGTAAAGAAAACAGAAGTTTTCATCATTAGGAAGACACAGACTTTGAATGTCAACAGAAAAAAGCACAGGACTGACCAACACTGACTCCGCCATGCCAGGAGTGGGTCTTTAATGAAGTCAGTTTCAAATTCCCGGGTTTCATTCGGTATCTTGACCCTGACTAGTACTACTCTCAGTCCATACCTAGTCCTTGCATCAACCTTATTTTCAGCTTTATTTTGCAGTGAACTTGAACACCATCTATATAGTGGGGGACAAACAGTGGGTCTACAGTCAGGCTACCTGACCACGAAACTAAATAAATGTTCCATCTGTTCTATTTCTGTGTTCTTACACTTTTCTCAGTTTAAAGACATTCAATTTCTTGCTTTTCATGCTTTCTCATAATTTATAAGAAATGCGTATTCAAGATGCTGACTGTACCTTTCAGTAGATTTTAAATTCTGACTGTACCCTTCAGTAGTGCTATAACTTCGGGCACGTGATTTGATGTCCCAGTCTCAATTCCCCCATCTGTAAAATGGTATCAAATAACAGCCATGGGATGCAGTTGTTTGAAATCAAGATGACTTAATATACAAAGGCTGCTTATATAGGAAACGTTAAATTAATTCTGTGCTTGTTATCACCACCACTTATAATAATAATCATTACTTTAAATGTTGTAGATGTTTGAAGTGTCCAGCATGATGTTTTGACAAACATACACATAGTGAAGTGTCTAATATAGTCAAAATAACTTTGGCTATTGTGAAAAACGCTGTAATAGTACCAAAAGCTCAGGCAAGAAAAGCAAAAATAAACAATTAGGACTATATCAAACTAAAAACAAGGCTTCTACACAGCAACAGAAACAATCAATGAAATAAAAAACAAATGGATGAATTGGGAGAAAATATTTGCAAACCTAATATCTGATAAAAAGAGGTTAATTCAAAATATGTATCCAAAATATATTAGGAACCCCATAACTTAACAGCCAAAAAAACACCTCAATTTAAACACTGGCAAAGGTCTTGATTAAACATTTTTCCAGAGAAGATATACAAATGGCCAAGAGGTACATGCAAATCAAAACCACAGTGAGATACCAGCTCACACCTCTGAAAATGGCTATTATCAAAAAGAGAACAGGCAACAAATGCTGGCTCCCGCAAGGATGTGAAGAAGAGGAAACCACTGGGGGCTTTGGTGGGGATGTAAACTGGGCCAGTCACTATGAGAAACAGCATGGAGTTTCCTCAGAAAATTAGAACTAGAACGACCAAACGATCCAGGAATCCCACTTCTGAGTACATACCCAAAGGAGATGACATCAGTACCTCAAAGAGAGATCTGTGCTCCCAAGTTCATTGCAGCATTATTCACATGAAGTACTATTATAAGCATGGTTGTCTGTCCCTTTTGATCATAAGGGAAAAGAGCAGGCCCTGTGTATTTGTACAGCTTGAACAATGCCTGGTATAAGGTGGGTGCTCCATAACCTGCCCAGTCTCTGGCTTTTGCTAGAAACTCTACTGAAGTAAAGATAAAAATGACCAGAGGCACAATTATAAAAGAATAATGAGAATTCCAAAAATATCCCCTTTTGCAGCACAATCTTGCTTCTCTTTTCCCATGAGACTAATTAAAAGGAAATGGGACTAAGGACAGATTTAAGTAGATGATGGTGCCAACTGCTATGCTGGCTCTCCTGCAGGTAATCCTGCAGTCATTTTTCCTCACATCATATTAGATGACCATGCTTGAGAAAGACCTATCTGCTGAAATGCAAATAAGTACATAAGGAGAACTGGAAGCACTTTCACCTTTTGAAACACTGTACACAATGAGATCCAGCTATGCAATGCATTGAATTCTAGCCAGCATGGAGGACTCCGAATTAGAAGGCAAGTTGATAAGTTCAACCACCAATGTGCAAAGGATTCCTTAGACAGACTACTTAATGCCCACCCACCCGAAATGAAAAGCAGTACATGATGTCACGTTGAGGGAGAAAAAGCAAAAAACCAAAAAAATGATCTCACACTCATGTCTTCCACTTAACTTGCAAATGGGAGGAAGAAAGAAGAAACTGAAAACATACACGTAAAGGCAAAACAATTAAAGCCTCAAGTGACACTGCATATTTTTTCTAACCTTTTTCCCTAACATGCCTTGCTAAGAAAAATAAAATTCCACTCAAGGGTACCAATCATTTTAATCTATGACCAGGGATTTTCCATGGGTGATGTATGTGTCCCTTCTCGTCAAAGAAATTTTTTCCAATTTAAAAATGCTAACATGCATGCATGCCAAGTTGTTTCAGTCATGTCCAACTCTTTGGGACCCTCTGGATCTTAGCCCACCAGGCTCCTCTGTCCATGGGGATTCTCCAGGCAGAATACTGGAGTGGGTTGCCATGCCCTCCTCCAGAGGATCTTCCCAACCCAGGGATCAAACCTGCATCTCTTACATCTTCTACATTGGCAGGCAGGTTCTTTACCACTAGCGCCACCTGGGAAGCCGTGTCATTTCTTTTTGACTATCATTTTCACTTGAAAAATATTAAGGAAAAGAAACAAATCAAACTTATCTGTAATTCAATGGCTCAAAGACAGAGTTATTGTCATAGTTTGGTTTAATGTTTCATTTTTACATTTTTGTTATTGTAAAAATGACCATGATATGATCACAAGGAGAAAACATACGAAGAGTCAAAAATTATAACAAAGTAAGCACCTGTATCCATCCAGTCCATCTTAAAGGAAATCAGTCCTGAATATTCATTGGAAGGACTGGTGTTGAAGCTGAAACTCCAATGTTTTGGCCACCTGATGCAAAGAGCTGACTCACTGGAAAAGACCCTGGTGCTGGGAAAGATTGAAGGCAGGAGGAGAAGGGGACGACAGAGGATGAGAAGGTTGGATGGCATCACTGACTCAATGAACATAAATTTGAGTCAACTCTGGGAGTTGGTGATGGACAAGGAAGCCTGGTGTGCTGCAGTCCATGGGGTCATAAAGAGTCGGACACGACTGAGTGACTGAACTGAACTGAAGTACCTGTGTAAGAACCACCCCAATTCAAAAGTAGAAGACTATAGCATCCTTTAGAAGTTCCTTGTTGCTCCAACCCCCAACCCCACACTTCCTCATCACCCCCATCCTCTCTTCCTGAGCCTAGCACTTCTTTTGACACCTGTGGGTTGCATCTCTAAAAAGTTTCATTTGTTACAGATAAATTGTACAACAGAGGGAATCATAGCCATTATCTTGTAGTAATACGTGATGGAGTATAATCCGTAAAAATACAGAATCACTACACACATTCTGTCTGCCAGAAACTAATATAATATTGTGAATCTGCCAGTATTGTAGATTTTGATTCTAACACTGATGGTCATTTGGGTTGTTTCTATGTTTTGATGGTTATTTTTAACCTTAGCATGTGTCCCGGTGAAAATTTGCAAGCATTCATGAGAGTTTCCACTTAAATGAGTACATTGGGTTTAAAGGTTATATGCAGGTTAAGATTTACTCAGTAATACCAAAGTGCTTTCCTAAGTAGTTATACCAATTTCTACTCCCAAAGAAGTGGATGAGAGTTCCCATCTACAACCTAACAGTCTCATCCAACTTCTTAGCTTTTACCAATCTGGAGGGGATGTATAGTTTAAAAACTTAAAACTATTGAGTTGGAGCCTCTTTTTCTAGCAGCTTTGCCATTTTGAGTTTCTCTCTGAGTGTTTTTGTGTGTGTGCTCAAGTGTGAAGTGTCTTGCCAATATCATAATATGTTTATAATGGATACTACAGATGTGCTGTTTTCAAATTAAGAGAGATAGGAAGTACTTCTCTAGCCTTTTATGGTTTTAAAACTTAATATATATATATAGAAATGATTAGAGAAACTATCATGGTCAATAGCACCACTATTGACATAATTGCTCAAATTAGTAGTGGAAATCACTCTACCTCTTTTTTCCATTACTCTATCTTCCTTCCAGAAGGTAGATTCTCTACTATCTTCCAGTAGATGATCAAATTCTATTGATACTACTTCTAAATGACATAGTTAGTTCTAAGAAACCTATGGTTTCTCTCTTTCCATGATATAAATATATAAGTATACTTATTTATGGGGCTTCCCAGATGGAGTGATAAAGAACCCGCCTGCCAATGCAGGAGACATATGAGACTTGGGTTCAATCCCTGAGTTGGGAAGATACACTAGAGGAGGGCATGGCAACTCACTCCAGTATTTTTGCCTGGAAAATCCCATGGACAGCGGAGCTTAGTGAGCTAAAGTCCATAGGGTGACAAAGTGACTGAAGTGACCTAGCATACACACATACTTATTTATAAGCTCCACTCTTATTTCTAGAATAGCTGTTATGATCTATGGTGCTAGAAACATTTTTGTACAATGTGTATAAGGAAATCAATCCTTAAGGAAATCAGTCCTGAATATTTATTGGAAGGACTGATGCTGAAGCTGAAGTTCAAATACTTTGGCCCACTGATGCGAAGAACTCATTGGAAAAGACTGTGATGCTGGGAAAGATTGAAGGCAGGAGGAGAAGGGGACGGCAGAGGATGAGATGGTTGGATGGCATCACCAACTCGATGGACATGAGTTTGAGTAAGCACTGGGAGTTGGTGATGGACAGGGAAGCCTGGTGTGCTGCAGTCCATGGGGTCACAAAGAGTTGGACATGATTGAGTAACTGAATTAAACTGAGAGAGTGGGTAATGGTATTTCACTGTGTTTTTAATTTTCATTTCTCTAAATAATGGTATTTAACACATTGTCATGTGTCTGTGAGTCTTATAATTTTCTCTTTCTATTTTAAATCTTGGCATTTTTTTCTATTTTGTTTTGGATTGTCTTTTTCTTACCAAATTGAGGAGGTTCTATTTGTTTTCTGGGTACTAGGTGTTTGCCAATTGCATGTGTTGCCAGTTTGTGGATTGTATTTTCACTCTGTTTACCAGTGCCTTTTGATAAATATCTTAATTTTAATATGATGAAATTAAATCCTCCCTTAATGATTTTCCTTTTGGGGTCTTGCATGATTTGTGTCTTTGTTGAAGAAATCTCTTTATATCCTGTGGTAATGAAAACATACTCCTATATTTCTTCTAAATGTTCTATAATTTTCTCTTTCACTTGCAAAATTTTAGTCACTTTAACTTACTTTTTATAAGGATATAATAGGCACCAAATTTCAATCTAACCATACAATTAACTAATCATTTGTCCATTACTGTTCTTATTTACCCCTGTTCTGTAATGCTGTCTTTATAAAGTTTTCATATATACCTGTCTGCATTTTACTCCAGAGTTCTACATATTCAACTCTGTACATTGTCTAAATATGGACAATGAAATATAGACTTAAATACAAATTTAAAAGAATATGCCTCACCTATTCTTCTTCATGGGTGTCCTGGATATTCCTTGGACTTTGTTTTTTCAAGTAATTTTTTAAGCTTATCTAGTTACACAAATACATACCATGCTGATGAGCATTTTACTAAATTGGCATTGAATCTATAAATCAACTAGGAAAAAGTAACATCTGATCTAAGACTCTGACATATGGCTTCCCATTTTTTTGAGATTTTCTTTGATTTCTTTGCAATAAAATTTATAATCTTCTACATTTTTTCCTGGGTTCTATTTGTCTAACTCTATACATTGTTTAAATAGGAATACAGTATAATAAAACTTCTATCAGATTTATTCATTATTTCTTGTTACTTTCATATGCTGTTATACTAACTTCTCAGGGTTAGCCTATAGAAATGAAACTCACTTTTAGATACTGATTTTATATCCAGCCACCTGCTAAACTGTCTTATTAATTCTAGTAACATATTTACATATCTTTTTGCAGTTCCTACATAGAGAAATTTTGAACAATGACAGTTTTGCTTCTTCTTGCCAATTCTTATTTTTCTTTGTCTTATTACATCAGCACAAACCTCCAGTACAGTTTTGAATAGAAGTAGTGACAGCGCTTGGCCTTGAAAAGAATGCTTTCAGGATGTCATCGTTAGGTGAATGTTTGCTGTAAGTTTTGTATAGATTCCTTTCATCAGACTTCCATTATTCTCTTAGTTTGCCAAGAATTACTTTTCTGAAGTCATAAATAGATGCTGAAGTTTATAAAATTCTTTTTTCCCCTGAATCCATTGGAAGTTTAAAAAGATTATTGTGTTTTGTGTGCTAATCAATTTGTTAACATTAAATAAACCTTGTATTCCTGAGATAACACTATATACTATCTTTTGTGACGTTGTCTGGATTTCATCTGCTACAACTTTATACATTTGCATCTAATTTCATGAGGAGAATAGCTAAAAATTTTCTCTAACCTACTTGCCTTTTTGCCAGGTTTCTGTATCCAGGATCTGCTTGCCCCATATAAGAAGTTTCAGACTGTCCTCTTTCTTCCTTCTTCTCAGAAAGAGTTCATGCAACACTGGTATTACCTATACCCTGACTATCTGGAAACACTTGGCCCTGATGAGAAAGTTCAAGGTCTCATGGACTTGGCAGAAAACCCTGAAGTGGAAGCTAGCTTTGGAGCTCACCCAACTTCCAGAATTCCAGATCTCACTTGAGTTTGGGTCTCTTCAGATTTGTTCAGATTGCATTAGCTCAGCAATGTGAGCAATCACAAGCTCACTAGCTTGTGATTATTTTAATCAAGTGATCTTTCATAACATCAGAAATGGAAATATTAATGATCTTCTAATAGGATTTGACCTGTCCTTACTCCTCAGACCAGATATACTCAACCCACCTACTATACACCATGTCTACTCTTACATATAGTAGAGGTTCAGATAATATTTATTAAATGAGCAAATGAATATCATAACTACATTCTACATATTTGGTTGCTGCCCTTTTCTTAACACATTATAATTTTTACTTACATGTTTATCACCCAAGCAGAACTGTCAGCTTTTGAAGAATATGAAGCTGTTTATATCTGTTTACATGTCTTCTTATCCCCAGTGTCTAGCACATAAATTTACTGAATAAACGAGTGAATAAGTATACAGACAAATCAATCACTGTAGTTAATTTGAATATATGTAGGTTAAACTTTACCCAGATGCTTTTTAATATGCTAACAAATAGGTAATTAATGCAATGCAGGGAAACCAAGATATAAATCATCGATTTCTGCAGCAAAGTAAATGTACTGTCATTTAGTCGGGTGTATCTCCCATTTCATGGAGTTGCTCATGTAAATTTCAGATAATTAAAGGCCAACAGTGAGCTGTTCGATAGCACTCAGGATGCTTTTTATGTTTTTTGCCCCCAGGCAGCTTGTTTTTGGCAGAAGATGTCCAGTCTACATGCATTATATGAACATAAGTTATACTTCTTGACAAGATGCTCTGAACCTCATCACTGATAGAGAAGGAATACAAGTAGATGGTGCCACACAGGCATGCTGCCAGGCCTACTTCCTTAACTGAAAACTACCTGCAAATAGAGTTTAGAGTCCTATGAGCTGTCTAATTCTTAAAGCCTCTGTTATGTGAAGTAATGGCCTCCTAAAGCTTACCACTAAGTATAAATATATGAAAAATCAATACCAATACACAGATAGTTCTCTGAAGAAGAGCAAACGTTCCTGCAATAATGAACAGTATCCAGTCTCAAAGTGTGTAGAGACCGGGTCAATGGCTGATTGACTCTGCTACATTCAAAGTTGGAAGACAGCAGCCTGTTTCCTAATCGTGAAGTTCAGAGAATATAACACAGCTAAATTTATCTTTACAAAACATGATGGAGTCTTACAGAAAAATCTATGAGCACTGGGAGGGAAAGTGTTCTAGGGTGACGCTTAGTTACCAAATTAAAAGAAACTTGTCTCCTGTATATAAAACCATCAACAACCTAAATAACTAGAGGAAGAATTCCAAACAAATCAATTCACTTTCATAGTTAAACTCCTTTCACTTGTTTAAATTCCTGGTAAACGTCTGATAGTTGGAAGCCAGACTTCTCTGTTCATTGCTAGGTTTGCTTTCTGCTCCCACAGACTAATAATGGCATAGTGACCTGGTTAAAAACCCACAGAAGAATGGTTCAATCCCGGGGAAAACAGCATCCTTTCACAGAAATTATTTCTTTGGCTGTAGTGTCATGTACAATACCTTGAACTCCAAGTAAAAGAATCTACTGAAACTCTTGCCTTTCATAATTGCAAAAGAGTGAATTTAGCCACTCAAAACTAGTTAAAATAAACCAATTTGCTCATTAATCATCATTATAGTTACAAAGAGAATCAAGCAAATAACCTTTCAAAACGCTTCTAGGGTCAAACTTCAAACCACTCCAGCAATTTTCAAACACTGAATTGTAGAGGGTTCTTTACAAATACATGCACAGAGTGTAACCAGTTAATTAAAGCAGAACTTAATGATGACATAAATCAATTTATCATTTTTAAGTTACAAAGACAAATGCGAACACTGATCAATCCCTTTACAGCTGGCAGGGCATTATTCTCCAGAAAGAAATTATTGGAGGCTATGTGGTCCTACCAAGAACTGTTTTAAACAGGAAGACAATTAAAATCACCCTTTGATCCAGTTAATAAGCAAGAAGAAACACAGTGCAACATTACAACCATGGACACATCAGAATTCATCTTTTTTCCAAAACTACATGCCTAGTCCTGATATCAAGGATATAAATTGACCTACTTAGAACTGTAAGTGTTGCACTATTTAGAACTGCGGGATTCCCTTGTGGCTAAATGGCTATCTGAGGAGGCCTTACAAATAGCTGTGAAAAGAAGGGAAGCGAAAAGCAAAGGAGAAAAGGAAAGATATTCCCATCTGAATGCAGAGTTCCAAAAAAATAGCAAAGAGAGATAAGAAAGCCTTCCTCAGTGATCAATGCCAAAAAATAGAGGAAAACAATAGAATGAGAAAGACTAGAGATCTCTTCAAGAAAATTAGAGATACCAAGGAAATATTTTATGCAAAGATGGGCATAATAAAGGACAGAAATGGTATGGACCTAACCAAAGCAGAAGATATTAAGAAGAGGTGGCAAGAATACACAGAAGAACTGTACAAAAAAGATCTTAATGACCCAGATAATCACAATGGTGTGATCACTCACCTAGAGCCAGACATCCTGGAATGTGAAGTCAAGTGGGCCTGAGGAATCATCACTACAAACAAAGCTAGTGGAGGTGATGGAATTCCAGTTGAGCTATATCAAATCTTGAAAGATGATGCTGTGAAAGTGCTGCACTCAATCAATATGCCAGCAAATTTGGAAAACTCAGCAATGGCCACAGGACTGGAAAAGGTCAGGATTCATTTCAATCCCCAAGAAAGACAATACCAAAGAACACTCAAACTACCACACAATTGCACTCAACTCACACACTAATAAAAAAAACACAGAGGAACCAGAGATCAAACTGCCAACATCTGCTGGATCATCGAAAAAGCAAGAGAGTTCCAGAAAATCATCAATTTTTGCTTTATTGACTATGCCAAAGCCTTTGACTGTGTGGATCACAATAAACTGCGGAAAATTCTGAAAGAGATGGAATACCAGACCACCTGATGTGCCTCTTGAGAAAACTGTATGCAGGTCAGGAAGCAACAGTTAGAACTGGACATGGAAAAACAGACTGGTTCTAAATAGGAAAAGGAATATGTCAAGGCTGTACATTGCCACCCTGCTTATTTAACTTATATATAAAATACATCATGAGAAACACTGGGCTGGAGGAAGCACAAGATGGAATCAAGATTGCTGGGAGAAATATCAATAATCTCTGATAGGCACATGAAACCACCCGAAAGTGAAGAAGAACTAAAGGGCCTCTTGAAAAAAGTGAAAGAGGAGAATGAAAAAGTTGGCTTAAAGCTCAACATACTAAGATCATGGAATCCAGTCCCATCACCTCATGGCAGACAGATGGGGAAACAGTGAAAACAGAGGCTGATTTTATTTTTCTTGGCTCCAAGATCACTACAGATGGTGACTGCAGCCATGAAATTTAAAGATGCTGACTCCTTGGAAGGAAAGTTATGACCAACCTAGACAGCATATTGGAAAGCAGAGACATTACTTTGTCAACAAAGGTCCGTCTAGTCAAGGTTATGGTTTTTGCAGTAGACATGTATGGATGTGAGAGTTGGACTATAAAGAAAGCTGAGCACAGAAGAAATCATGCTTTTGAACTGTGGTGTTGGTGAAGATTCTTGAGAGTCCCTTGGACTGCAAGGAGATCCAACCAGTCCATCCTAAAGGAGATCAGTCCTGGGTGTTCATTGGAAGGACTGATTTTGAAGCTGAAACTCCAATATTTTGGCCACCTGATCTAAAGAGCTGACTCATTTGAAAAGACCCTGATCCTGGGAAAGATTGAGGGCAGGTGGAGAAGGGGATGACAGAGGAAGAGATGGTTGGATGGTATCACCGACTCAATGGACATGGGTTTGGGTAGACTCCGGGAGTTGGTGATGGACAAGGAGGCCTGGCGTGCTGCAATTCATGGGGTCGCAAAGAGTCAGATATGACTGAGCGACTGAATTGAACTGAACTGAACTTGTGGTCAGATGGTAAAGAATCTGCCTGCAATGCAGGAAACCTGGGTTAGATCAGGAAGATTCCCTGGAGAAGGAAATGGCAACCCACACCAGTACACTTGCCTGAAGAATTCTATGGAAAGAGGAACCTGGCAGGCTACAAGCCATGGGGTTGCAAAGAGTCAGACACAACTGAGAGATTTTCACTCACTCTCTGATATAGCCAGTGTTTACCCTTTATATGCTACCCTGAAACCAGGATGACTTCAACAGTTTGTTGAACATCTCCAGTGCAACGACCAAGACTGTCTTCATTATCAGCAACTGGATGATGATCTTGACATCCCTTTTTTGAAATCATCCACGTCTCTCAGGCTCAGAACAAGATAACATGTATATGTCTTTCTTCCTCTGCCTGATGACTACTAGAGAAATCCATTTGTTTTTTTTTCTTCATTATTTATGATAAAATTGATAAAAACTGAATGGGTGTGAATTATAATCTCAGAAGAGCACTGACCTCAAGGGTTCCGGTGTCCCTCCTGTCAAGACCAATTACAAACCATGGATGCTCTCCCTCTTTTCACACCCTCTTTCTTACAAACTTCTCCTTTTTATCAGCATCTGCTACAGTCTCCACTTCCCTGATGATTTTAATAATGTCACAGCTCCCTCAGAATGCATAGAGCAGGAAACAGAAATATGATCTGGGAATTTTAACTCTCAAGCTGCAATTCAAACATCATCATTTTTTTTTTTTGTCTTGAGAACCTGACAAATGTAACAGATTGGGGAGAACAGTCTCTTAGAATCTATTTCAAATGTTAAAAAAAAGAAGTCAAATCAGAACCAGAGCACCTTGAGTCTGAAACACAGCTGTTTGCCAAGGCTTTGTCCCTTTTGATTACTTCCTACTCCTTTGAGTGAGTCTATCTGAGCACTTAGAGAAATGGTTCCATTAGAAGAACTGAGCAGAAAACATCTAGAAAAACTTCTTTGGGTGTCTTCTTAAAAAAGGAAAGTATCATAAATCAGAGCCAATCCATAAACCTTACATAATTTTGTTACTACAATTTTATGAATAAATATGCAAAATAGAAAACTATAATTTGGTAATCCTAATGTGCTATGTATTCTCTGTTTTAACAAAGCTTTTTTTTTAATGTGGACCATTTTTAAAATCTTTATTGAATTTGTTACAATGCTGCTTCTGTTTCATGCTTTGGTTTTCTGGCCAAGCAGTATGTGGGGTCTTAGCTCCCTAAACAGGGATTAAACCTTCACTCCCTTCATTGGAAAGCAAAGTCTTAACCCCTGGACCACCAGGGAAGTCCCACAATGTATTCTTGATTCCAAGTTATCCACCAGGTACCCCTGAGCATAGCAAAGTTCAGTAAATGGGTTTTGAATGCATAAGGGTAAGATGGCAGTACGGGAATACAGAATACAAAACAGAAGTGGGTTAACTGAATTACAACAAAAGGAAACAACACTACCTTGTTATTGGTCAAATAGTTCTTTTCTTTCAATTCTACGTTTTCCCAGTTCCTAAAACTGTATGCAATACTATGGAAAAAATGTTTCCATTATTACAGCATAGAGTAGAACAGGGGTATGGTATACTAGCTAAGGCCCTCAGCATTTGTATTCAGAAAAAAATAATCCTCAAAGAAACACCTGACATGTTAAAAGCAGAAAAGATAAAAAATTTACTGTTAAAAATACCTACATGGAATTTATATCTTAACTAAAACGCTTCAAATCTTCTTACTCAAGAGTATCTAATGATGAGATTTCCAGGCCTAAATTAACAGAGCTACTTCTCCCTGATACAGAAATAGGTTCCTATTGATCAAATTCAGCAGAGGACAAACTAAGCAGTCTTGTCTGCCCATCTGTATGTGTTTTGCCAGCTCAGAATATCCCTAAAGAGGAACAGAAGTGCTTGGAATCAATACTGTCCAATTCAATTTTTTTTCATGGCTATCAAAAAGAGTTTGGTAATTAAGAAGCAATCCCATTAAAATGTCCAGCACCTATACTATAATCAACAGAGTCTTAGATGGTTCTCTGTTTCTGAAATACTATTTACGTGTTCACTTTGTACATCACATTTATAGAACTGCCACATTGTCACCAAGCAAATAACTATTTTCTGTTTGTACCACCTATGCTGCCAGAAGTTGCAAGTTAAGGGAAATCATTTTATATGGCTTGCAGTTTGAGATTCTTTTAAAGAGAAGAAACCTGGGATTATCAAGCTGTGATGTTAAGCATTTCTGCAACTTAAGCTAAGTGTTTTCATCAAGTGTTTTAAAGATAAATCTCAATCTTGCCACATTCAAATGACAGAAATTTTCCATTAATAGGATAAATCTGTGTTTGACCCTTGAAGTATACATCTGAACAAGGACAAAGTAAGAGGTGAGATTCTAACCAGGGCCATTAAACTAATTGCATTCAGTCTCCATGAAATTGTTAGAATTTAAGCATATCAAATTCTTTGCCTATATTTTGCTACTTTATTAAAATATTGCATCCATAAATACTAAAGATGAAAAATTATTTGCATACACTAAGGGTAGTTATGGTAATAATTCAAAAAGATTAATT
Organism: Antilocapra americana; assembly: GCA_007570785.1. Taxonomy (NCBI): domain Eukaryota; kingdom Metazoa; phylum Chordata; class Mammalia; order Artiodactyla; family Antilocapridae; genus Antilocapra; species Antilocapra americana. The sequence goes on along the minus strand of ML660218.1, from coordinate 20,190 downwards.
TATTTCATAAATATGCTAACATTATAATTATATACAGTAGCTACATTTTCCAAAGAAAAAACTCTAGACAGCATCCTCATACTTGACCTCAGACTGAAAAATAATATTAAAAATCAGGACTTCACAGTAAAATCTATGATTTATACCAAAAAATTAGTTGTAAATATAAGTAAATTTTACAATTTTATATAAACTAAGTTATAGGGAAAATCAGATTAATCTAAGAAAGTGTTAGTCACTCAGTCATGTACAGCTCTGTGACCCTATGGACTGTAGCCCACCAGGCTCCTCTGTCCATGGGATTCTCCATGCAAGAATACTAGAGTAGGTTGCCATTCCCTTCTCCATAACCTAAGAAAACCTCAGTTTAAATACCATCACTTGGAGAACGCAATGGTACCCCACTCCAGTACTCTTGCATTTCACTTTCATGCATTGGAGAAAGACATAGCAACTCACTCCAGTGTTCTTGCCTGGAGAATCCCAGGGACGGGGGAGCCTGGTGGGCTGCGGTCTATGAGGTCGCACAGAGTCAGACACAACTGAGGCAACTTAGCAGCAGCAGCAGCAGACACCATCACTAAGGCAAAAAGAAGCCTTTGTAAGCCTCTAATTGTCACTGTCTCAGATGACTTTAAGATAAATGAGACAGAAGTGAAAGTGTCTCCTAGGAACTTGGAATCTAAGTTCATCATAGCATACAGAATTAAGGACATGTATAACAGATATATAAAATAAATATATATGGAATATATAAGTAAGATTACATATTGCATAACTCATTACTAAGAACAATACACTCACTTGTTACTTACAAAAGTGTATTTACATATCAATAATGTGTATAATTAAAGTAGAGGGCTGTTGGACATTCAAATCTGGATATAGTGGGCCACTTGCCTCTTCTGCAAACTGACTACAAACACATAATGCATGTTCAGATTAGTCTACTCATTTTTAGTTTTTCACAGCAGAAACAATTTATAACAAAGGGTCAAAATGCTGATTATATAGCTACATCAATCCTGGTATCTTCATTCAGTCTCACATAGCAGTAATCATAACAAAAGGTTAAAAATATTGATTATATAGTTACTATATACATGTTATCTTTACCACATTTATCCCAGCACATCCAGATAATAAGGAAGAAAATGAATTTGTTCTTTAAAAAATTTACCTAGAGCAACCAAGGCTCAGAATTCAATTAAACATACACATAATAAAAAAGCATTCACTGAAGTTGACTCTTCCACGAAAGATAACACAGTCTCATTACTCTGGCAGGAACAACTCAGAGGCTATACTTAAGTCAAGAGTCCAAAGTTAAGCCAGCAGTTTTTAAAAAGGTATTTTTCTACAGTAATTCCACTGGCCTGGTTACTTCTGTTTCACAGAAGTACAGGATTTCTGTTGCCACTATAAAATCACCATTAAAGAGTTTTAAACTAACCTAAAACCAAGGGATAATTTGACCCTGGATAAACAGTCCACACTGTTTTATAATAAAGACAAAGCTCAAAATGACCTAACCACTAAAATTTTATTTCAAAACTATACTAAAAGTACTAAATGGAGCCAGTTCCATCTCTACAAACCCCCGATTTCTTTCCATCTTATTTCATCTGTCAAGTTCTGGGGAGTGAATTGTGTGGCCTGCACATTCAACACTCAGTAACTAAGAGACTGATGCTCAGTCACCCCCCTCCCAGTGGTGAAAACACTATTCTTTGGAGGAAATACCTAATGGGGCCCCTCTTACTGTATTAAGACAACTTACTTTGTTTCACTTCATTCTAACTTGATGCCACACTAACTTCCATTTATTTCAGCATATCAAGTATATTCCTCTGCCTAGGTGGAATAAAGGTACACATCATATTTTCTAGGGTTCAGTAATATCATTCCTTGGTAAGAATAGAAGGGGCAGAGATAAGAGGTATGCGTACTAAGGCACTTCAGTCGTATCTGATTCTTTGCGACCCCATGGGCTTTTTGCCAGGCTCCTCTGTCAATGGGATTCTCCAGGCAAAAATATTGGATTGGGTTGCCAGGCCCTCCTCCAGGGGATCATCCCAACCCAGGGATTGAACCCAGGTATCTTGTGTATTGGCAAGCAGGGACTTTACCACTAGAACCAGCTGGGGAGCCCCAAAACAAGAGGAGGATTAGGTAATTAGCCACTAGGCTTAAAGTCTTAAAATACAGCTTTCCTGCTATTCCTAACCACTCTCCAGGTGGCACAGTGGTAAAGAATCTGCCTGCCAACACAGGAGATGCAGGAGAAAAAGGTTTTCTCTCTGGTCGGGAAGATTCCCTTGGAGTAGGAAATGGCAACTCACTCCACTAGTCTCGCCTAGAAAATTCCTTGGACAGAGGAGTCTGGTGGGCTACTGCCCATGGGGTCTCAAAGAGTCGGGCACAACTGAGCGACTGAGCATGCATACAATCCTCAAGATGCAAGGATTCTACTGTTCATAGTGACCCACAGTCAGCCTGCCTACAAATTTATCTTTTAAATGCAAAATTAATCTCTCCATCTATGAAAAAACCCCAAAACGTTTTAGGCTGTAAGCAGAAAGCCCTGCTATTTTAGCAGATGCCCATCCAAATGAAGATGAAGCATCACACAGAGCAGATTTTAGTGTAATCATCAATGCAACTTAAAAACATTGATCTGACACATATTTAGTATTATGAATAATCATTGTGCTGCCGCTAATTAGGGATAAATGCTAAGTCGTTCACACAAATGACTAAAATTAATGTTAGGTTTACACAGCAAAATCAAATTTTCATGGTACTACACTTTTCATTGAATTACCCCCCAAATCAATGTCTGCTATCATATATAGTAGGGCTTCCCTGGTGGTCCCTGGAGAAGGAAATGGCAGCCCACTCCAGTGTTCTTGCCTGGAGAATTCCATGGACAGTGGAGCCTGGTGGGCCACAGTCCATGGAGTCACAAAGAGTCAGACACGACTGAGTGACTAACACTTTCCCAGGTGGTGCTGTTGGCAGAGAATCTGCCTGCCAACACAGGACACAGAGGAGATGCAGGTTTGATCTCTCAGTCAGGAGGATTCCCTGGAGGAGGAAATGTTAACCCATTCCAGTATACCTGCCTGAAGAATCCCATGGATAGAGGAGCCTAGTGGGCTACAGTCCATGGGGTGGCCAAGAGTCAGACACGACTGAGCAGAAGCAGAAGTAGCATCTATGGGGACATTCTCACTCTGCATCAGCAGACTCTGCTATGATATCTTCCACGGCCCACAGCTGAGGCACATTCAGTCCCTAAAATGTGCCCTGAACTTCAGACCCTTGATCCACCTTGAAAGCACCTAGTGTAATAAAGTCAACTCTTGACAGCACTCCTCCTGGCCAACCACCCCAGCATATCCATCTACAGCCACTCAGGTTGGAAATTTGACCAGCTCTGAGGAACCAGGGCAAAAAGCCTGAGTTCAGAAGGTCAAAAGCAAGCTGGCTGGGTGTCAGAGGTTAGAGGTGAGACTAAAGATGAGACTCTTCTCTTTTCCTATCACCACATTTTCAAAATCTTATACAATTCTTTTCAATAATAACCAACAGGTTAAGAAAAAGAGAATAAAATTCAGGGTAGGAGGCCCAGAAATGGAAGTGCAGTTATCTTTAAGACACTCATTTCTATATTAATATTTCAATCAAACCTGACTCAACAATAGTCAGCAAAAGTTGGCCAGGAAATATTCAAAATTACCAGACTACTCAGAGGTGAGGGTAGAAAGGAGATTCATGTGTTAGGAGGTGCTATGACAAATTGTAGTTTCCTGTTGTTGATTTCCAGGTGTGTGATGACTTTTGCATCAAAGCTACCAGGCACCAATGGTGAACTTGTGACTGTAATAAAAACAGTATACTAGAACTAGTTTAGTTCTACTTCCATGTGCCACTGAAAGAGGACCTGATACACTCTTTGTGGGGAAGTGCATGCAGGCAGAGTCCAGACATTTTCATTTAGCTTTTCAGTTCAGTCCAGTCGCTCAGTCATGTCCGACTCTTTGCGACCCCATGGACTGCAGCACACCAGGCCTCCCTGTCCTTCACCAACTCCCAGAGCCTACTCAAACTCATGTCCATCAAGTCAGTGATGCCATCCAACCATCTCATCCTCTGTGGTCCCCTTCTCCTCCCACCCTCAATCTTTCCCAGCATCAAGGTCTTTTCCAATCAGTTCTTCACAGCAGGTGGCCCAAGTATTGGAGTTTCGGCTTCAACATCAGTCCTTCCAATGAACACCCAGGACTGATCTCCTTTAGACTGGTTGGATCTCTTTGTAGTCCAAAGGATTCTCAAGGGTCTCCTCCAACACCACAGTTCAAAAGCATCAGTTCTTCGGTGCTCAGCTTTGTTTACAGTCCAGCTCTCACATCCGTACATGACACAATTCTCTGAGGCATTTCTCCACATGCTGTTCTAGCTTTTGTTTGGCCTATCTTTTCAAGGGTGTTTGGATGGCAAATGTCCCTAAAAGATAAAAACAGTGTTTCCTTCCAAGGTAAAGGTTGGTCTGGTTTACACACAGACCATCATAAAATACTGGATTTCCTATACTCAGAGGGCCTCAGCTGTGCCACAGATCCGCTGTGTACCCAGCATCCACCTAGGTTGTGTCCATCACCTCCACGGGGTGACTTGGGGCAGGAGAGGTGGGTAGGGGCAAAGGGCAAGCAAGGGGAAAAGAGACAAAAGAACCAAAGCAACTGTGAAGCTCATGCTGCTGCTTGTGCTGTGAGTAATAAAGTCCTTTGTCTCTGAGCCAAGCGTCTCATATCTTTGGCCAGCATCCCCGAAACTGTGGCAGGCTTGTGTGACAGCTTACAAGCAGAGTAAATTTTACCCTACAAGGAGTAAAATCTTACCCCTGGGAAAATAAGATCATCCTCCCAGGTATTAAGGTAAGAAATTGCTACAGATTCTCCAATCCCCCTGGGAAAAAAATACAGGAGTGTGTCTTATCCCAGCATAGATAGTTCTGGTAGTGAAGGGAGACTAAAAAGCCAGGTGAAGAACTTCTCCAAGACCTGAGAGACAGTCATATTGCCTGCTTCAAACACTCTAACAATTCCCTTTATTGCTTATTTTAAAAAAAGATTGTTTTTTAAGACACAAGACTCTGTTTTTGATTCCTGATAGAATTAGAATAGTAGGGAATTCAAACAAAATCAAGACACATTCAGAAAACAAAATCTTCTTAATACTCATTTTTAAAAATAAAACTTCAACAGCATTGAAATCAGACTTTTTATGGCCCTAAATACGAGGGCAGCATTCCCACAATATATTAACCTTAAGTTCAATCATTTGTCTGTCTCTATTTTTGGTCAATCTTTTGAGATGAGAAAGGGAAACTTTTACAGTTCGCTGAAATATGAAAAAAATGTCTCCTTCAACACTTGGGTGTCATCTGCTCAACTGTGTCATTTGGTTGCAGCGCAAACTCAACGATACTGTTTCAAAACATGGCTATTTCACTCTCAAGTTCTAAGCCTTTACGAATTTCACAGGTTTCCTATATAGATTCTGTTGATGATTATAGTTCTCCTTGGTTAATTAACGCTCTGCAACATTTAATTTTGCATTACACAAATACCAGTAAAGAGATTGAAAAATAAAACTAGATGCAAATTTTATGCTCATTGCAATGCACAAATTAGGGCATAGAAAAATCCCTGGCTGGATTCAGAGTTTTCCCATGCCAGCTAGAGCCTCAAAAAAAAAAACGTTAAATTATTTTTCACCAAATCAACAGAGGTAAAAGCTATCACATAAAAACCAGACTAAACAAAAACAAGTCAATGAGGCTGCTAAATATAATGCTTTATACAAATGAAATACTGTCAAAATACTTCCAAATGTCAGAAATTAATTTAGAAGTGTATCTTTAAAAAAAGCTGTCTTAGTGTAAATCTGTTTTCTATAAATTTAGACCCAGCCTCTCATTATCACAAAAATATCTGTCTTCTCAATTTCTAGAACTGCTTCTATAATGTTACTTTGCAGAGTACATGTGGTCTGCCAGTGTTCTCTCTCAAAGGTGGCCTCCTTGATCAGAGTGTTTGAAGAAGATGGCCTCTCAGGACAAAATCATATACCAGAACAATCAACTGTGAACAAGATGGCTTTTCCAAATCATTTTGAGACATGCATAAATCAGAGATGCATTTGTGTTACCTAATCACCATTAATGAAGCTTGAGCAGAGCATTCAAACTTCAATATATAGCTAAAATTTCAAAGGGCAGCATCTGAATTAAACTAATACCATTGCTTGGAAAGCTAAGATAAGGTATTTCCACATTTTCTAGCCAAACACTCAGGGCTGGATAACAGGACCATGTTTGTTACCCTTTAGACTAGAAGAAAATTAAAGTGCAAACAGATATAAAACCATCTTGCTTAATTTGGAAATTCAAAATTTTAAAAGGTATTTTGCCTTTTAAAATAAGGTTCAGTTCAGTTCAGTTGTTCAGCTGTGTCCAGCTCCTGGCAACCCCATGGACTGCAGCATGCCAAGCTTCCCTTCCATCACCAACTCCGAGACCTTGCTCAGACTCATGTCCATTGAGTCGGTGATGCCATCCAACCGTCTCATCTTTTGTTGTCCACTTCTCTTGACTTCAACCTTTCCCAGTATTAGGGTCTTTTCCAAGGAGTCAGTTTTTTGCATCAGATGGCCAAAGTATTGCAGTTTCAGCTTCAGCATCAATCCTTCCAATGAATATTCAGGATTGATTTCCTTTAGGATTCACTGGTTGGATCTCCTTACAGTTCAAGGGACTCTGAAAAGTCTTCTCCAACACCACAGCTCAAAAGCACCAATTCTTCAGCTTTCTCAGCTTTCTTTATGGTACAACTCTCACATCCATACATGACTACTAGAAAAACCATAGCTTGGACTAGACAGACCTTTGTCAGCAAAGTAATGTCTCTGCTTTTTAATATGTTGTCTAGGTTAAAATTATGTTACCTATGTCAACATCACTGAGGGTTTTTCTTTTTAATTGTAGAAAAATAAGAAATATGACTATCATCTCTCTTTTTTTTTCCTGCTCTAACATCATGTGATTTTTGCTATGTTGGAGGAAACCGTGTTCTATGAAACTTGAAAAAGAGCCAGAAATAAAATTGTACAAGTATAGCTGCAGCCATAAGAGACTAAATCTCCTTCCATAATTTTGGTGGGTATTTTGACGTGGCAAAAATAAGCTATTGGTTCCAGCTGGGGTCTTCACACAGGGTTTCAAGAGTCTCCATTATGACTTCACAAGCCACAACCGACGGTTAGTCTAGCACCAGCAAACTTGATACCCACGCAGGCTGTTTTGCCAATAACATGATTTTACATCTTTAGCAGAGCTGCCACATGCTGTACGACAGCCTACAACTGCACTTTCGGCCACATCTATTTCATAATGAGCAAGAATAGTTACTACCTTTCCCTCAGCAGAGAAAATATCACCAGAGCGTAATTTTTTATTAATCGTAGGCACCGTTTCTAAGGACAAGTTAGCCAGAAACCTCTTGGGAAATTTGTATGCTCAAGACAATCATCTCAACTTTTTGAGGGACTGGTAAATATTTGTACTGAAGAATGAAAGATGGATGGCTAACCTCCAGGGCATGGAAAGAATACTCAATAGTTATTCCAGTCTAGCCAGGAAAAAAAAAAAAAATAGCTTAGAGGTAGGCAGGCAGGGGTCTCTATTCAACACCAAATGTTTAAAGGCATCTTTATCTAAAAATAAGCAGATCTCACAAGAATTCTATAAATAGTCAACAATGGTGAGGTAGTTCACAAACATCAATGTACTGTTGAGATGAATAGACAAGTTTTTAAATGAGTTTCAAAACAAATCGTAAAAGTTTCTATGGCAAATACCAGTGGGAAAACAAGAAAGTAACAGTCTATCAAAAAGGCTCATAAAACTGATAAAAAGCCAATAGCACGACCCCAAAAATATGATTTTGTTCAAGCTAGCTCATTTATGAGAACTACCTATCTCTCAGAGTGAGTTTCAGATTCACTGAACTACCACTGAGCAACACATTTGTTTGAGGTCAGAGGAGAGTTTGCACCACATGGAAAGACTAGTGGGGTCTCTGGGAGCAGAAGGCATAAAAAGGTCTCGCTAACCTGGGGCTGCTCTACAATGTGTTTTTTTAAAATCCAAGCTATGTACTTGATGTGTAGTTTTCTCAAGTCCAGTTAGACTTTTAGCAAGTAATATAATGTATAACATCTTTTATCTGTGCAAAATCCTTTGAAATTCCATGATCTCTTTTTATATTGGAGAAGGGCAGCAAAGGGACCTGATGTTCATTGTTTCTGAACATGTTCTGAAGAAGTAAATCTATTGTAATAAAGAGCTGGACAGCCTGCTACCTGTATTCTCTTTACTAAAAGACAACTAGTGTTCTGAATATTTAAATACATGCAGGTAGGTAGATAGTTGAATGTTAGAAACATTTTTATATATTATACACACACAGGAGTAGGGTCTTATGAAGATAAATCTAGGCATACATGCATATTTACTTATTTGTCTGTTTCAGATTTAACATGGCCCTAGTCTATAGACAGGTCTGTTTAGTAGCGGTATTTGGTAACAACAGAGCCATGAACCATGAGGTAGAGTTGAGTCAGAAGACCCATCCTGTCTCATAGAAACTCTACAGGAACTGGGATCATGCAGACTCATAGCAAAGGCATAATTTTTATTTCTCCTGGTTTACCATGGTAGATGTCATAGAGAGCATTAGCAGTGTCTTCCTGGGGTGGGAAGGGAAAGAGAATGTTTTTTAGACAATAGTCCATACTCAGCATGACTGCTCTGAGGTTTCCAGACTATACTCGTTCATCCTAAAAAGTAAGGGGAAAAAGATATAAAATTGTACCTTTTCCAAAAATTATGCTCATTCTGTACCTGCTAAATTGCTAGACATGACATGTAAAGATGAAAAAAACAAATATTCTCATAGTCTAATGGAGACAGGCAATTAAACTGAACTGTAACACAGCCTAAGTGCTACAGCGGAGTTACGGAAATAACATGGAAGAGCACCTTGTTGGGGAGGGCTCAGCATTGGGTGGAAAGGCTCCCTAGGGGAGGCCCTCCAGAGTAGAGTCTAGAAAGTCAAGAGGATGGGAAGGAAGAAAAGATTCAGGAGCATTAGATGGAGTGAAAAGGCACAGGAGCAAAAAAAAAAAAAAAAAAAAAAAAAACATGATTCCTTAGAAGCACAAGGGATGGGACAGATAAGAACTATTTTTAGCATTTTTTAGGTACCTTGCCCTGCAATACACAAGGAAATATCCTGAACAAAGCTGTGCTGAAGAGATCTATATGAAACAAGGACTGAAAGTTAAGCCAGAGATATGCTAGGACAAGCACTAGATGCCATTTTAAATATTTTGGTCTTTAGTGTAGATGATTTTAAAAATTGACAAATTGTAAGCAAAAGGGAAATATGATCATATTTGCATTGGAAAGAGACACTTTGGTGACAAATATGGGGATGGTGACAATGGTTGATTATTTAAGAAATATGTGGGAGTAAGTGGGTCTATTAATATATAAGAATACTGATTCCAAATAGGGAAAGGAGTACTTCAAGGCTGTATATTGTCACCCTGCTTATTTAACTTATATGCAGAGTACATCATGAGAAAAGCTGGGCTGGAGGAAACACAAGCTGGAATCAAGATTGCCAAGGAGAAATATCAATAACCTCAGATATGCAGATGACACCACCCTTATGGCAGAAAGTGAAGAAGAACTAAAGAGCCTCTTGATGAAAGTGAAAGACGAGAGTGAAAAAGTTAGCTTAAAGCTCAACATTCTGAAAACAAAGATCATGGCATCCGGTCCAATCATTTCATGGTAAATATGTGGGGAAACAGTGGAAACAGTGGCAGACTTTATTTTGGGGGGGGCTCCAAAATCACTGCAGATGGTGACTGCAGCCATGGAATTAAAAGACACTCCTTGGAAAAAAAAGTTATGGCCAACCTAGACAGCATATTAAAAAGCAGATACCTTACGTTGCCAACAAAGGTTCATCTAGTCAAGGCTATGGTTTTTCCAGTAGTCATGTATGGATGTGAGAGTTGGACCATAAAGAAAGCTGAGTGCAGAAGAATTGATGCTTTTGAACTGTGGTATGGGAGAAGACTCTTGAGAGTCTCTTGGACTGCAAGGAGATCCAACCAGTCCATCCTAAAGCAAATCAGTCTTGAGTGTTCATTGGAAGGACTGCGGCTGAAGCTGAAATTCCAATACTTTGGCCACTTGATGCAAAGAACTGACTCATTGGAAAAGACCCTGATGCTGGGAAAGATTGAGGGTGGGAGGAGAAGGGGATGACGGAGGATGAGATGGTTGGATGGTGTCACCGACTCAATGGAATGAGTTTGGGTAAACTCTGGGAGTTGGTGATGGACAGGGAGGCCTGGCGTGCTTCAGTCCATGGGGTCACAAAGAGTCAGACACGATTGAGTGACTGAATTGAACTGAACTGAACTGACAGAACTTAAGACTATTTAATGAGCTGATTTGTAAAGATAACCCAGAAGCTTTGTGCCAAGAAAGAAAAATAAGTTCTATCATCCTCAAGTTTTTAGGCCAGAACAAAAAAGGATGTGGGAAGGGCAATGTACCATGGACAGTTCCACAGTGGGCACCAGAGATCTCATCTTCAGGAGGAAGAGCACCCCCTCCTCAGAAGACAGTTAGATGAAAATGAAGAACGTTCTCTGGAGTTAGGAGTGCATGAGGGAAGGCCTTCTGGGAGCTGAGAGTTCGGACACAAAAGAGAAGAATAGGAGAGAAATAAGAGGTGGAAGAGGAAACAGGCTTTGGCAGTTAAAATTGAGGAGAATTTGGGAAAGCTGATGATCTTGCTATGTCAGTGATACCTCCAGGTCTCTCTCAGCTGGTACATTGGAGTGGGACTAAAGTAGCAGTTTAGCATCCTTATATAGGGTCCAGGGAAGGCCCATTGTGGAATATGGAGTATGGAGAATACTACTTACTACAATGGTACAGATGCTGAGGGCTGTAGTCAGGATAGGGGTGAGTTGGAGATGAAAGAGGCAGAAGAAAAGAGGACTTGGGGAAACACCTAGAAAAGCAGGTGTGGAAATGACAAAGGAATTCCAGGTTTCTGCTTGGATATGACACTAGTCTCACAAACTGGACCAAGCAAGGCAGAAGAAGGACCACGTCTAGAGGGCAAGCCGCTTGCCTTTCTGGATCTCCATGTCTATGGAATAACAGCGTGGTCCTAGTGGACTCTAACGCCCACACCAGTGTTGGGCTGTCTCTGCAAATAAGAATTCATCAAGAACATTCTGCTTTCAAATAACGGATCTCACCCACACGGCCCTCAGGGGCCCCCTAACGTTCTTAGTCTTTTTCACTACCAAAGCGGTGCATGAATTCAGTAAAAGAGAACCCCCTGGAATAGGAATAATGAGGCCCAGTTCCGGGCAACTGGGAGTGCCAAGTATTCTTTTTTAAGAGAGAGGTCACACCAAAGACCTTGTCAATCATATTCTGTTACCATTATGAGAGGAGAAAAATACTCCCATTTGTAACCCTGAACTAGTCTCTCACCTACAGGATTCTTTTACTATTAAATAGCAGTTATCATACAAAAGCATACATATTTGAAGGTGTTACTGTTGGGTAGGTCAATATGCATAATCAGATGTGGCTGATTTAATTTAGTTTCAGTTCACTGGTCTAAAAAGAAATCCTACACCTTAAAAAAAAGATTAACTTCCGCTGGAACTCATTTTTTATCAAAGATATAGATTTAAGATTGATAGCTATCTTGCAAGAACTCCATAAATAAAACTTTTTAAATTAAAAACCCTAACATCATAATTTTAAATTATTGCTTCTACCAAAGTGGTATAAAGGAAAAGATGTAATACAGGGTACTCTCACAAGGCTGATTTTCAGTCTCTAATAAGTAATGTTTTGGTGATAATAGATATTATTTGCTCTTTGAAAAAGGCATTTTAGGTTTCATAAAATATAATCCATGATTTCAAATTAGTTTTTAAAAAATCATAAACGTTAACAAAAGTGAACAAAACTTATTTGGTAGTCATAAACTCTGGTTAACACTGACGTCAAGAACCCCTCTGACATACATTTTGCCCAACTGATTGTTACATTTCATAAAAAAACATAATAGTTTCAGCATTTTCTTTTTCAGTAAACACTGGGTGATATCTGGTTCAATGCTTTTCAGCACAAAATTACGCCAAAGAAAAAGGCCCATGTAATAGATTTGACCTATTGTTTTTACCTATTTCTTTCCAATTTTCACAACCTATTGTAGCATCCAGCATCCCTAATGCAGGGTGATTCATTTCTGACTCCACAATTGACCCCTAACGATGCTGAGGTCATTCACTACATTTGATACCCCATGTTATTTTACAACTTCTCCTTACATTTAGATTACGTTTTTATTTAGACTGAGTATAGTATGCTCTAAATCTTGTGATCGTCAAAGAATGCGTTTACAAGCTTCAAGTGCAGTTTGAAATGAGACGAAAAAATTCTTTAAAATGCTGTTTCAGCAGACACCATCCATTCAGTCTATTTATAAGAAATTACCAGATGAAACCCTTGGTCTCGCATCACTATTCTAAGAGATGTCACGTATATAAATAGCAGGGTAACAATATCTGTTTTATATACCATATAATTATATACTTGATCATGCTCAAATCCTTTTATTGCCCATAAAAAGGTGAAGTCTACTAAATATATTCCTGCATAAGAAGCCATATCATTCAGGTATCATACTGAACTCAGAAAGCACAGTATAATATGTTGCTTGCATACAAACCCATTTGTATTCACTAATAAAATTAGAATTTCAAGATTTTAGTATTAAGAAATTAATATTGATTACTGAATCACTAAGCTGTTCTTGATGCTTAAATTTCATTCACCTCACACAAATAAGAGTGAGACCTCACTGTTTACTTAAGTCAATTTTAATTAAACATGCAATGTCCATTAGTAGAAAGCCCTCATTATAATACAACTTTCTTTCTGGCTTATTCCCATATTAGAGTCCATTCCAGAATACCTGGTTGGCGTTCTGAAATTTACACACGTTGTGATATAGGCTATCACTTTGGTCATTCCCAAGAAAGCATATGTATATGGTTGAACTGCATGGAACTGTCCAGTGGTTTCCTTTATACACCCCAACCCCACATACAGGCTGCACTAGGAAACTCACTTTTACTGTCAATCAAAGTGCACATGCCCAGGACTTAAAAAGCAAACTGCTCAGAAGGATCTACACTCAAAAGAAGAGACCCCTGCCCCACACTCTATACTTTTCTCCACCTCTCATCTGTTTCTTCCCGTTGGTATGGAAATCTGTAATGTGGGAAAAACTGGAGTGCAACTGGTTCAGAGTGAGGGGTACATGAGTCCATATATGTCACTCCTTAGAGGGTCAGGATCATAGGATGCATGGTATAAATAAAATCTATGATGACAATTACATTTTCATTATCAGAACTGACAAGATCTACCACAACTATATTCTGTACCATAACAAGAATTAAGTCTTTGCCTACATGTTGACTCTGGAAGCTGAACACTAAGAAAGAGCACTTACTTTATTAAAATTATGGGGAGATTGTTTACTTCTCCATCCAAGCTGCGCATTGCTTCCTGACTCCTTACTATGGCCCAGACTCTATTCTACCCACTGGGAATACAGCAATGAACTAGAGCAACATGGTGCTTGCCTCCTTGTAAGGAAGAACAATAAACAAGCAAACAATTAAGTCACACAATTTTAAATGGAAATTGGTGTCATAGCCCCCTGCTGTGCCTTGTGATTTTTGAAAGAAAACATTTACAAAGTTATTCCTTCTTTTTAACAGTCCATGATTGCTCAAAATTAGCCAACATTCTAGTTCGCTTCATATTTGCACATGCTTTCCTCAATATTTTGCCAGTCTTTGTTCTTTTTTCTTAACAACCGATTACCGACTTATTAAACAGATTGATTTGAGCATCTGCAATGGTGAATTCAACCCTGACTCCTGGCTCAGTACTGATGGAAATGAATTGCTTCACCATCTCAGAAGAATTGTGCAAGTCAGTGGGTCACTTTGAATTCTCAACCAAAAACTTTCCCAAGTCTTAGAGCCTTTACCATACCCCTTCCTCTCAAAGTCTCTACAGCTACAGTCTTCCTGGGGTTCTTCAGGTGGAACCACTGTTGCCTCCACTGCTCCAGAGGTCACATATAGTTATAATATTTTACATCACGAAAGGCAACAGGATTCAGAACCACTGGACCACATAGATAATTTCTCCAGATTCTTGAGAAGTTTCATTAGCATCACCTGCTCTGGTCTGGAACAATCAGGAGGTCTTGAAATGGAGTCAATATACTTTTAGTGAAGTGATGTTCATAGTAACCCAACTCCTCTGATTAAGACATGGGAATATCATTGGAATACCCAGGTAACTTACTCTTGCCTGGAAAATCCCATGGATGGAGGAACCTGGTAGACTGAAGTCCATGGGGTCGCTAAGAGTCAGACACGACTGAGCGACTTCAGTTTCCCTTTTCACGTTCATGCATTGGAGAAGGAAATGATAACCCACTCCAGTGTTCTTGCCTGGAGAATCCCAGGGATGGGGGAGCCTGGTGGGCTGCCGTCTATGGGGTCACACAGAGTCGAACACGACTGAAGCGACTTAGCAGCAGCAGCAGCAACCCAAGTAACCACTCTACAGTGAGCTAAAGTGGGTTAAACAAGAAAGCCAAATAAGAAAATGAGAGAGAGAGAGAAAACACAAGACTAGAAGTTATGAGAGCTGGATGTGGATTCTAGTTCCATCCCTATGAAATGAGATCTTGAATAGGGCACTTCACCTTTCTGGATCTGATCTGTAAAGTAAGAATTCCACATGAGAAAAGCAGCATGATGAAATACCAAGTCACATGCCAAGATCTTTGTCAGAACATGGTTAAAATTTATGCATACATTAAATCTGGAAATGTACTTGTTTTATATACCTAAGGCGGAGGAGGAAGGAAACTGAATTATTATAGAATAAATAGACACAAGAAACAGCTTGACGTGAAAACAGACATCAGTCCCTCGACACAACAGAGTATGTATTGAATGAATGAACAAAAGGCAAGAAATAGACATTTAGAGCAATGTAACTCTTAAAAGACGAATGTTGCTGACATTTGTAAAGGGTAAAAAGTCATGACATCATAACAGATGTCCCCCAGCGAGTTCACTGTTAAAAGTGTTACTCCTCCCTAAGATGGGTTGGAGATTGCCAATAACATTTGTCTGTGTCTCTGACTGTCAAAGGAATTTATTGTGCATTTACACAAGCAAGAAAGAAAAATTAGAAAAGAGACCCATTCTCATACTTTTTAACATGAGAAGTATCCCCACCGGAGTTACTGGGAAAATAAAAGTTCCCCTTAAATAATTTAAGTACCTTTTCATCAGATGCATTGAACCGTCAACTGTAGTTCTCTTTCCCCTAGCATATCATGAACCGACTACAGCAAAAAAAAGACCCTGAGCAAGAAAAGGCAAAAGTGTAGTGTCACAGAATAAATCTTTCTCTGCATTCAAACAGTCTATTCATTTCTTGCATGTTGATACTTCCTACCAGCCCAGTTTCTGATCCCTTGTTTCTACTTTAAATAGTCATGAGGAATCAGAGTTGTCAAATCCTCTGAACTTAATTCAAGAATTTAAAATAGATAACCAGTAAGGATCTCTTGTATAGCACAGGGAACTCTGCTCAATACTCTGTGATAACCTACATGGGAAAAGAATTTGAAAAAGGATATAGACGTATGTGTATAACGGAATCATTTTGCTGTATACCTAAAACTAACACAATATTGCTAATCAACTACATTCCAATATAAAATAAAAACATGTTAAAGAGAAATAAGTGTCCCCATGTGCTCAGTGGTACAATAGTTCCTTTGGGATGAGGATGTGGCAGAGATGGTGAGGGAAGGGGAAAAATGAAAAAGAAGTGATAGCATTTCCCTCACCTCCAGAATATAAAAATTCTTTGAAGCAAAGTAGACAAAGCATTGAAGTGGTTGAGCAAGGAAATGAAACTGGCAATGATATTCAGCCACGGAGGAGCAACCTCGGTGAGTAACATGAACAAGGGACTGAGGATGAGAAGAAAGAGATCAGTGCAGACTGAGCAGTCGGGATGATCCTCAAGGAGGGTAAACTCACATCCTGCAGCTGAATGGGCCTGGTTTGCACATGTGTGAAAAAGCAAGGAGGCAACTTGAGTTGCTCAGGGAAGCTCAGGACTCAAAGAGCATAACTTAAGCCAACATTAGTAAAGAGACAAAGAGAGAATGTACCACAGGGTGGTTTAGGTTATTTGAAGAACACACATACTCTATTTGGTAATGACTGTGGCCTTCGGGCTTCCCTGATGGCTCAGACGGTAAAGAATCTGCTACAATGGGGGAGATCTGGGTTCCATCCCCGGGTTGGGAAGATCCCCTGGAGGAGGGCATGGCAACCTACTCCAGTATTCTTGCCTGGGAATCCCATGGACAGAGGAGCCTGGTGGGCTACAGTTCATGGGGTTGCAAAGTCAGACGCGACTGAGGACTAACTAACTTGGCCTTCTAAACCACTGCCCTGAGGACTGTTCCCACAAAAAAATATGAGGATAACTAGAATGGCTAAAAGAGAAAAAGGGAGGCCTTTTAACCTCTTTAGTATTCTCCAACTCTATCAATAAATACACTATATTTGAGTGTTTACTTTTGCTACTGGGTTGTTAGTAGTTTGCTACTAACAGAATACAACAGAACTGAGAGGCTTAAACAACAGAAACTTATTTTCTCACAGTTCTGAAGTCTGGAAGTCCAAGATGGAGGTGTCAGTAGGTTGGTTTTTCCTGAAGCCCTTCTCCTTGGTTCGCAGATGGCCGCCTTCTCGGCATGTCCTTATATGGCCTTTCCTCTCTGAGCACATGGACCTAGGAACTGTGTGTCCAAATTTTCTCTTATCAGGATCCCAGTCTGACTGAATTAAGGCACATCCTAAAGGGCTCTTTAAAGACCCCATCTACAAGGACAGTCACACTCTTAAATACTGAGGTTTGGGGCTCCAACATAGGAATTTAGGGAAAAACAACTTAGCCAATAACATACACAATTTATAAACATGTTTAAGTGTTTCAATCAAAAAATAAGTTATACTGATAACTATACACTGTACTGTAAACACAGCACGATAAGATGGGCATAAACATAAGTGATACATCATTTAAAAATACAGATTAATACAGAAGTACAGATAAATGCAGCTTGAACGATTAAATTCCAAAATTTTTCAAGACATGGGAGTTACAAATTTCAACCAGAAAATGATAATGTTGACCCTTGATTTCCCTTCCTTTGGACTGATAAAATATCTGAATAGATACATTTGGGGGTAAGGCTTTTTGGTAAAATGATTGTGCCCTAGAAGAATGCAGGGCAGGAGTGAGTAATGTAGTAGGAAGAGCCACAGATTAAGACTTGGGCATTCTGGAATCTGGTTCAAGAAAGAAAAGGCATTCAAAGAGAAAGATAAAGAGAAAAGAGAGAAATTAGGAAAGAAGTACATTTTAAAAGCAAAGAAAATAGAAATTGTAAAAGAGGAAGTCAGCCAAGAGTCTACTGCTGTGAACAGATCAGACAAATAAGGCCCGGGAAGACTCTATTGACATTGCACTTTGGAGTTCACTCATGACCTTCAGAGGAGCAATGCCAGTAAAGTAGAGACAGTTAAAGGCAGATTTAATGAACTGAGAAGCAAGTGGGAAATAAAGTATAGAAAATTCGTGATTTCTTTTTTTTTATACCTGGCTTCTTTTTTTAAAATCTGACCACTGGAGAAATATGGTGGTGGTTTAGGGGAAAACTGGACAAAAGGAGTTTTTCTTTTTTTCCTTTCTTTTTTTTTTTTTTTGCTTTTTTATTCTTTCTTCCTTTTTTAGTTTTCAAAGATGAAACCAGAGTTTATCTGCAAGTTTAAGGAAAGGGCTCTGTTTAGAAGTGGAGTTTAAGAGATCAAAGGAGGGAGGAGTTCTCCCTTTATTTCTGGGACCCGAGTGTGAGAAATCCCAGCACTCTGTTTATCATTCTCTGCTTTTAGAAGTTGTGGGACTAGCTGGGAGACAGTTACCCAGAGTTATGTGTCTTAATGGCCAAAAGTCGAACTTTGAAGAAGACACAGAAAAAGGAGAATCTGTCAGTCAGGAGTCTGAGAAGACTTCTTAGAAAAGGAAAGTTTGCTGAATGGTCAGTGTGTCAGGCTAACACAAGAGAGGAGACAGTTCACACAGAAGAATTTATGCAAAATCAGAGTCCTGGAAAATACAGACAGACTCCCAGAAGGGGGCCCACCTTGGAAAGGAATGGAAATGCTTGTTAGAGACAAGGACAAAAGGAAATGCGGAAATCCATATGGCCAAGTTTTGAGAATGAATGGAGGGAAACAGGACTGCCATTCCGTCCACTGTCTTCTGAAACAACATCAGCTGCTGGTCATATTTAGCCACCACTTTTTTAAAAAGTGGGATCTTAGTTCCCTGACCAGGGATTGAGCCAGGGCCCTGGCAGTAGAAGTGTGGAGTCCTAACCAATGAACTGCCAAGGAATTTCCTAACCGCCACATTTTGAATTTTAACTTTTAAAACTACCAAAGTGCTTCAAGGCATTGCCTAGCATCAAATATTGACACCCTCAGAAACCGAGAACATAAGATGAATTGGGTTGAGGGTAGTTTTTAGAATTTACCTGTAAAGAAAGGCAAAAAAATGCAAGACAAGCAGACAAAAATGGTTCTGTTCATCAAGACAGAAAGCTCAATTATAGGTGTAAAATGGAATTATTTGATCAAGAAGGGAGGCATCGAATCTAGGATTCTTTTAATTAACTTTTTTATAATTAATAAAGAGAATTAGTTAAGGCTAATAATCTTACAGAGGAGATACAACATAAGCAAAAAATACTGGTATAGAAATTGGAATATAAATACATAAAGACCTGGGAAACACCTGATGCTAGGAAAGACTGAAGGCAAAAGGAGAAGACTGTGGCAGACGATAACATGGTTAGATAGCATCTCTGATTCAATGGACATGAATTTGAGCAAATCTGGTAGATAGTGAAGGACACGGAAACCTGGCTTGTTGTAGTCCATGGCATATCAAAGAGATGCGACTGAACAACAAGGACATAAAAAATAAGGGACGTTCATTCCTCATAAAAGCAGTCAAAGTAAAGTTAATTCTGTCTAGAGACCAGATCATCCAGAAAAAGCTCAAGAGGAAGTGTGGGAAGCTTGGGGAGAGAATAAGGGGTCTTGGCAAAGCTGGTAAGGCCAAGACCTACTAAGGTTAGAGGCAGGGCCACCCGAAACAGGAGAAAGGACTGTGATATGGAATCAACTGGAACACTCGCTGGCTTCCAAGTCTGGGTGAACTTGACCTGTATTTGGAAGCCAATAGGTCATCTGACTAGAGGGCAAGGGTGCTCTAGGGAGTCATTCAAACAGCTAAGCCCAAAGCTGAGGCAGCCGCCAGTCAAGGTAAGGAACTAAGGCAACTGCTATGATGGTTAGGGTTGACATGTAGCAAAAGAGAAAGGAAAGGCTGGGTGATGGAGCAGTTTGTTAGGGCTGCCATAGGCAGTCCCACAGACTGGGTAGCCTAAACAATAAAAATTTACTTTCTCATAATTCTGGAGGCTAGAAGGCAAAGATCAAGGTTTTGGGTTGGTTTCTTCTGAGACATCACTGCTTGGACTGTAGATGGCCACCTTCTCCCTGGAACCTCACACCATCTTGCCTCTGAATATATGTATGTGTTCAAATTTTCTCTTCTTAAAAGGACAGCAAACATTATCCTCAATGGTGAAAAGCTGGAAGCATTCCCCCTGAAATCAGGAACAAGACAAGGGTGCCCACTCTCACCACTACTTTTCAACATAGTTTTGGAAGTCTTGGCCACAGCAATCAGAGCAGATAAAGAAATCAAAGGAATCCAGATTGGAAAAGAAGAAGTAAAACTCTCTCTGTTTGCAG
>ML660217.1:704928-768317 GCA_007570785.1 Antilocapra americana | reverse complement strand
ATCAGAAAGAGAAATTAAGGAAACAATTCCATTCACCATCGAAACAAAAAGAATAAAATACTTAGGAGTATTTCTACCTAAAGAATC
This sequence comes from Antilocapra americana, assembly GCA_007570785.1. Classification (NCBI taxonomy): domain Eukaryota; kingdom Metazoa; phylum Chordata; class Mammalia; order Artiodactyla; family Antilocapridae; genus Antilocapra; species Antilocapra americana. The sequence goes on along the minus strand of ML660217.1, from coordinate 768,230 downwards.
AAAAGACTTGTATATAGAAAACTATAAAATACTGATGAAAGAAATCAAAGAGGACACAAACAGATGGAGAAATATGCCGTGTTTGTGGATTGGAAGAATCAATATAGTGAAAATGAGTATACTACCCAAAGTAATCTATAGATTCAATGCAATTCCTATCAAGCTACCAGAGGTCTTTTTCAGAGAATTAGAACAAATAATTTCTCAATTTGTATGGAAATACAAAAAACCTCGTATAGCCAAAGCAATCTTGAGAAAGAAGAATGGAACTGGCAGAATCAACCTACCTGACTTTAGGCTATACTACAAATCCACAGTCATTAAGACAGTATGGTACTGGCACAAAGACAGAAACATAGATCAATGGAACAGAATAGAAAGCCCAGAGATAAATCCACGCATCTATGGACACCTTATCTTTGACAAAGGAGGCAAGAATATACAATGGAGAAAAGACAACCTCTTTAACAAGTGGTGCTGGGAAAACTGGACAGCCACTTGTAAAAGAATGAAACTAGATCACTTTCTAACACCATACACAAAGATAAACTCAAAATGGATCAAAGATCTAAGCATAAGACCAGAAACTATAAAACTCCTAGAGGATAACATAGGCAAAACACTCTCTGCCATAACCCAAAGCGGGATACTCCATGACCCACCTCCCAGAATATTGGAAATAAAAGCACGAATAAACAAATGGGACCTAATTAAAATTAAAAGCTTTTGCACAACAAAGAAAACTATAAGCAAGGTGAAAAGACAGACTTCAGAATGGGAGAAAATAAGAGCCAATGAAGCAACGGACAAACAATTAATCTCAAAAATATACAAGCAACTCATGCAGCTCCATTCTAGAAAAATAAACAACCCAATTAAAAAGTGGGCCAAAGAACTTAACAGACATTTCTCCAAAGAACACATAAAAATGGCTAACAAACACATGAAAAGATGTTCAACATCAGTCATTATCAGAGAAATGCAAATCAGAACCACAATGAGGTACCACTTTACACCACTCAGAATGGCTGCCATCCAAAAGTCTACAAGCAATAAATGCTGGAGAGGATGTGGAGAAAAGGGAACCCTCTTACACTGTTGGTGGGAATGCAAACTAGTACAGCCACTATGGAAAACAGTGTGGAGGTTCCTTAAAAAGCTGCAAATAGTCCTGCCATATGACCCAGCAATCCCACTGCTGGGCATATACACCGAGGAAACCAGAATTGAAAGAGCCACGTGTACCCCAATTTTCATCGCCACATTGTTTACAATAGCCAGGACATGGAAGCAACCTAGATGCCCATCAACTGAGGAATGGATAAGAAAGCTGTGGTACATATACACAATGGAATATTACTCAGCATTAAAGAAAAATTCATTTGAAGCAATTCTACTCAGATGGACGAAACTGGAGCCCATTATCCAGAGTGAAGTAAGCCAGAAGCAAAAACAGCAATACAGTATATTAACACATATATATGGAATTTAGAAAGACGGTAACGAGAACCCAACATGTGAGACAGCAAAAGGAACGCAGATGGTATAGAATAGACTCGTGGACTCTGTGGATGAGGATAAGGGTGGGATGATATGGGAGAAGGGCATTGAAACAAGTTAATTATCATATGTCTAATCAATCGCCAGCCCAGGATTGATGCTCGGGGCTGGTGCAGCGAGATTTCCCAGGGGGGAGGGAGGAGGGAGGGGGGGTTCTGGAGGGGAAGCATATGTAAACCCATGGTGATATCATGACATTGTATGGCAAAAACAATAAAAAAATAAATTATATAAAAAAAGAATTTTTCAGTTTATTGTGATACACACAGGGCTTCAGATACACATAGGGCTTCCCTGATAGCTCAGTTGGTAAAGAATCCTCCTGCAATGCAGGAGACCCTGGTTTAATTCCTAGGTTGGGAAGATCCACTGGAGGAGGATTAGGCTACCCACACCAGTATTCTTGGGCTTCCCTTGTGGCTCAGCTGATAAAGAATCTGCCTACAATGTGGGAGACCTGGGGTCAATCCCTGCATTGGGAAGACCCCCTGGAGAATGGAAAGGCTACCCACTCTAGCATTCTGGCCTGGAGAATTCCATGGACTGTGTAGTCCTTGGGGTCACACAGAGTCAGACACAACTGAGTGACTCTCACTTTCACACAGGAAAAGGCTTTAGCTTAGTCAATGAAGTAGAAGTAGTTTACAGATAGTGCTATTTAATTTATGTGTACAATGTGCTGGGAAAGATTGAAGGCAGGAGGAGAAGGGGACAACAGAAGATAAGATGGCTGGATGGCATCACGACTCAATGGCCATGAGTTTGAGCAAGCTCCAGGAGTTGGTGATGGGAAGCCTGGCGTGCTACAATCCATGGGGTTGCAAAGAGTCAGACAAGACTGAGTGACTAAACTGACTGTGTATGGTCTCCAAATCCTGGAGCATTTGAAGATATTGAACTTCTGCTACTGGAAAGTATGTGCCTTGAGTGGGTTGAATGGTGACCCTCAAAACAATATGTCTATATCCTAACCTCTGGGAACCAGTAAATATGGTCTTATCTGGGAAAAACATCTTTGCAGACACAATTAAGGTAAAGATCTCAGGATAAGATCATCTTGTATTATTCAAATGGGACCTAAATGCAATGATAAATGTCATTATAAAACACACACACACACACACACACACACACACACACACAAGTAAAATATGCAGAGAAGAGAAGGCCATGTGAAGAGGGAGATAGAGAATGGAGAGAAGCAGCCAGGAGCCAAGGAACACTTGGAGCCATCAGACCCGAAAGAAGCGGGGAAGGGTCCTCCCCACTTCAGAGCCTTCAGAGGGAACACAGCTCTACAACACCTTGGTTTTGGACTTCTGGACTCCAGAACCAACTGAGAGAGAATAAATTCTTTTGTTTTAAGCCACCAAGTTTGTGGTAACTTATATAGGAACTCTAGAAAACTCATACAACATCTCTCTGTTTTTTTTAATGACTATTAAATTACCATTGCAACATTAAAGAAAGGTTTGACCAGAAGTGAAGACAAATTATCTCTATGCTCAGTAATCCAATTAATAGATATTTTCGTTTTGACATACTCCTGTTGACCCTTTGTCCATACTTACTTTGTTGTAGTCAAACTGAACACATGATAGTTTATCATCCTTTATTCACTAAACATTACAAGTATTTTTATTGTGTCTATAATGACCTTCAAATGTATTTTAGTTCTGTATAAATTCCACTGAATTAATATACCACATAGTACTTAAGGGCTTCCCTTGTGGCTTAGCTGGTAAAGAATCCACCTACAATGCAGGAGACCTGGGTTTGATACCTGGATTAGGAAAATCACCTAGAGAAGGGAAAGGCTACCCACTCCAGTATCCTGGCCTGGAGAATTCCATGGACTGTATAGTCCATTGGGTCGCAAAGAGTCGGACACGACTGAGTGACTTTCACTTCACTTTCACATAGTACTTAAAGATTCTTATATTACTAATAATTTATTTATCTGAGTTTCTGCTGTACTCAGACACAATCCTAGATATTCTGATGCAAAAAAATATATGCATATTGCTTGATTCATTCATAGAGAACCATTAGTCAATCACCCAAGTATTTCTTGAGCAACCACTAAGTACTAGGCACCATTTCAGGTCTCAGGAATGCTTCAGTAAACATGAAAAAAGTATATAGGCTTTTGGTTTATATCACAGCCAAAAGGTACACTGATAAGACCTGTTTTATAAACATGATAAGATGATAAATCAGATTACCAAAGAAGGAACAGAACTCTTAGCAAACTATAAACGGAAAAGAACTTCCCTGATTAAATAGAAAGCAACTCTCAAAACTCTAAGCAAATATCATGCTTCATTGGTGAAATGTTGGGAGCTTTTTCTTTAAAATCGGTGACAAGAAAAGGTGACATGTCACCACTTCTACTTAACATCATATCAGCAGTTCAAAAAGCACTGAAGGACAAAGAGAAGAAAACACACAAAAATATAGGAAAAAATAAATAATTAAGACAATTTGCAAATGATATGACTATATCAAAAAAGCCCCCAAATATCTACAAATTATTAGAATCAACAAACTTAGCAAGATGGCTGGATCTTGGATATCAGGGTACAGAATAATTTCTTAAAGTACAGAATGCGGAGGTAAAAAAGAATAATGATTTTGCCTATTAAGATGAATCATTTCTCATCAAGGTAACATGTTTGCAGCACATAAAATTGATACTTCCACATATCAGCCTTGCTAGGAATTAATATCAGAAGTGGGTAAAGAGGGACTTCCCTGGTGATGCAGTGAGTAAGAATTCATCTGCCAATGCAGGGGGCACAGGTTCAATGCCTGGTCTGGGAAGATTCCACATGCTTCAGAGCAACTAAGCCCATGTGCCACAAATACTGATCCTGTGTTCTAGAGCCTGCAAGCTTCAACTACTGAGCCTGCATGCCACAACTTCTGAAGCCTGCATGTCTAGAGCCTGTGCTCAGCAACATGATAAGCCACCACAATGAGAAGCCCGCACACCAGAACGAAGAGGAGCCCTTGTTCACTGCAACTAAAGAAAGCCTGAACAAAGCAATGAAGATCGAGCACAGCCAAAAAAAAAAAAAAAAAAAAAAAGGTTTCCAAAATCTTAAAACAAAAAAGAAATGGGTAAAAACATAATACATGTTGATAAGGAAATAAAAACAATAGCTATTACAAAACAGGCAAAAAAAATCTTGAACTGGCCTTTCATTGTAATGAAAACTCAAAGAGTAAGTAAACAACTTAAAAATGTTTAGTGATCAGGGAAATTCAAATTAAGACCACCCTGAAATAACAATTTATATACATCAGACTGGCAAAAATTCTAAAGGCTTACAATACCGTGTGGCCATGATGTGGAGTGGAGTAAGGTAACATGTTACCCAATATTTATAGTCAGCAGGATGATCTATTAAACTGCTATGTTCACCAAAATGGAATATGATACTGCAATGAAAGCAAGTTAAATATATCTATAATCAGCAAGAATAACTCAAAAACAATTTCAAGTGAAAAAAACTGTATAAGGTAGCACAGAGTATATTATTTTTATCTTGCTCAAAATCCAGCAAAAACCAACCAGGTACATATTGTTTAGAAATACATGCTCAGAGTGACTATAATGAATATTTTAAAAACAAAAATAGTGAAGGCAAAGTTCATAACCTTCACTACCCTTGAGGGAACCAGGAGATATAAGAATTTAGAGGAACATATAAGCAAGTTCAAAACTAATGGTGTGGCTCTACTTCTTAAGTTCATGGGTTTTCTTTTTTAATTTTTATTTGGCGGACAATTACTTTACAATATTGTGATGGTTTCTGCCACATATCATCATAAATCAGCCATAGGTATACATATGTCTCCTCCCTCTGGAACCTCCCTCCCCACCCCACCCCTCTATGTTTCACAGCTTTGTGTTCCCTGTGTCAGACAGCAAATTCCCTCTGTCTGTCTATTTTACATATGATAATGTATATGTTTCAAATCATCCCACTCTCTCCTTCCCGGACTGTATCCAAAAGTCTGTCCTTTATGTCCGTGTCTTCTTTGCTACCTTGAAAACAGAATCATCAGTATCATCTTTCTAGATTCTATATACAGTTCATGGATTTTCATACGACTGTTATGCTTTGTAACTTTCACATATGTTACATAAAATATTTTACAAATATTGCTAAAAATTTTTTTTAAGAACAAGTTGGAATAAACAAAAGAACTGACAAATTGCATTATTCTAAGGGGAGGATGAAAGGTTGCAAATAAATAATTACAAAATACTGCAGTTGAAAATAACTGTAAGTGTAGATCTTTGGTTTAAACCCTAGCTATACATGAGCATCACTTGAGGTAGTGGAGGTTTTCAAAAAATATCAGTGCCTGGCCCTCATCAGAGATCAAGCAAATCACAGTATGCAGGGCTAGAAACCAGTCATCAGACTGTTAGTTTTCTTTTGTGTTTGCCTTCACCATTTGTCAGATGATTCTAAGGTGCAGCCTGGAGGATAGATCTCTGATTTAAACCAAGCCTCCTATTTCCTGTTGAGAAGCTGAGATCAGAGAGAAGTGACTTGCTACATTAGTATTAGCAAAACCCCAAGTTTCAAGTCATCCACTAACTCATCAAACAGAATTATACTGTCAGGAGATTTTTACCAAACTTCTTAAAAAAAAAAATTAAGAGGTGGAAAGAGGATAACATTTAAAAAAAAAAATCTCATTCTGAAAATAGTCACCAGTCCTCTGGCATCCTAGCTCTCCCCACACATTTTCTCCAGGCAAAAATTATATAAAGCCTCATCTTTTCCCTTCCCTCTCATGATGGGTGGGGGGAAACCCACCCTGCTTTATACCCTTTGCTCCACTTTGTACTTATTGAAGGGCATCGAAGCCCTAGAAATTACCCAGAAGAGGGGTCTAACAGCCTCAACCCTGTGTTCATCTGTCTTTTTGTGCGTCCGCTGTCCAGATGACAGAGGCCAGTGAGGTGCTGATAGATGTGCAGGGCTGGCTGGAAGGAGCATAGATTACAAAAATAACTTTCAGCATCTTCTTTCCCCGGGCTCTGCCCACAAAGGTTTCTGTGGCAGCTCACACGATGGCCATACCGCGGGATCCCAGATTATCCTCACGCGGAGTCATCAGACATCTGTTAACAAGACCTGAGGCAACTGGGGATGTGAAGGCGTCTGCTTTCTGCTTCACTGTGCAGAAAACTGGGCAAGGAGGGGCTTATCTTTTGATTGAATAACCAAATGGCCTTGTGTCCACTCTCCTGCGGTTGGTTCTGACCGAGAGTCAGCTAGTCACTGCTTGGTAATTTTGCTCAAAGAAATTTCAGTCCCTGTCTCTACTATGCTGCAAGAGGTTTAGCCCCCTAATGGAGGATTTGGGGGTTGGGGCTCCCGGGGGAAGGGATAACTGGGTTGAAACGCCCTGGCTCCTTACCCTTCATGGTTATGAATGACACACACTCCCAACACACACCTCCCTGCCCCAAAAGCAGAACCTCATGGAGGCATCATTTTTCTTTCACAGACTTAATCCTCCTAAATCCAAACACAGTACACGCTGATGGAATTGTAGCTTCTCTTAGAGCCCAGTGGTACAAAGATAAATGCTTCCTGAGGGTGCAAAGTATCATTTACACATATTCACCAAGAAATGGAATTAGGAAGATCATAAAGACTTGGATCGTTAATAATAAACATTGGCATGTGTCAACAGTTTTGACACATCCTGCTTTTGAACCTTTATGCAACCTTTACAATATCATAACTTACTCATTATTTAGTCTCCTTTCATTTCCCTGACAAATACAGAATGTTTTGTCTAAACTTAAAAATAAGAGCGAAAGAGGAAAATGGATGGAGTAAAAACCAACACAGACAAATTCTAAATAATTGATAGTTGACTAAGAAGAGCAAATGCATAAATATAACTGGCAAAATATCAAATTTTGACTCAGTTTTATTATGTTTCTGTTAAAATGAAGAACTATACTGTAGATCCTGAATTATACCATGTAATTTAAAACAAAAGAGAAAATTATGGTTTTTTAAAAGCTCTGAACATCAGGCTTTCTAGCTCAAGTCTGGATTAATGCTTATGGTGAGAGGAGTCATTTTTTCACGGGAACATGTCTACCAGCTGCTTTGCAAACACATCTTCTTCAAATAAAGTAAAGATTAATATAATAGACATTCACATACAGCATTCTGTAATACAAAAGAGCCATTCTCTTATTACTGAGTTCTGAAGATTTTTTTATTTGTAAGCACTCCATCATTAACCCAAATAGGGTAGCCCTCTAACTGGAGAGCCCTGAATTTTTGAGTCAGTTCTACGTTTCAACCTGAAAGTGTAGAAGGAGAATCTCGATTTAATGAACTATTACATGGTGGCTCAGATGGGAAAGAATCTGCCTGCAATGCAAAAAATTGGGTTTTCTCCCTGGCTTGGAAAGATCCCCTGGAGAAGGAAATGACTACCCACTTCAGCATTCTTGCCTGGAGAAGTCCATGAACAGAGGAGCCTGGAGAGCTACAGTCCATGGGGTGGCAAAGAGTCAGACACAACTGAGCGATTAACACACATGCCCACATGCATAATAAATGGGAGAAATTTCAGTGTGTCTAAGGAAAGGGGAAAACTAACAAGCAATACAGGGAGGAGAGGCCATGCTGGGTATGTTGAACAAAATCATTGGGAAATGTAGGTTTTTGGAGTGAAATATTGTGCTCTGTGCACTCTCTCTTTGACCTCATACATTTACAGGGGAAAACAACTAAAAACCGTAACACGTGTTTCAATGAATTATCAATAGAAATTTGCTCAGTGTGGATGTAGAGTCAAACTAGTTATTAGGGGAAAATAAAAGAGGGCAGTGGGCCAGTGGTTAAGGGAGAGATCACAAAACAAGATCTCAAAACAAGCCCTGTTATCAAGCCAGCTTCTCCTTCTCCGGGAATTTCAATGTGATTGAGTCCTAGAAACTTCTAAGTTGTTTGCATCAACAATAATAATGAGTGATATGGTTTTGCTCTTAAAATTTGCAGAGAGCTTTAATGTTATCTCATTTGCATTCCTTTCATTTTCATCACTGTTAACATCTAAGAAGTGGACAGGTCTTAAAAACCAGGGGAAAGACCCAGTAAGAATTGAGAAGCAGAAAATTAGGAGTTTATCTCAGAGTATAAGCAGAGTCAGATTGTACCAGCACCAGAATCAACAACTATGATTTTAGTAAAGTGTGGATCAATATTTAATTAAACACATTAAGCACAGGGAACAAAACATGCAGATACCAGATGTGCAAAAATATATTTGAACCCTACCACCCTATCACCGAAAGATTTTAAAATGCAAAACTTTTAATTATTCATTTCTCAATAAAGAGTGCTTTTAAAATATCACTGCTGTCTAAGAATATAATCTTAGGGTTATATAAAATTTTGCCATACAGAATTAGAATATTTATTTCAGCTCTTATTTTGATGCTTGGGGCTGGTGCACTGGGATGACCCAGGGGGAGGGAATCGGGAGGGAGGAGGGAGGGGGGTTCTGGAGGGGGAGCATATTTATACCCATGTATGGCAAAACCAACACAATAAAGAAAATTAAAAATAAAATAAAATTAAAAAAATAAATAAAAGTATTTTTAAACATTGCTATTACATCTGTCATAAGCACTATTTATTTTACACAACAGGAAAAATACAAATTGTAATTATTTGAAGGTCAACTTACAAACTTATTCTTTAAATCCACATTTCTTAGGTGATGTTTCTTGGACCACCCAGGCCAGAAGCATGTGGGGTATAGATCCCTGGGTCTTAGCCATAGAATTCTGGTATCATGGGTCTGGGAAACAGCCTGGGTGTGGGGAATTTTCACAACTCCCTATGTGATCTTGATGTGCATTCAAGATTGAGAACTACTACCCTAGACTCACTAAAGAATGTCTGCCCATGAACCCTGAAATTCAAGGACCCAGGTGAATCTTTAACACAATAACTATAATATGAAAAAAAAAGTTTCTGATTCATATGTACCTGAAAAAGGTTCAAAGATATTCAAATGTACAACAAAATTCAATAGTGTCTATTCCTTTCATTCCCCGCGCCCCCCCACCCCCAGAGAAGGAGCAAAGCTAATTCAGTAGTAGATAAGGTCATTTTAAAATAAGCATAGTAAAGCAAATGCCTCTTTAAAGTACATTAGTGATTCCGAAGGATTTCTTTGTAATTTATCTCATTTAGTATGACAACAGCCCCTTTTCCAAAAAGAGCAGCTAGACCCTGCAAGACTAGGTAAGTGTGTCTCTAAGGAGTGTGGAAGTTGCATTAAGCTGTCTCATTTACTTTGCCTTCAGAGGAACTGGGCTTTTCTGTTTGTTTTACTTTTCACTTACTTTCAGCTCCTCATGGACTTGGCAGTCAGACCTTAAAGGTTTTCTAGCCAAACCACTTCCCAAAGTAAGAAACTCCTCTACATCCAAACTAAGCCAGGAGCCTCACTCCCTGTTTTTAGCCTTATCCTTACATTGTTTTCAAGTACAGTTGTCCCTTGAACAATGTACTAACCCTTCAGTGCACTTGAAAATTCTTATAACTTAGTTATAAGGAACCCTCCATATAAACAAGGTTCCTTTGTATCCAAGACTCCTCATCCGGGGTTTAACCAACTTCAGATGGTATGAGTTCATCATACTAAGTCGTTCAGTCAGGTCCGACTCTTTGCAACCCCATGGACTGTAGTCTGCCAGGCTCCTCTGTCCATGGGATTTCCCAGGCAAGAATATAGTGGGTTGCCATGTTTTCCTCCAGGAGATCTTCTCAACCCAGGGATCAAACTCTCCTCTCTTAAGTCTCCTGCTTTGGCAGGCAGGTTCTTTTCCACTAGCACCACCTGGGAAGCCTAGTACTCCAGTATTTACTATCGGGGAAAAGAAATCCCTGTTTGAATGGACTCAAAGTTCAAAGCCCTGTTGTTAAGGGTCAACTGTAATTGAGACTGTCAGATAGGAAAAGGCTAGTGAGGTATTACTTCACAAGGATATGATTTAGGATCCAAACTCAGACACAGGAGGATGAGACCGTCTCAGCTTTCCCTAACAGCTTATTACTAACATTTATTTTTCTATTCCAAGGTCATATGGGACTTAAAAATTCTAATTCATTATTCAGAATAAGAGGAAATAATGAAAGTCATTTAAAACGAGCCAAAAACATTGTCATAGTAGGATCAGCAGAGCCTTATGATAAAGTAAGGCATCAGAAGATTAGACTGCAATCATAATCTTCTTCCAATGAGTCGTGAATTTAATTACTATTAGCCTGAACCTCTTCATTCACAATATGGAGATAAAAGTGTACCCCTTACAACTGTCAGGTATACCACATCCAACACTGTACATCAAAGCACTCTCTCAACTGGGATAATCAGTTCATTAGCTATTAATAGCATAATTATTCATATCATCTACTTTTATTGAATATACCATTCTCACATAAATGTTTCCAATAATATGTTAGGCTCCAGGTTAAGCTCTCATGAATATCTGGCCTATAAGTGTCTTTTTGCCTCCTCTTGTACTCTTTAATTATACAAAAACATCGTAAATCATGTATGTGTGTGCTCAGTCAGATCCGAATCTTTGCAGTTCCACGGACTGTAGTCCGCCAGGCTCCTCTGTCTATGGAATTTTCCAGGCAAGAATACTGGAGTGAGTTGCCATTTCCTACTGCAGGGGGTCTTCCTAACCCTGTGACTGAACCCACATCTCTTCTGTCTCCTGCCTTGGAAGGTGGATTCTTTACTACTTGGCTATTAAGCAACTTTGGTATCAATAGAAACAGGATATTAGCCACTCTAGAAATGGCAACCCACTCCAGTATTCTTACCTGGAAAATTCCATGGACAGAGGAGCCTGGTAGGCTACAGTCCATGGGGTTGCAAAGAGTCCGACACGACTGAACTACTTCACTTTCTTTCCTTTGCTGATAGCAGGTGATTGACATTTTCCCGGCGCCCTCCCCTGGCTCCTCCTGCCTGTACTAGTATCAGAGACTTGCCTTGCTTCTCTGCTCCTTTCCCCAAAGCAGATGAAGGTCTAATCTCTCCCAAAGCCCAAGAGGGATTCAACACAAATCCCATTTGTCCTACACCCAACAAAGGAGCACTGAGACATTTCCCCTCCTCTATTCATCTCAGTATGTCCCACAAAATATCCAAAAGGTACCCAATTTTGGCCTAGAAACTAGGGTCCCCAGGGTCTTCATGTCCCTGCAGAGTGGAGCCTCTTTTAACCTGAAACATCAAACTTCTTTTAACTTCAAAGCCGAGTTTATTTTTACCTCCCCAGGAAGAGCCACAGCTGCTGCTTTGTTTGGATCGTGCCAGCACCCAGTCCTTCAACAATGGGTCCAGCTCCTACTTCCCCAGACTCTGTTTGCTCAGATCCACCCTGAGCTGGCCAGGCTCACTCTACACTCCACCTCTGTCCGGCCCTCCTGAAGTGTGTCCTCACTTGCTCTCTGGAGGACCAGCCTAGGTCCCTCTCCAGGGTCCCTGCCCAGTGCTGGGATGGGCTGGCTCTCGTGTGGCCCATCTCCTCCACCCGAAGCCTGGATGCTCATCTGGTAAATCTTCCCTTGGCCAAGGCTGGAGGGGCTTTACCGACTTCTGCTGGGACTAATCATAGCAGAATCATTTTGCAACCTAATATCTTCAGAGATATCAATCCACTTCCTGCAGCTCTACCTAATTACACCAAATCTCCCAGAATTTTTTAGTGCCTTCAGCATGTTCAGACCAACAGTATGAAGAATCCCAAAATCTGTGTGACGTCTCTCTGCACAGCAGCAGGTCCACTGGTGGCCATTTCCGACACAAATGTGTCCATGAGGGGACCTGTCAGTTTCATTCATGTACAGCTTATAAAGTCAGATTAAGGGCTTCCCAGATAGTGCGAGTGGTAAAGAATCCGCCTGCCAATGCAGGAGACTCCAGAGACACAAGTTCAATCCCTAGGTGGGAAGAACCCCTGGAGAAGGAAATGGCAACCCACTCCCGTATTCTTGCCTAGGAGAATCCCATGGACAGAGGAACCTGGTGGGCTACAGTCCATGGGGTCACAAAGGAGTCTGACACAACTGAGCATTTGAGCTGAAACTAAAAAGATCCTGCAATTGCAGATTGCTGGACTCCACTACCAATTTCTGTTTCATTTGCATTTCTAACAGTTTCTGGGGTGACATGGATGCTGCTGGGTCTGAGAACCGGATATGTAGAGCCAGTTAGTGGTTAAAAAGAAATAAAACATTAATGGCAGGAAGCAAGGGTTTCTAAAAGTGTACTGATTAATTTGCTCACATAGCTAGATAATTTTCCACATTCCTACTCAGAAATCCAGTCCAAAAATTTTAAAGCAATGTGTTTATGATAAGCTGTTCAACACTCTGACCACCAGTCAATTATGGAGCACAGATAACCCATCAAAGGTAGGAACAGTTTTAGGAGGAAAAAAAAGTGATCCTGGGTGAAGGGGCCCTGAAAACACATTCAATCACATTAACAACCATAATTTGTTTCCAGTGAAAATAATAGTTCCATTCACCTTGCCTCGTTAGATCCTTCTCAAGCACCCTCTCCAAAGATTGTGCTTTCACTCCAAAGGCAAAGATGAAGTTGGCATCCAGTACCTACTATTGCATCCATCAGAAATACTGCAAGCCATTAAGCAGTGCTTAATAGTCTTTTCATTTTGCAAAGTCTCAAACCTAGAGAATATTATAGTAAAACACCAGTGTACCCCTTCTCTGAGATCCATCAAATATTACTTTACCACATTTGTCTTCTCTCTATATGTATATGTGTGTGTGTGTGTGTGTGTGTGTGTGTGTGTGTGTGTGTGCTGTGCTTAGTCGTTCAATCATGTACAATTCTTTGTGACCCCCATGGACTGTAACCTACCAGGCTCCTCTGTCCATGGGATTTTCCAGGCAAGAATATTGGAGTGGGTTGCCATGCCCTCCGCCAGGGGATCTTCCAAACCCAGGGACCAAACCCAGGTCTCCCACACTGCAGGCAGATACTTTACCATCTGAGCCACCAGGGAAGCCCACATATATACACACACACATTACTATATGTTCTGTAGTTGGCTGAATTTGCAGATGAGGAAGAAGCAGAGACGGCTGCTGATTATAAATTATATTTGGATTAACCCCTATATTGTTTGAGGGTCACCTGTATATTTCTTCCCTTCCTACAGCATCTGCTAAGAATAAATTTTTCCTAAGTAACTACAAAACTATTATTATACCTAAGAAACTAATATTAATTCAATTTATGACCCATTATACAGCCTATATTCAAATTGTTCCAATTGTTCTCAAAGCCCACAAATAGTATTTTGTCATTTCCTCTCCTCTTTATTTTTAATCCAGCATCTAAATTTCATGGAATGCATTAGGTCTCTCTAAATCTTTTTAATTTAAATATTCCCTCTGCTTTTTTTTATGAATCATAATATTAACTATTTAAAGAATCCAGGCTAGCTGTCTGTCACAATGTCTCTCTTTCTGGATTTGTCAAATTGTTTCTTCACAATTAGATTCAGCTTAACATATTTGGCATGAATATTACCTAGGTGATATTAACATCAAATCAGGAGACACACAATGTCAGATTGCTCCACCACTGGCAATATTAGGTTTGATCACATGGATAAGGTGGCTTTCACTGTACAGATGTATTTTTCACTCTGTAAGAGATAAGTAATCTGAGAGAAGAGACTTTGAGACCATGTAATTATCCTGTGAATACCATCTTCTGCCAAAAGGTTTACTACCCACTGATGATCCCCAACTGATCAATCATTGAATTAAAGGTTGTCACATTGATTTTCTTATTCTGTCTCCTCTATAATTATTAGTTATTATTTTCTGTTAAAAATGGATCTCTCTTTAAATACTATATATGTAATAACACACATATGCATATATACCACTATGGACTTATGCTTTTTCTTTTTATTTAATGTGTTATGATTCATTATTATAATTGCTTTGATGTTCATACTGTATGCATTTATCCAGTTATATCTACTTCATCCCAGTTCCCAGAGGCAGACATTTTCTCATTTTGATTAGTTTTTTGTTGAGTTGCTTAAATTTTTCAATGGACTCTCATTTTAATGGATTTTTATATTTTCTACGAGGAATTATTTACATAGTTTAGGTAGGTGTGTAAATTATTGACCATCTAAAGCTAGTTTGAATCAGAAGGTATTGGTTCCAAGACACTCCACAGATACCAATGTTCAAGGGTGCCCAAGTCCCTAATATAAAATGGCATAGTATTTGTATATAACCTATACATATCCTCTGATATACTTTAAATCATCCTCAGATTACTTATAATGTCTAATTCAATATAAATACTATAAATGAAAATAATTGTTAATGCATGGAAAATTCAAGTTTTGATTTCCAGAATTTTCTGGAATTTTTTGCCAAAATGTTTTTAATCCTCTGTTGGTTGAATCTGCATATTCAACTCTCAGGTACAGAGAACTGACTGTAGTCTGGTTTAGTACACTTCGAATATTGACATACAATATGGTTGTACATTTGATAGCAAATAGTTCTTTAATTCCATTTTAATGGGTTTTATTTCAGAGTACTTTATTTAAATAAAACTACTAATGCTAATAGTAAATTGGTATTAAAAATTAAAATTTAACTAGAATCTCACAATCACTGCATTACCTTTTTTTTCCATTTTAAGTCACCTCTATGCATTTTACATTGTAATAATAATATTGTATTATTACTTGTTGTTATTATTATCTGCCAAAAAGAAAAAAAGAGCAAAATTGTTTACTTTTTCAGAACCAAATATAAACTGAAGATGTATGGAGTTTCATATCATATATCATAAAACTAAACCCTATCACAGATGAAAATTTTAAATTATTAATTTTGATTATAAAAATAATTTTGACAAGACCAAAAAGAAAAGTTAAAAAGGACAAGATGGAATACAGTGAAATTATGTCTTCCTTCTATACAAAACTCTGTCTTTCTGTCCTCAAAATGAAATACTGTTCACATCTTCTTCTTTTTTTTTTTTTTAAATTTTCTTTACTTTATTGTGTTGGTTTTGCCATACAATGACATGAAACCGCCACGGGTTTACATATGCTCCCCCTCCAGAACCCCCCTCCCTCCTCCCTCCCAATTCCCTCCCCCTGGGTCATCTCGGTGCACCAGCCTCAAGCATCAACCCTGAGCTGGCAATTGATTTCACATATGATAATTAACATGTTTCAATGCCATTCTCTCATATCATCCCACCCTTGCCCTCTTCCACAGAGTCCACGAGTCTGTTCTATACATCTGCATTCCTTTTGCTGTCTCGCATGCAGGGTTCTCGTTACCGTCTTTCTAAATTCCATATATATGCATTAGTATACTGTATTGTTGTTTTTCCTTCTGGCTTACTTCACTCTGGATAATGGGCTCCAGTTCCGTCCACCTGAGTAAAACTGATTCAAATGAATTTTTTTTAATGCTGAGTAATATTCCATTGTGTATATGTACCACAGCTTTCTTCTTTAAAGTTCATGAAAGACTACAATCCTGAACCATCCAGCTAAGCTGCTCCCAAATTCCTGACACACAGAAACTATGTGAATTAATAAATATTTGTTGTTAAGTCATTAAATCTGTTATGCAGCAGTAATACATCTTTTGACTGGCAATTTTGTTGAGAATGCATTGAATTTATAGACTAGTTTATAGATAACTGACTTCTTCATAATATTGGACATTTCTATTGACGTGGAACTTCTTTCCTTCCATGGAGTCCAAAATTAAGTCTTGGGCATCTATGTCTGGCACATTTCTCTTACTGATTTTATTGCTTTCCTTCTATTTTATACTCTAAATTATATTGATACTGTCAGTTTTAATGCTGTTACCCTTCCATTGATTTTGTAACTAGCGAATTTTCTAGTAGCCAGACAACTGACTGGATTTTTCAGTTGTGCAATTATATCATCTACAAATAATGATAATTTTGCCTCATAGTTTCCTTTTTGTAGCTATTATTTCTTTCTAGGTGTTATTATTTTGTAGCTATTATTTTGTAATTGCAATGGCTAAGGAATAAATATTAGCTCTAAAAACATATGATGGCTGAAGATACTTTATATATCAGCAATATTTATCAGTTTGATTTCTTCTATTATTCTGAATATTACTGTAATTAAAGACTGATAGGTCCCCGAATTTGGCTGAAATGGTTACCAATTTTAGTCTATAAAATCTCATTTTTAGTAGAAACATTTAACAATTAATTTTTAAGTTATACCAAATCTAACCTTGTTTTCAAGATTTTAGTAATATGACAAAACATATAAAAAGGTAACTAAAAGATGACAGTTACTGTTGTCATGGTTCACTATCTTTCATTTACTATCTTTAATCCTACCT
The DNA here is from genome assembly GCA_007570785.1 of Antilocapra americana. Lineage (NCBI taxonomy): Eukaryota > Metazoa > Chordata > Mammalia > Artiodactyla > Antilocapridae > Antilocapra > Antilocapra americana. Next base: position 751,170 of record ML660217.1, on the reverse strand, counting down.
GACCTTTAACCAAAAGATTTAATTATCTTCCTAACCCAAGGAAAGTTGAAATCAAAACTATATACATAAATGAAAACATGTTCCTAAATGACAATTTAACACTGAGAAGGAACAGCAGCTTGATACTTCTTAGGAAAATAAAATGGGGAGTATTTTTGATACCCAGGAAGATGAGAACTCTACAAGGTAACTGATAAACTGACTTTTAATAATGTTAAAAGCTTGCAAACCCTCTCTCTTCACTGTGCTGCTCTAAGAAAAGACACTAGCCAGTATTAAAACACCCGCCAAGGATTTTTCCATTTCATTAGTCTACCCACGTGAAGGAAAGGAAAGCTAAAATAACACCTAGGTAAGTAAAAGTTTGTTATTACCTTGAGTCGGTTAGTGTCAATTTTTTTTCCCTTATCTGTGTCCAGCAGAAGAACGTCTAGCAATTTATTCAGAAGGCAAAATTAATGTATAAGTTTAGCGCTGGAGAGCCTGCATTTTACAGATTCTAATTCTAGAAATGGTATCTCGCATATAAATCATAATTCTACTCCAGAAGACCTTTTTCTATGCTTTTCAGATGGATGTGATGCCAAGACTTTCCAAAGTGACTTATCACAATGCCAGATTGATAAGCAGGTTTGATCAACACTAGCAGAATCATCTCACACCAAACATTACAGGATTTACAAGAGTACAGACCGTGACGGTAACATGTAAGCTGGCTTTTTCTGTGCTTAACTTGGAACGGCAGACGTGTTCAGCTCCAACCTTTTCAAGTCTTAACATCTGTTGTGAGCATGATGAAAAACAATAGACTTGGGAAATTGGATTTATTTCAATACTAATTTCAGTGGGCTGAATCAATATAGCTACAGGATTGACATGAATAATGACAAGAACAAGAGAGACTATTGAATCCAGACAAGGAAATTAGGGTTTTGGGGGAATCTACAGATTTGGATCCATTCTTAGGAGGCTGCAGAACAGTGTTTCAAATACTCCCTTCAGAAGCCTGGTGAGAGATTTGTTGCAACACTTTGGTCAATAACTAAGGAGAGAGGGTTTCATTTTTACTTCCTGTACCATCTGAACCAGGATTATATGATTTCTCTTGAAGTAATTTGTTGATTTTCTGAACCCCTTTGCACAACTCCAGTCAACATTTACACCGACAACATTTAGCTTTTATATATAACTGAATTGAAAGTCGCTCTGCTGTGTCCAACTCTTTGCAACCCCGTGGACTATACAGTCCGTGAATTCTCCAGGCTACAACACTAGAGTGGATAGTCTTTCCCTTCTCCAGGAGATCACCCCAACTCAGGGATTGAACACACACTTCCCACATCACAGGCAGATTCTTTACCAGCTTAGCCACAAGGGAAACCCAAGAATACTGGAATGGGTAGCCTATCCATTCTCCAGAGGATCTCCCCAACCCAGGAATCGAACCAGGGCAAGCGTTTTCTTTACCAACTCAACCATCAGGGAAGCCATAGAATCTCCTAATCTTTGCTAAATAAACACATCAAGGTCATGGCATTAAAACTTTAACCACATTTTATTTGTAAAATTTTCTTTTCCTCTCTCAATTCTCCTGAAATGAAATGAACAAACTGGTTTAAACATTTGTCTTGTGTTGCAATAAAGTCCTATAATACATATTTGAAAACTAAGCTTGCTGTATAGAAAGATGACTGGCAAGCTAAAACTTGCACTAAGCTACATCATCAATATACTATTAGAAGTGGAGTGAATCTCAATCTTCATGGGGTTGAAATACAATACCCCTGGATATTTCCTTTTTCAGGAGGTGTGACATTCCATTTAAATTTTTGAAAATAATATACAGCACTTTTGGAGAGAGTTGTTTGGAAAAAGAGAGAAATAAACTTAATCAAAGAAAGATATGATTCAAAAACAATCATCACCACAATAAGTTCCTTAAAAAACTAATATAGAATACACAAACACACCTCACTCGACTTATTTATTTAAAATATGGAGAAAAGCTAAAATCCTGTGGATAGATTGCTTTACTTTTTAAATTGAGCAGACCAATGCCCATCAATAACAGAAAACAAGTGACTATCACACTAATACTTTAAGATTATTGCAACTTCAGAAGAAAATTAAAATCAAACACTGGACTAAGTGTGAAATCAAATCTTTGATTTAAGTTTACAAATCTCTATGCATAGGGAACAGAATACTTAAGGTATCAGGAATCAGTTAAGGACAGATTGTTGCAGGATATAGATTGTCATGAAATTTTAATTTTGTGAAAGCTAAATTTGTTTACCCTCTTTTCCTGTTGGTTGCCTGTATTCAAAATATCCCTGACTTTTACCTGCAACATCATCAGTAAAAACCACCTGCCACATATCACAAAGGACACTCTGATTAGTTACAAGGCATTTCTTCACTTTTATTTCTCTCTGAGAAAAAAACTCTAATCTTCAAGAGCATGTGTGGCCAAAAGAAATCTAGACATGAGGAGATTGGCTGTGCCTATAAGTGCCCACCACTATGAAGAGTGCCTCAGGAAAGCAGTTAAGATCTTTGTGAAGCTGAACTATCCTAACTGCCCTGGATGACAAAACGGATGTCTACAGTCATTGTAAAGATAAGTCAAGGTTCCTCTGTGAGACAAACTTTCACAACACATTTAGCCATTGTCCACTGAATCCACAAGTATACATATTGGTTTCAATAATCTTGGCAAATAGTCTTTTAGGAAAAAAAAAAATGCTACGGAAGGCATATTTGCCAATTATGTCACAATTAGAGTTATGTTTCATCTTATGTGGTTAGTCATTGATTAGCACGATTTCAAAAAGCTGAAGTACTTTCCCAGGCATATTCCTCAGATCTCTAAATGTGATACAATCCACAGCTTTTAGGGTTACATGGATAGCCAACACCTCCTGATGCTGAGTAATTGGAACCACAGTAATAGGTCCTCAAAGTGACTCTAATGGATTTTGAATATTATACCTCCCTAGATGGCTTTCTCTTTGCAGAATCTATACCCCACACTCCTTTCTCTTCCAGTAGAGTGCCGCTGTAATTCTGCAGAAAAGCATGTGTTAGTGGCTCTCCACAACCTGTAGATTTTTTACAGCAATCACCTCCTCCTACATTTTTGCTGATGCCATTGGTAAGTATTCTCTGACTGCATAATATAGACATTTTAAGTTTATTTATTCAACAAATACTTACTGAGTGCTTACTCTATACTATGCTTACTCTATACTATAGAAAATGCCAAGGGCTAGAGATACCGGATGGATAAGAGATCTATGTTCCTTGCCTTATGGGGCCTGAAGCCAATCGGGAAATACCAATAATTAAACAATAGCTCTTCGGTAGGAGCAACTTTAGAAAGCTAAAGTGGGGGCACTCGGCCTAGTTAGGAGGAAGAGGAAGTGAATAAGGGAGTTTGGGAAGGTATTTAGAAAAAGTGTCATTTCCAGGTGGCACTACTGGTAAAGAACCTGCCTGCCAAATGCAGGATACAAAGAGATGCAGGTTTGATCACCAGGTTAGGAAGATCCCCTGGAGAAGGACATGGCAACCCACTTCAGTATTCTTGCCTTGGGAATCCCATGGACAGAGGGTCCTGATGGGTTATAGTCCACAGGGACACAGAGAGTCAGACACAACTGAAGCAACTTAGCAGGCAAAAGATGACTGGAAAAAGAGATAGGAAAAGGAGGCAGAGGATAGGAGTGGAATTTTTCCTAATCAGAATATATGTTCTGATCCTTTGAATTCCAAGGCCAAAAACAACGTGGTATCACTGCTCAGCGTCTATTCCAATTGTATTATGAATCTCTATTAATGTTAACTATGGTCTAGTCAAAAAGAAGAAATTATTATGGATTCCAAATATTAGACAATCCTGCAACACAAAATTCTTAAATTCCCACAAATTGCAAAGATGGAAGATATACACAAGGCTACTGCTTTGGCCAGGCTACTGGTTTCACTTATGAAATTAAATTTTCTGGACAATGACTGATAAAGATAATTTCCTCAAGCCTGAATAATAGGAAAACAGACAGCAAAAGAGCATAATGAGGCATGAATACGGCTGGGATGTGTGGTCAACCATTACATGCTGTGTTGGCAAGCCCATCATACATTTCATGACAGAATGGAAGCATGGGCAGAAAAGTTCAGGGACACAGGCTATACTAGTTATCGGTGTCTGTACAAAAATTACCATAAAACTTAATAGCTTAAAACAACAACACACACTTATTTTCTCATAGCTTCTGTGGATCACAAATCCAGGCACAGCTTGTCTGGGTCCTAGGCGTCAGGATCATTAGCAAGTTGTAATGAAGGCATCAAAGTTGAGTCTCCTCCAGAGCCTTGACTTCAGAAGAACCTACTTCAAGTTTATGTGGTTGTTTACAGGATTCAGTTCTTCACTGGTTGTTGGATAGAAGTCACCTTCAGTTCCATACCATGGGAACTTCTCCACCATGACACCTGGTTTCATCAAAGCATACAAGCCAAGAAGCCAGTAGAGTCCATTATCAGGATAGAAATCATACATACACATTGTTGTTTCTGCTCTTCAGCCACCCAGCTGTGTCCAACTCTATGTGACCCCATGGACTGTAGCAGGCCAGACCTCCCTGTCCCTCACCATCTCCCAAAGTTTGCCCAAGTTCATGTTAATTACATCAGTGATGCCATCCAGCCATCTCATCCTCTGACACCCAATTTTCCTCCTGTCCTCAATCTTTCCTAGTATCAGGAACTATCCCAATGAGTTGTCTATTCACATCAAATGACCAAAATACTGGAGCTTCAGCATCAGTCCTTCCAGTGAATATTCAGGGTTGATCTTCCTTAAGACTGACTGGTTTTATCTCCTTGTTGTCCAAGGGACTTTCAGGAGTCTTCTCCAGCACCACAGTTTGAAGGCATCAGTTCTTTGGCATTCTGCCTTCTTTACGTCCAGCTCTCACAACTATATGTGACCACTGGGAAGATCATAGCCTTAACTATACACACATACACATTACTACATATAAAATAGATAATAAGGGCCTACTGCACAGCACAGGGAACTCTACTCAGTACTCTGTAATGGCCTGTATGGGAAACAAATATGGAGCAGAACATATTAAGAAAAGGCGGCAAGAATACACAGAAGAACTATACAAAAATGATGGTAATGACTCAGATAACTACAGTGGTGTGATCACTCACCACACTCACCTACAGTCAGACATCCTGGGCTGTGAAGTCGAGAGGGCCTTAGGAAGGATTACTACCAAGAAAGCTAGCGGTGATAGAATTCCAGTTGAGCTATTTCAAATCCTAAAAGACGATGCTGTGACAGTGCTGCCCTCAATATGCCAACAAATTTGGAACACTCAGCAGTGGCCACAGGACTGGAAAAGGTCAGTTTTCATTCCAGTCCCAATGAAAGGCAGTGCCAAACAATGTTCAAACTACTGCATAATTGCACTCATTTCCCACGCTAGCAAAGTAATGCTCAAAATCCTTCAAGCTAGACTTCACTAGTATGTGACCCAAGAACTTCCAGATGAAGAAGCTGGACTTAGAAAAGGCAAGGAGACAGAGATCAAATGTCAACATTCATTGGATCACAGAAAAAAAACAAGAGAATTCCAGAAAAACATCTACTTCTGCATCTTTGACTAAGCTAAAGCCTTTTGACTGTGTGGATCACAACTGTGGAAAATTCTTAGAGATGGAAACAGCAGACCACCTTACCTGCCTCCTGATAAACCTGTATGCAGGTCCAGAAGCAAGCTAGAATGAGACATGGAACAACAGACTGGTTCAAAATTGGTAAAGGAGTACATCAAGGCTGTATATTGTCATCCTGCTTATTTAATTTATATGCAGATTACATCATGCAAAATGCTGGGCTGGATGAGGCACAAGCTGGAATCAAGACTGACAGAAGAAATATTAATAACCTCAGATATGTAGATGATATCACCCTTACAGCAGAATGTAAAGAGGAACTTAAGAGCTCTTGATGAGGGTTAAAGAGGAGAGTGAAAAGATGGCTTAAAACTCAACATTCAAAAAATGAAGATCATGACACTCAGTCCCATCACTGCATGGCAAATAGATGGAGAAACAATAGAAACAGCAACAGACTTTACTTTCTTCGGCTCCAAAATCACCACAGATCGTGACTGCAGGCATGAAATTAAAAGACACTCACTCCTTGGAAGAAAAGCTATGACCAACCTAGACAGCATATAAAAAAGCAGAGACAGTACTTTGCCCATAAAGGTCCATCTAATAAGAGCTATGGCTCTTTCAGTAGTCTTGTATGGATATGAGAGTTGGACTATAGAGAAGGCTGAACATTGAAGTATTGATACTATTGAACTGTGGTGTTAGAGAAGATTCGTGATAGTCCCTTGGACTGCAAGGAGATCCAACCAGTCAATTCCAAAGTAAATCAACCCTGAATATTCATCGGAAAGACTGATCCTGAAACTGAAACTCCAATACTTTGGCCTGATGTGAAGAGTTGACTCATTAGAAAAGACTCTGATGCTGGGAAAGACTGAAGGTAGGAGAAGAAGGGGATAGCAGAGGATAAGATAGTTGGATGGCATCACCAACTCAATGCATGTGCATTTGAGCAAGCTCTGGGAGTTGGTGAAGAACAGGAAAGCCTGGCATGCTGCAGCCCATGGGGTCTTAATGAGTCGGACATGACTGAGCGACTGAACAACAATGTATTTGTATGGTAGATTCATTTTGCTGCATACCTGAAACTGAACTGGCACAACACTATAATTCTAATAAAAACTAAATCCAATAAAACTTAAAAAAAAAAGATAGAAGTCATGAGCTCTTGAAAGTGACCTTTCTTCAATATTACCATATTCTGTATGTTAGAAGAAAGTTACTCAAAGGGAAGGGATTATCCGAAGCCACTGATACCAGGAGGCAGGGTCACTGGGGGCCATCTGAAAGGCTGTCTACTTTACAGGCTGATTGGTGGTCTGTTCTGGTATGATTTTGATCAGTGTGAAATGTGCTCAAGTTCTAGCACATTTCCAATTTTCTAGAAATAAAATGCAAACAAGTGTCTATTTTTCTTGGCTTTATTTTTTTAAGCAATATTTAGGATGGTAACAAGCATAGCTGGTTCCAGAAGAAAACTGTATTATATATAGATGAGGAATCAAAATTGCCTACTCTTTCCATATATGATACAAATGAATGACATGTGAACACTTTCCTCCAGTAGACATGAAAGAAACAAAGGAAAGACAAATGACAAACATGTATTTTGGGTGTGGCCAAGATGAATTCTACTAGCCAAATAAAATTCTTTCACACCTAGTGATTTTTTAAATCCATTGGCAACATATCCTCAGGCTGTTTCAGTAAATAATACTGGACACTAGATATATGCACACATACTTAAAAATTAATCTAGTCACTAAGATAAACATTCTTTAGGAAAAGAAAGCTGTCTAGCCGATAACAACAAAGCTCTGAAACAACAATATGAATAGGAATATTTCAGGTAAATTGCTAGAGGCTATATTTTGTTTTCTAAGTAATTGCATTTCTCAAGGATTGATGATAGCCTTCTGAAAAAACAAGGCACTGCGAGCTCACTTTGAGGAAGATTCCTCCCAAAGGCTGCCTAATTCAATGCAAATATATCTCTAAAACAAAACAAACAGCAAAGCTCTCTCAGTAACCCTCATTCTAGGGCGTTTCTCAAATTCTCCCTTAATCCATGCTGTGGGGTGAGATTATTACTAACCCAAATGTTTCTTCAACATGAAACCTAAAGATAATTTTCCTAGAAAACGTGGCTCTGTTGTATTACTTTGGTTCAAATCCACACACAATTGAAAGAGAATTTTCCTGTCTTTATTACTGGCATGCAGACAATCAAATAATAAGAATGCAAGACAAAAGATCATGTCATAATATTCCTCATCTACCTAAGGGCAGCACAGGTGTTCGTATAAGACCTCAACCAGCAGGCTCAGCACACTGATTCTTAGGGTGGTGTGTTCTAGAACACCAATGACATTATTCACAAGCAATGACCTTCACCACACAAAAATATCCCGTATGAAAGTAACTTCAAAAAGAGGACGTGAAATACAAACCAAACACTTGTTTGTAGTAGAGGATAATTCAAGGTCAGTGTGTGTTACTAACCACCACAGGAGAGAGTACAAATTCAATAAACATACCCAAATGCAATATGCCTACTCACCATGTTTAAAAAGTAGCCAATCAATAACAAAGAGAAAGAGTGGTGGCAATGCATAACCAAATCTATAAATATTCATTAGGCAGCACAGTGTCATATGACATAAAACTCATACGCTTGGCATCCCAAGTATCTATCAACTACCAACTGTCTGACCTTGGGCAAGTCTTAATTTTGAGAATCACTCTAGGAAATGACAATTATACCTGCCTCTCTGAAGCATCTCTTTCTTTCTTCCTGATTAGTCTATGGATTTTTCGGTTTCTTTTCATCATAAGTAAAATGCATAAATAAGAAAGGATTATATAGATTATTAAAGAATCTGCGAGACAAACCATTTTCTTTAAGCCTCAATGTCCTCATCTGTAAAACAAAGATGAAAATAGTGCCTATCTTAGGACAGCTTTGTAGTCTTTATAAAAATTAAAATGTTAATATTTTTAAAACGGTTCATCTGGCACCTGCATATACAAGTATATGTTAAATAAAGCAAAAATAAATAAAACATAACAAGTGGATGAATAAAGGCTACTATGAATAAGGAATGACAAGAAAGAAACAAGGGGAGTAGAAGGATAATTAAAAGTTGAAGAACTGGAAAGAAAAAAGAATGGAAGTTGTGGTCATGAGGGTAATATCCTTGCCCAGTGCCCAAGCCGAAGAAGGCAATGGCACCCCACTCCAGCACTCTTGCCTGGGAAATCCCATGGACGGAGGAGCCTGGTAGGCTGCAGTCCATGGGGTTGCAAAGAGTCGGACATGACTGAGCAACTTCACTTTCATGCATTGGAGAAGGAAATGGCAACCCACTCCAGTGTTCTTGCCTGGAGAATGCCAGGGATGGTGGAGCCCCTTGGGCTGCCGTCTATGGGGTCGCACAGAGTCGGACACTTAGCGACTTAGCAGCAGCAGCGGCAGCAGTACCCTAGCACAAGATGTCAAGGTCCTGTCTCCAGAACCTATGGGTATGTTATGTGATGCAGCAAAGGAAAAGGAAGATTGCCAATCAGCGGACCTTGTAACAGAGGTTATTCTGGATTATCCAAGTGGGACCAGTGTAACCACAAGGGTCCTTAAACTGGAAGAAAGAGGTATTAGAGGAGGTCTGAGTCATGCAGCATGAGAATTGGCCCTTCCTTTGCTGGCTTTGAAGATGGAAGGGAGCCACAAGCCAAAGAATGCAGGCAATTTCTGGGAGCTGGAAAAGACAGAAAAAAAAAAAATGGATTCGCTTCTCGAGCTCCAACAAAACAATGCAGACTTGCTAACACCTTGATTTTAGCCCAGGGAGACAAATATTGGACTTTTGACCTGTTCTGTTTTAAGCCATTAAGTCTGTAGTAATTTTGTACAGCAGCAATAGGAAACTGACACAGGAAGTGTGGGGCAAAGCAAGATAGCATACCTTTCAGACAGAAAGGAAACAGACTAATGAGTCTGGTTGCTATTGATGCTGAAGAGAAAGACACTCCTTCTATTAGGACATAATTCCTTTCAGATGAAAAGAAAGTTTCCATGAATCTTTGGTTAGTTTGGCTATTGTGATAGTTCCCTTTAAGAGAAGAGAGAAGCAGTCTAATATTGAATACAGAATACAGATATGGAGAGAGAAGACATGGTATTTGGCCCCAAATACTTAGAAACCCTTTCTGAAATATATCTGTTTTCTCTAAATTAGAGCCACAGATGGAAGCATTTCTTTTTGAATAACACAAACCCCAACAATAGTGAGAACAGAAATGTGCCCAGATAAATGAGCTGCACTTGACACAGCATGGCTTCTCTCTAGATAGGGTAAAAAATTTAGCTGATAATTAAGCATCAAATGAACCATTTGAAAATTTCAGTGCCATGAGCATAGGAAAATTAAATTAAATCAGAATTAACATATTAGGTCTGGGTTGAGTAAAGACAGATTATTGCTTTGTCTGGATTCTGTCTTGTTAAGGAGAAGCTATTCTTCAAAACATTCAAGTTTAAAACACAATTGATAGGATGGCATTAGCAAGTAAACATGATAATTAAATCATTTAAGTTCAAACTAATGTGCAACAGAATGTTCTGTTGGTTACAAGGGCGTAGCTTCAGGGGAACTATATGAATGTGTTTTTCAGTTCAACCCAACACCAACTGTTGAGCTAGGCGTAGTATTAAATGGTTAGACTTTAAAGCTAATAGGACACAGTTCTTACCCGTCACAAAATTCATAGTCTAAAGGAAGGAGATGTGGGTGGTAAACAAGGAGATAAACTATTACAGTATGCAGAGAAAAATAAACTGCCACTGGATCTCAATGAATCAAAATATGAAAAGTAACCATTTGCTTATAGAAGCCCCATCCTATGAATGACAAAGTTAAAAACTGTTTTTCAATCAATAAGTTCTTAGGTTGGCCAAAAGTTTGTTTGGGGTCTTTTTTCCATGGACATTTTGGCTAATCAAAATATTACTTTACCATCTATTGATTCATAAATCTGATGATTATCATAGACCTTTCTTTGGGAGGAAGACTAAGGAGGCTATTTGGCATTGATGCTAAAGAGTAAGAAACTCCTTCTATTGGTACCTAATTCCCTTTGGATAAAAGGAAAGTTCAGTGGTGAAGAGAAAGTAATGAATACAAATGTAGTCACACATGAATACATTCAGTTTCAGGGAGTTCATTTGAACTCCTGACTTACAGCAAAATATATCAACCAAGATATGTAAATTACAAATCCCTTGCAAGACATTTGTTCCTGTTCAAAATGTCCATAAGACATCTGGTCCACGCTAACAGGTCCTTGATATTTGCAGGACCATTTGGTCTTATCCAAAACATTCATAAAACATTTGGTCCACTCCAAAATGTCCTTGATATTTGGTCCTATCCAAAACATCCATGGAGACACTTAGTCCATACCAAAAGGCCTTTGATATTTGGTCCAAAACCATTTGGCATGGACCAGATATATTCATGGATATCTTGGATAGGATCAGATTTCAAGGGCCTTTTGACCTGAACCAAATGTCTTTTGGACATTTTAAACAGGATCAAATATCTGCTAACCTACAAATCACCACATATGGTAATTAAAATAGACTTGCAAAATTGGTTAAAAATTTTACAGTAATGGTAGAGGAGAATGAAGATGCATCTTGTAGGGTTTGGGAGCCCTACTCTTAGCAAGCAAGATGTAGTCTCTAAGTCTCCATTTTTAGTTTTAAAAGTGCATAGAATTTTCATCCAATTCCACAATGTATCCATTTTTTATTGTAAAAGTATTACTTACCATTTAAGAAATACTACAGCTTCAACTCCATTTCTCAGCCTCATATCTCTCAAAAAATAAAAGTTCCAGTGAAGTTGACACCTCAGGTAGATATGCCAAGAATCATATTTACCCTAGGGATTCACAGCAACCCAGCATGTTACTATATATCCCCAAGGTAAGAGTATCTCAGTCTGAAATACCACAAAGAACTGGCTGAGTTATCTCTTCATAGGAAGGAATTTGTACATAACATAATTTACAAAGTATAATAAATTTATATATGGGCTGCATTCAAACATTACAAACTATCCATACACACACACACACACACACACACACACACACACACATATTTATAAATTCCTCAAGATTCACACAGTGCAAGGTCAGCCACATTGAAGAAAAACTAGTCCTACAGAATGAAATACAGAGGGGAAGCATATGTAAACCCATGGTGATATCATGACAATGTATGGCAAAAACAATTAAAAAAAATAATAAAAAAAAAAAAAAAGAATCTTGAGAGAACTGTAAAAACAGGGTTTTTAAGGAGCTTATGGGTTTTCTTCCTCATGGGACTTTATAAATAAATAAAACTTTTTAGAAAGCATAAAAAAAAAAAAAAGAATGAAATAAAAGCCTGTCCCAATAGCAGACAAATATCCTCAAGGAAAATACGCCTCAAGTTTAACACAAAGTGATTTTTAACTGGTTTACATTTTAAAATTTATTGTTTTAACCTGTATATTGAAAATGCCATCTAAAAATTAACACCACTTATATTTCCAACCACTTTTTAAACATAGTATATGTTTTTCAAAGCAATGCTTCAGATTTCTCTTTTCCCCATTTGATAATAGGCCAAATTCTGTACACAGATCTAAATAAAAAGAACATTTTATAGATTATTTTTATTCCAAAGAAAATGACTGCCATTTCCCCAAGACTGTAGTAGCTTACTCAGGAATAACTGATTTTTCCACCTATCCCCCAAAAAAGTTTAATTTCAAAGACCTTTCTTATTTTGCTAGTTTACCCATTACAGCTGAGAAAGTAAAATATCCAACATTTCCCTAAAAAATAAGCTGGAAGTGAAGAAAACCTAAAATATTGTTTTTACAAATTTTGACTGAAGAATGGAATCAGTGATAAGTAGATATTCATTCAGAAACCATTTACTGAACATGTGTTATTTAGCACGGTATTTGGCCCTAAGACTATAGAGCTATAAGATGCTTGGTGCTGCCCAGGGAGGGTGTAGGGCTGGACGAGAGAAACAGACCAGACAGGAAAGGACATCATGGCAGAAGAGCTGGTGTGCTTAGGAAACCTTAGACTGGTTCCTGAGGACCAACCCCCACAGGCAAATGACCCTGGTCTTGCTATCTCAGTACCTAGAAGCGCAGCATCGTGCCTACCTCAGTTTGGCTGTGGTCAAAGCCAATCAGATGGATGTAGCTGATTGGACTGAGTGCTCCCTCTCTACCAGAAAGCCTACTAAGTGCTTCACAGACACTACTTTATGGCATCTTGACACCAACCCTGGGAGGTAGGGATTATGATCACTCCCTTTATATTGGAAGAAAATGCACTGTGGAGAGGTTAATGTGCCTAAGGGTGCAAATGACAGGTTAGGTTTGTACCCTCCATCTATCTCCAAATCCTCGGTGCTGAATCAGCAACCAACTGCCCCTGATGGGGTGACATTTGGGGTGTGCTTCTCTTTGTTTTCCTACATTGAATTAGCTTCTTCCACCTTCTCCAAGTCCAGGACCTTTGGGTGACATGTTATCCACTTCTTAGACCGTGAGAGAGGTCTCTGCAATTCAACCACACCTCACATACCAACACAGCTCATATACAACAGTCAGTAAAAACCCAAAATCTGCAATTAAAAAAAATGAAGTAATTCAGAAAAAGAGGGACTGGGAAACACTGCACTGGGCTTCCTGATTCACATTATAATCCACACCCAGCTGGACAGAAAGAGCCAGGACTCTGTCCTGGATGAGAGAACTAGTTCTTCATCAGCAAACCTGTCAAAACCTGTTCTACTCTCTGGAGAGACTTTCTTGGACCCCTGTCTTCCAGAATCTGTGGTTATATCCACAAGGAATGCCATCCATTGTCCTCCAAATCTACACACAGATGATGATCAAAAAATTCCTTCTCCGATCCTGCGTATACTGTTAGTGGGATGTAAATTAATGCAGCCTTTATGGAAAACAGCAGAGAGATTCCTAAAAAGGCTAAAATCAGAGCTGTCATATGATCCAGCAATCCCACTCCTGGCCATATACTGGGAGAAAACTCGAATTCAAAAAGATACATGCACCCCCTATATTCATAGCAGCACTATTCACAATAGCCAAGACATAGAAACAACCTAAATGTCCAACAACAGACTAATGGATAAAGAAAACATATACAAAAGAATATATACACAATGGAATACTACGCAGCCAATAAAAATGAAATAATGCCATTTGCAGCAACATGGATGGACCTAGAGATTATCATACTAAGAGAAGGAAGTCAGAAAGAGAAATATCATATTGTTAGGTAGTTAGAATTGGGAAATGGAGTCCAGAATGGTGGTGGCTAAAAGACAAGGAAGGGAAAAGCCTGCAAAAAGTAGAACAAAGGAAGGTCAGAGGACCAGAGTGAGGACCTCAGGTAAAACAAACAGCACTTCTGGCTCTCCCAGTTTACACAGGGCAGGCCCAGGGGGAGGAGAAAAAAACATATAAAAAGAGGAGCCAAAATTGGGCTGGGGAGCCTCTCTTCTCTTCGCGTCTTTTGGGTCGGCATGCCCTCATGCCTCAAGGATGTATTTTCCTTTACTTTCTAAATAGAAGTGAGCTGTTACACTGGTCTGTCTGAGAGCTGTAATAATGGTCCTTCCAAGGGCTGTAAAACTGGTCCATCACTTCAAATTTCTGTTGTTGACAAGACACAACCAAGGAAATCACAAATTCCCCCAACAATATGATATCACTTACAGGTGCAATCTAAAATATAACACAATGAACTTATCTACTATACAGAAACAAACTCACAGATACAGAGAACAGACGTGTTGCCAAGGAGGAGGGATGTTTACACAGAATGGATAAACAACAAGGTCCTGCTGTATAGCACAGGGAACTATATTCAATATCAGGAATAAACTATAATAGAAAAGAATATGAAAAAGAATACATGAATATGTATAACTGAATCACTTTGCCATACAGCAGAAATTGACACAACATTGTAAATCAACCATACTTCAGTAAAATAAATTGAAAAAGCAAACAAACAAACCGCAAAGAAAAGAAACCCTTTCTCAAGATTTGAGTAACAATAGTTGTTGTTGAGTTGCTCAGTCGTATCTAACTCTTTGCAACCCCTGGACTGCAGCACGCCAGGCTTCCCTGTCCTTCACCATCTCCCGGAGCTTGCTCAGATTCATGTCTGTTGAGTCAATGATGCCATTCAGCCATCTCGTCCTCTAGCCTCTCCTCCTGCCTTCAGTCTTTCCCAGAATCAGGGTCTTTTCTAGCAACAATAATAACCCACTGTTAGTTCAGTTTGAGGAGGGGTCGTGAGAGGATGGCAGAGGATTGTTTTAAGAGATAAACATTCATAGGCTGTATGTAATCTACTAATCTGAGTTTCTTTGGTAATCACTTCTTCAATTACTTAATAAACATGGTCTCTTTCTTTTTGATAGTTTTACTTCTGCTCCAGATCTCTGGGCCCTGCCCAGCCCTTGGCTTTAAAAAAAGAAAAAAAAAACTTTTATTTTATATCAGAAACAGCCAATTAACAATGTTGTAATAGTTTTAAGTGGACAGCAAAGGGACTCAATCATACATGTACATGTATCCATTCTCCCCCAAACTCCCCTCCCATCCAGACTGTCACAGAGAGGCAAGCAGAAGGCCTCTGCCTCCAGGCAGTGAGAAACCAGAGCTTTGAGCAAGGAAGTACTACCCATTATGCATTCTTTCCCCTCAGGCCTGATCACTTTGCAGGTACAAAAGAGTCAGAGGAATATGGGAGCTCCTGACAGCTCAGGCTCATTTTTTTGGGCCCCATTTCATCTCCTGTTAAGCATCCATCTCTCTGCCTCTGCTTGTTTTAGGGACAGAATTTGGCTTTTTAATCAACTGACACAGATTTCAGACCATAGCCAAAGTCAATGTCTTTCAGAAAAACTAATTATTCTTGTGCCTCTATTTTTTTAAAAATAGACCATTTTCAGTTCAACCCTTTGTCTTTCTTATAGGATATCACCAAAGGTTTCACAGAGGAGCCAGCATACTACACAATCTAAGCTTTCCCTACTATTCCCCTAAAATGCTGACTTAATAGACACAACATCTACACCTCCAGGAGCAGGCTCTAGTTTGACTAACTTTGCAAACACATAGCAAGATCACCAGTTTCTGAATCCTTATAGACAACCATCTTCTTCCAATGTTTTCACAGGCTCTTCCCCCTGTGAAAGTTCATGCCCTAATCTATAAGGACATCAGTCAGATTGAGTTAACGGCCCATTCTAATGACTTCATTTTAACTTAATTACTTCTTCAAAGACCATACCTCTAAATACAGCCACACTCTGAGGGACTAGGGGCTAGGGTTTCTGTACACAAATTTTGAAAAGGTATAGTGAAAGTCGTTCAGTTGTGTCTGACTCTTTGTGACCCCATGGACTATACAGTCCACGGATTCTTCAGACCAGAATACTAGAGTGGGTAGCCTTTCCCTTCTCCAGGGGATCTTCCTAACCCCGGGATTGAACCCAGGGCTCCCGCTTTGCAGACTGATTCTTTACCAGCTAAGCTACAAGGGAAACCCCAAAGGGCATAATTCATCCCCAAATAACCCATAGGTCAGTAGAAATCTAAAACTGAAAAATTATGTTATTAGAAATATGAAAGCAAACAGTAGAAGTTCAAATAAAGTAGCTGTCTCTGCAGAGTGAGGTGGACAGAGGATAGGAAAGAACTTTTCTGTTTTAAGTCTTGTACATTTAATCATCTTTTTTAAAGCACTACTTAAATACAATCAAAATAAATAAATCAGAGTTTTTTAATATAAAATAATTATGAAAGTATGGATAATAAATATCATGACCAAATGGTCAAAACTTTCAATGTATTACCAGATGCTTCAGGGTGCAACAATTTATGACATTTAGACCCTAAATAACTAAGGAAAATGGTGATAAACTAACCAGAATTCACAGTGTTTTAAAATGTCAAACATGGGTTTATCACTTCCCAGGCACCAATAAACTCACATTTATAAGACATTGTGAGCCTAATCACAGAAGAGATTATTCTACCACTGACACCTACAAACACTAGTTTTCTTTGTTTTCTATGTATCTTTGGAAAAAAAAAAACAAACAAAGAGTGAAGTGTGCAGGCCATTAATACCTTATCAAATGAGACTCTATCCAAGAGGCTAAAGGAAATAAATCTAGAGAAGAGCATTATACCAGTCCCCATGTGATTTGTAAAACCACGCTCCATAGTTGCTCCATAGGTAGCAACTTAGTCAACTGGAGCCTTGAGGACCAGCCCAAGCTTCCCCCTCCTACATGCCTTATTCCAGAAGTTAGAATCACCATGGAAACTGACCCCAGTAGGTATGGGGTAGCTGGTGTGGGCAGTGAGTAAAGTCCTACGTACAGTGGTACCAGAGACCCAAAGACACAAGGCATAAAAATGGAGGCCAGCGCTATTAGGACAAGCTTCTGTATGGCTCAGTTGGCAAAGCCAGCAGTCAAGCATGTCACTGGGGCCACATTACCACTTAGGCTGCTTACTGAGGTCTGTGCAAACCATTGAATGACTGATATAACGTTTATGCTAAATACACCATCACGGGGGACATGCTCTTGATCAAGAAAAGGCTTGGGTGAATCTAGAGATTTTTCAACCCCTTTCAACCTCCAAGTGTTCCAGCAACAACTTACCCTGACTATGCTTTCTACTTTATCCATTGGCAAGGTCTCAAGGTTCTTTTGCTTATGGAGATGGCCCTCAATAAGGACATGAGCCCTCCTGTACCAGTCACCCTCTATTAGCAACAACCAGCCCCTTCCCATGCCACCAAGATCCTCAGCCACCACAGGAAAGCAAGATGCCCAATGGTCAATTCACACACAAGCTTTGGGTGGTGTTCTCTAAGGTCTTTTAGTTCCCTAAATATCTGTCCTCCCCTGCCACTCACTAACCATTGGCAAGAGTTGAGAAGCATCATTTAGGTACTTGAGCAATTATAAAGGCCCTATATCTGCTGTAATATAGCTTCTTTTTAAAAAAATGCCATCTTGATCCACTTTTAAGGTCATGGCTAGGGGCCAGTCAGCTCTCATTCCTGCCCAGCTAATTAAGTCCACACCCTTACCATTTCCCTTATCAAGCTCTCACACCATGGGCTCCAATTCACCTGCTCTAATTGTCCCCAGGCCAGTTACTGGACCACTAAGGACAGACCCTATGCCCTGGAGCCTGCAGAATTATTCAAAACATCAAATCCACAGAGAACCCATGACACCCAGCTAACCCACTTGCCTACACAAGCTACCTCCTGCAGTTCCAACCTGCTGTTATTGTGTCCATGGGAACAACCTTCCCTGTGGCCTTGCCTGATAGCCTGCCGTTGCTGGGAGCTATAAGCAACAAAGAGCTCTGCCTTCATCTATCCAAGGGTCGATGTGCTGTATCCTGCCATCAACAGAGACTTTAAATTTTATAAAGCACCTACCCCTCAAATCCACATTTGCAGAATTTGTTTATAATGACACACTGCATCTTTCTACTCTGGACCCAACTAGGGCTTCCACCCTTGTCAATTTCTCCTGCAAATCCCAGAACCACTGTTACTCCAAAACCTTATCAAAAGCTAGAGGATGCTACAAGCTTTCCCAGAGCTCCCAGGACCATCCAGCCCTGCAAGACTCCAAGAAGAGAGGAGGGACTTGATGCCAACCCCATCACCTTTCCTTTGTCAGTACCTGACATTTACCACAAGTCCTAATACACAGAACTCTGAAGACTTATCACTTTAGTGATCTGCCAAAGAAGGACATAAGGGTGGAAGTCACCCTGTAACCTGGACCCTGAATTATAAACATGGAATCTTTGCAGAGAACCTTCTCTGCTGTTTCCTAGCTCAGCTGTCACACATGCAGTTATGGTCCTAAATTTCAGCCTATGACCCAACATGTACAATGGGTCAGCATTTCCATTGCCTTTCTACAGGCAGATGTTGCCAAAGGCAAATTTACATCTTGTTACTGATGGAACATTTAAATAGGTTCAGGGCTTCCCATGTAGCTCATCTGGTAAAGAATCTGCCTGCAATGCAGGAGTTCCAATTCGATTTCTGGATTGGGAAGATCCCCTTGAGAAAAGATAGGCTACCTACTCCAGTATTCTTGGGCTTCACTGGTGGTTCAGCTGATAAAGAATCCACCTGCAATGTGGGAGACCTGGGTTCGATCCCTGGGTTGGGAAGATCCCCTGCAGAAGGGAAAGGCAACCCACTCCAGTATTCTGGCCTGGAGAATTCTATGGACTGTATAGTCCATGGGGTCACAGAGAGTCAGACATGACTGAGCAACTTTCACTTTCACTGATGAAATATTTAAATAGGTACTTTGCAAGTCAGTGGATATTTAGACACTAAGCAACCCCTCGTGCAAAATATGAAAGACTTTCAAGTTCGTTTCTTTGCCATCCTTTAAGTCACAACAACCTTCTCCAAATTCTCACAGATCATGCACTACTTTTTCAAATGAGATGTCCTAAGAGGGTCTCTACTGATGAAGGGACACTAAAGCCAGTAACAAGGCAAGACAGCCCACCTAAACCAAGAGAAAATTTCTAACAGTGCTACGCAGACTCTAAATTCTTGGGAGAAAGAACCACATATCTAAATTTTGTCAGGTTCCACAAAGACACCAAGAGGCAAATTAAACAGACTGTTAAAGTTTTATAGATGCCAAAAATGAAACAAAAAAGGTGAAGAGACTTTCTCAAGGTCACTCGTTAGTTGGCAGTAAAGCTAAAGCTAGAACTGTGATCCAAACTTTACAAGGCCTGCAAGAGTCATATATGCCCAGACCTTCAGGGTTTTAATGTATTACACAAAACTACCAAGTATCTTTAAGTGTAACAAGTTTAAAACTGTGATATAAAAATTGGAGGAAAGAAACCTGAAACATGAAAGAAAGTAATCGAATATATCAGATATGTTTAAAATTATGGATCTCACAAATACAGCCAACTGGATAATATTCAGTATTATTACTTGAGCATATTTTCCCCATTGTCTCTAGCCTACAATTTACTTAGTATACAAGGTTCCCTATTTCACTATGGAATTTTTAAAGCCACTGTTCTCTTCTTAGATCTTTTCTTTCTTACAATAATTTCCAACTAAATTAAGTATTTAAAAAACATAGTTCTGTGTATATATTACCATATCTTAAGATGCATAGTGAATACAGGAGGGAAAAGATTTTAACATAGAAAACTACTTCCTACTAACATGAAAGTCTGTCAATTTAAATGAACTTCACAGTGTCCTAAAAACTTTCTCATCTGACTTAAATGACAAAATTTAGCCCCTCAAAGAGTAATCCTTACTTCCAGACTCCATTCATAGTCCCAAGAGTTAATGTTAAATGTTTAAGATAATGTGAAAACATTACCTCAGTAAGCTCAGAGCGGGTATCATTTTTTTATGAATTGTACTTGTAAAGCAATATTTCTTAAAAATACTTCTTCACATCTAGCATTAAATAGCTAAACATAATTTGTCTTTTTATTTGTAAAGTCAGCCTTATAAATTATACATTAAAAAAGCAAGTGAAATTATACTTCTTTTCATTAGATGTCTGAGAATGTTATCATCCATGCTGTGATTCTACTAGTGAGTGAGTGATGGATGGAAATTTTCTCTAGATAATTAAAATCTAAAGCTCTGGGGTTTAAATAAATTATCTGTCCTAAAATAATATGTCCAAGCTATATGCAGTATAAAAGTAAAATAATGAACTAGTTTCCTAGGTCTTTGTAACAAATCAGCACAAACTAGGTGGCTTAAATCACAGAAATGTATTGTCTTAACAGTTCCAGAGGCTAGAAGTCTGAAATAAAGGTGTTGGCAGGGTTACTCCCTCCTGAGGGCTGAGGGGGAATCTGCTCCAACCCTTCTCCTAGTATCTGGTGACCTCAGCATTCCTTGGCTTGTAGATGATGCTCTGTTGATGTCTTCATAACATCACCCCTTTCTATTTGTCACATTTCCCCCTTCTGTAAAAACAGTTCTGATTCTTCATCTCAGGTTAAGTATCTGCAAAATATACCCCACTATATCTCCAAATAAGGTTCCATTCACAGGAACTGGGGATCAAGACTCCAGTATATTCTTTGAGAGGGGACAACATTCCACATATAGCAAGTACTATCATGAAGTTCCTTAGCTCTGACAAGCAACTACCTTCAAGTGTTTTGTGTGTGTGAGCTAAGTCACTCAGTCATGTCTGACTCTGCTACCCTATGGACTACAGACCACCAGACTCCTGTCCATGGAATTCTCCAGGCAAGATCACTGGAGTGGGTTGCCTTTACCTTCTCCAGGGGATCTTCCTATCCAGGGATTCAATGCATGTCTTCTGAAGCTCCTGCATTGTGGGCAGATTCTTTACCACTGAGCCACTGGGGAAGCCCTCAAATGTTTTGCTTAACTACAATTAACATTAGTAAAGAAGAAGGGTACTTTACGCCCCTATCCTGAAGCTATTTATGAGGCCCTCAACCCAAATGGTGAACTGTGAGTCATACAGTAAAGTTTTTGAAGATATAGAATAAAGTTTTGGCAACGTCTACCAGCCCATTTGTGTTTGGCAGCTGCCTGTATCCATTTCCTCCTGGAGGCTAGTTTTCTACCCTCTAGTACTGCAAATCCCCGTGACAAGCACAGAGGCACAGGGAACTGGTAAAGTAGCCTTCAGTTCCTCGCTGTGGTTCATTTAAAGGAGACTTGTCACCTCGTATCATTTGTGAAATTAAGTTATAATAAGAAAGAAAGTCCAATTTAAATTCACATGGTATTCATGTAGCAGATATTTATTGAGTTCTTTTTATGCCAGGCACTGTTCTTGGCATTGAATGAAATGGACAAAAATCCCTGCCCTTTATGAAGCTTATTTTCTACTAAGGGAGGGAGTAAAAAATAAACAAGATGTAAAATAGACAGCACGTTAGATGGTTATAAATGTTATACAAAATAGAGAAGAAAGGAAAATAGAAAGTGCCAGAAGGCAGCAGATTGCAACTTTAAATAGATTCTTCAGAGAATATGAAGCCATGTAAAGAAAGGAAGGGGTATGGAGAACAAGGTAGCAAAAAACAAGTAACAGGTGTCCTCACTCGCTCCCAGGAAAGGGGAGATGGTCCTTTAAGTGGAGTGAAGGTAGAGGCAGATTAGTGGGTCAGGCCAGAGGGGTGGCTTAGGTGGTCTGCCCACTCCCTTGGTGCTGCTCTGTGCAAGGATCATGGGCAGTACCCTGCATTTGATCCTGGCACCTCCCTCAGAAGTGGCGGTTCGTTTGGGGCCTTTTTGTATCTTATTGTTCATAATTTGCCCCAACTGTGTATGTGTGCAGCTATTTTTAGTGCCTTACAGTTTCTTCGTGTTTTGTTGCTCAAGGAGTTGCTTGTCCAAGTGTAAGTGCAAGCACCCTGAGAAAGGGTCCTAGGTCCCAGCCTGTCTCATGAGGAGTGACATAAGGATGTGCAGGCTGGTGATGCTGATTTGGATGCATGATTCATAGGTGGTGTTTAGAGCTGTGAGCCTGGGGACTTCCCCGATGGTCCAGTGGTTGATTCTGCATTCCCACTACAGTGGGTACAGATTCAATCCCTAGTTGGGGAACTCAGGCCCCACATGCTGTACAGCATGGCCAAAAAACAAACAACCTCTATGAACTCGTAATAGGAAAGTCTATAATTCAGTTTTTAAAAGTAAGTAAGTAAAAATAAAGTCATGAGCCTGAATGAAACTACCAATGGGAGGGATGGCGGAGATGTCCAAAACCTAGCCTTGCAATGTGTCAATAAAGGGAGGTTGAAGAGGTGAAGGGGAACTAGCAGGTGAGACTGAGAAAAATCAACGACAAGGCAGGAGGAAAGCCCAGAGAGCATGGTGTCTTGGAAGCCAAGTGAAGATGATTCAAAACAAAGGAAGCGATTGACTATGTCAAATTCACAGATACAGCCAGAGAACTGCAATTGACTGCTGGATCTAGCTAAAGAGAGGTCACCAACGGTCTTAAAGCAATTTCAAAGGAGTGGTAGGAAGAAAGCCTGACTATAGTAGCTTCATGAAAGAAAGCAAGGAGTGGAATGGAGACAGTAAATTCAGGAAATACTTTTTGGGAGTTTTGTTATAGAGTAGAGAAGGAGAGCAGAACTTGAAAGAGATATTGAGTTAAGGCAGAGTCCTTTTTTCAACAGGGGAAATAAACAGCACTTTTTTTTTTTTTTAGATATCTTGAGGAATTTTTTTTTCTCCCTTTTATTGTTTTTGCCATACAATGCCATGATATCACCATGGGTTTTTATCTGCTGAGGGAGAGGACCAAATAGAAAGGGAAATCGCTCATGCAAGTCAGAAATTCCTGGAGTTCTTGAAGAAACAAAGCAGTAGAAATTACTAAATAGGTTGAGAAATTGGGTTTTTTTAGGTGCTGAAAAGTTTGTCTCTGATCATTGTTATGAAGGCAGAGTGTATAGGTTGATGAGATGATGAGAATCTGGAAGTTCTTTTCTGATCACTGCCATTTTTTTTTTAGTTAAGTAGAAATGAAGTCATCAGCAGATAATGAGGATGGGAAAAAACGTATTAGGGGTCTGAGGGAAAGGTAAGAGAGTGAGCAGGGAAGTTGAAATTGAATGGACTAAGGAAGCATGGTATGGGCACATTTGAGATTCATGGTCATGACTTAAAATGACACTTCTCAGAATGACTGTCTGTTTTGCTCTGGTCACATTCATCGGCATGGGTACAGATGCAGAGAAGTGAATACACCGAGGGTTGTGGTTTCACCAGGCAAGTACAAAGAAGAATACAGGAGTCAGACACTGAGGCAAAAGACAAAGGAAAAAATAAAATCATTAATCATGTAATTTACTTAGTTTATTGGAGGAAAGAAAGAGCATAATGGGAGAGGGGCGAGAGACAGTGTAGTTCCAGAGAAGTTGAAAAATTTCTGGAGTCATGCTACAGAGAAAAAAATGTTGGAAACATAGGACATGATGGTAAGAAAATGGTATTTTTAAAATTAAGATGTGGAGGAGTTGAAATTAACAGTAATAATGACATCCAGGTTGGACCAGCGGAAGACTAGGGGGGAAAAATCATAAGCAGATGAGGAGGAGGATCAAAGAAATGAGAGGCAAGTATATGGACACCATCATCCTCATGGTTACAGACTGCACCAGAAAACATGACACAAATAATTTTGAAAGAGAGACAGTGAGGTAGAGGCTCAATCCTCAAAGATACAGGAGAAATGATCTGGGGTTAGGGAGACTTCAACATAAAGAGATCATACATTATTTAATCCAAGAGGATCAGGTTCAAAGTAGAGGGGTTAAAAAACATTTTCCCCTCAGTATTCCATGTATTAAATAAGAAAGCCAAAGATAGACCTATGTTTCTTTTCTTAAAAGTCAATTTTATTAGAGTCAGAAAGAAAATATACTGATTATTCATCACAGCCAGAAGGAATGAAAAAAGTAATTGCGGAAAACAAAAATAGGAACTGGACCAAGGAAATCAGCCTTGCTGCATCGCCCAGCCCTAGGCAAGGGTCAGAAATCCACAGTATAAAATCCAAACACATGAGGCAAACGTCAGTCTGATCTGGATGACCATCAATGACCTAGCACAATGGGCCTTGGCACAGAAGCAGCAGTCTCTGCAAGGAAGCAGACTCACTGAAGCATCAAAGGTTTGAGACCAGATTGATCCAAGATCCCACTCACCATGAGAAATCAAGGTCTTGGCGTCTGTTCCCTGAGTTGGGGATACTGAAGGCCATCCAGAAGCCCTCCAACCAGCTGCGGGGCCATGCTAGGGCTGCCTGCTGACAGTGTTGAAATTAACTAAATGATGTCCTGATCAGAAATAAATATGACCCGCTCTCATGTCAGAGAAAACTTCAAATGGGAAATAGCATGTGATGAATCTCACCCCAATTTCAATTTCAACAAGGCTCACTTTCAAACTTTCTGTTTCTTTGTCAGTTTTCTGTACAGATTTATGCCTCAACACAGTCTGTTTCCATAAAAATGCCACTATGCACAATTGTGAAAGAGTGAGGAAAACATATTAGAACTGAATGTTCTCACAAACTCAATGAAAACTTCAGGGTGAGAGACGGTATAACACCAGGCGCTCGTGAAGGTTTGTGCTCTCTTCCTCCAACAGTTCCATTTTGGGTCAAGAAACACACTCAGATATACTTCAGGCTTTGAATGAAGAAGTAAACAATTTCAGAATCTAAAGGGGAAGAGCATTAGACAGCTATCTTGCTAAGAAAATAGTGAGTAAAAGATCCAACTGCTCACTTCGGCAAGAGAATGACTTTTCAGGACAAAAGAAGAAGGAAACCACGTGAAATTGAATATTTGGTCTCCAGTATGTAGCCCCAGGTGACGCAGTGGTAAAGAATCCCCTTGACAATGCAGGAGACAGAGGAGATGCATCCCTGGGTCCCAAAGATCCCCTGGAAGTAGAAATGGCAAACCACTCCAGAATTCTTGCCTGAAAAATTCCATGGACAAAGAAACCTGGAGGGCTACAGTCCATGGGGTTGAAAAGAATCAGACAAGACTGAGCACAGACACACACAGTCCCAAGATACTATGTCAGGGAGTGCTCTGATAGTCTTTTTTTTTCTCTTTTTCTGTTTTGAAAGGAGTCATTTGAGGAGTAAATGAAAACCTCACTGCCATTTTGAAGCACTCAGTGGCAAATCTCATTAGAAACCAAAACCAGAGACTCTGATGTGATGTCCTTGGAGAACAAAGAAAAGCAATTTCTAGGGTAGCAACCTTGCTTTCCCAGTATTTAGAGAGATCTAGATAGAACTGGTCAGTTTTCTGACTCCCAATGCAGAGCTCTAGAAAGACCATTCTCCAGTTATACAGTCAAGTCTTAAACTGCATCTGATAATGTCCTAACAAGTTTGGTAAATATCGGTTGTAACAAGTTTGGTACATATCGGTTGTGGTGTTGACAATGTATTGTCAAGGTTAAGTATAGATTTTTATATTAATGTGGTTCAACAACAAAAACGAATGAAAAGCTCAGGACAGGGAGACACTGGATCCCTGATACACTGCTTCTGGGAAGGGAAAATGCTGCAACAGCCTTGAGAGACAATTTGGTAGTTCCTCAAAAGTTTACACATAGAATTACCGTCTAACTCAGCAATTTGATTACTTCGTATAGACCCAAGAGTAATGAAAACATGTGCGTGCATGCTCAGTCGTGTCCGACTCTTTGCAACCTCATAGAACCAGGCTCCTTTGTCCATGGAATTTTCCAGGCAAGAATACTGGAGTGGGTTGCCATTTCCTTCTCCAGGGGATCCTCCCAACCCTAGAGATCGAATCCCTGTCTCTTGAGTCTCCTACATTCTAAAGTGGAATCTTTACCACTGTGTCATCTGGGAAGGCCAATGAAAACATACATTCACATGAAAACTTGTACATAAATGATCACAGCAGCATTATTCATAATGGCCAAAGACATGGAAACAACCTAATGTCTACCAACAAATGAACAGTTTAAAAAACTGGTATATCCATACAGAGCAGTATTATATACTACAACATGGATGAACCTTGAAAGCACTGATAAAGAAGACAGTTAGCAAAAATTACAGATTTTTATTCCATTTATGAGATGTCCAGAACTAGCAAATCTATACAAAGGAGATTGGTGGTTGCCAGGTGCTAGGGGAGGTTGGGAAGAAATGGAAGTGACTATAATGGGTACAAGGTTTCTTTTGGGTTGATGAAAATATTCCATTTGTAAAAGTCTGTGAATATATTAAAAATCATTGAGCCATAAACTAGAAATAGATGAAATGTATGGTCTGTGAATTATATCTCGTTAAAACTATTATTTTGACAACCTGAGGACAAATATTAAGCCAGAATTAACATTTACCTTTATGAATATCTATATGCCAAATATTGTTTTTTCTTTTTATTATATATGTCCATTTATTTTCATACATTTTTTGTTCTTTTGTTTTTTTTAACTGGAGTATGGTTGCTTTGCAATGTCGTGTCAGTTTCTGCTGTACATTAAGGTAGATCAGTCTCACATACACATATATCCCCTCTTCTCTGGATTTCCTTCCCATTTAGTTTACCACAGAACATGGAGTAGAGTTCCCTGTGCTATACAGTAGGTTCTCATTAATTGTCTATTTTATACTTAGTTTTACATGTATATAGGCTTCCCTGGTGACTCAGATGGTCAACAATCTGCCTGCAATGCGGGAGACCTGGGTTCAATCCCTGGGTTGGGAAGATCCCTGGAGGAGGGCATGGCAACCACTCCAGTATTCTTGCCTGGAGAGTCCCATGGACGAAGGAGCTTAGCGGGCTACAGTCCGTGGGGTCGCAGAGAGTCGGACATGACTCAATGACTAAGCAAAGCACAGCATAGCACAGAGTAATATATAGAGAGAGAGACATATATATATGACAGTCCTAATCTACCAATCCATCCCTCCCACCCTTCCTCGTTGGTATCCATATGTTTGTTCTCTATGTCTCTATTTCTGCTTTGCAAAGAAGTTCATCTGTATCGTTTTTCTAGATTCCATATATACACATCAATATACAACATTTGTTTCACTATTTCTGATGTGGAATTCACAGATGAACAATATCTAAAAAGTGATTCTTCATGATTTAAGGGTGCCTGTCCATTTTTTCCATGTTGCTTTATGTATAATACAGAAAGTTGTGAAAAAAGAGAAGGGGGATGGCATGTTTGTTCTTATGAGAAGAGATGTCCAGGAGCCAGAAAAGTAGCATCTGCTCCTGCTGCCTGTGACTAAAATTAAGCCCTAATTTAGCTTTCAACTAAAATTATCATAATTGAAATAAAACTAACAAACTAGATGTGACTTGCAATTTTCTCATCGTTTAGGAGAGAAGGGGCCAAATGGTAGCCTGAGGATAGTGGTCTTCTCCCCTGCAGGGTGGCCTTGTGGTATTGGATGGATAAAGACCACTGATGGAATTGTATTTCTTCCCAAGTCCTCCAAATCCACGATCAGTAAGTTGTATATGGAGAAAACTCAAGGAGGCGATGGAGATGAGCATCTTGGGAATGCTTAGAGCCTAGAGAATTATGGGAGTTTTCTTTGACTATTCTTCTTGGTTCTTCCTTAAAAAGAGACTTTCACATGCATTCACACTCACACACACTGCAAACATTCATATGTGGACTACGTATACCCATTTATGAACTACTATAGGTGTAAGGTTATACACACACACACAGACACACTGCTGCTGCATACATGCTACAGCACCCATAGATAGTGTGTGTGTGTGTGTGTGTGTGTGTGTGTGTGTGTGTGTGTGTGTGTAACCTTACAGCTACAGCAGTCTACAAGTACTGAATTAAGAAAACAAAACAGCACTTTCTACAAATATGTGCTCCAAATATGTGTTCAATACAAACTGTAAATATTAACACAATGATGATAATTTAAAAATATACAACCAGAAGTGAGCACTCCAGGGTTCTGGAAAGAAGCCAAGTGCTGAAGTACGTCTGGTTTGCTCCTCGATAATGTCAACTCTTGTTTTTCTCACAAGAGGAAAAAAAGGAACATGGTCTTGCTGTAAAGAAAACCCACTGACTTCATACACAAGTTGGAAAAAGTCACATCTCTCTAGGGTATCTATGTCATCTATTCAAAGGACTTGCAAGCTTGCTATTGAAAATACAGAGGAAAAGAATATCCTCAGCTGAAAAGGTACCAAGTCTGTGAAAATACATATAATTGTATGATTAACAGTCTTTTATAAACAAAATGGCATTTTCATTTGTTATATTGGTTGACAAGGAGAATTAAGTGAAAAGAAAAGATACTAATGCATACAAACGGGGAAATTACATTCTAAATTATATAAAGCTGTAATTTCACCATGAGCTTTGACATATTCTGTATAGGAAGAGCTGTTGAATTTTTCTCATTTTTGATCTCTAAAAGGAGATATTATCAAAAAAAGTAAATAGTAGCAGTTATTGTTCTGAATGTAAAGAGAGTATTTAAAGGCAAATTTGTGTACTTCAAGTAACAGATTCCTAGCTATCAGGTTAAATAATGTGTTATGTTTATCTTTATTTCTTCTGCAACTATTAATAATAATTGGCTATATTTTAACTTTTCTATTTGCACAGAAATGATGACGGTCTGTTTCTTTATAATGGCTTGGGTCATAACCAACCAATATCAGTTGTCAAGATCTTAGAGAAATATGTCTGAACTTCGCAAGAATAATTAATCTAAATCCTTTGTGCAGACACTGGGTGTAGTATGACATGAGTCACTGATTTTCTCCTTTACAGCTGATATATTCAGCAATAAGAAAGGCTTTTTGTTTAGTGGCAATTGTACTTTATTTTTTTCCCCAAGGTCAAATACATTTAGGTGAGATTTGTTCATTCACAGATAGGCGTAATGCCAGGAATTAAATTGGAATTTAAGCATTTCTGATACATTCTGCTTTGTTGATATTGGTATGTTGATGTATTTTCTTTTGTTGTCTAATGGATGTATTTATTATATTTTGAAGTATAGCATACAT
The DNA here is from genome assembly GCA_007570785.1 of Antilocapra americana. Classification (NCBI taxonomy): domain Eukaryota; kingdom Metazoa; phylum Chordata; class Mammalia; order Artiodactyla; family Antilocapridae; genus Antilocapra; species Antilocapra americana. The sequence continues at coordinate 721,741 of ML660217.1, read as the reverse complement.
ACAAAACAGTATGAAGGATATAAATGTAATTGCATAGTTTAAGGAACAGTAATAAAATAAAATACTTGCATCTGATTCTCAGACCAATAAGTAGAATATGCCCATGCATCTCCAAATTATATTTACTACTTCTGCATATAACCTTAAACAACTCATAGCTTGATTTTACCTGTTTTTATACTTTATTTAAATTGAATAATACTAACTATATTCTCTTCTGAGATATGTTTCTTTCAAGGTATATTTTTGAAAGTCATCCATATTGCTGAGTGTAGCTATTGTTCCTGATGCTGGCTTATTTTTCACACAAATATCTACCTTTTCCAAAGACATATAGACTGATTTGCCTTTTTCAAATAGAATAAGCATGAGATGAATGGGTGCAGTCTGTTGAGTTACATAATTTCAAAGATGTGATGTATATAATTCTACATTTCTTTCTTTTTCCTTCTTCCTCTACATCCCACCCTTATCTTCTCCCCCACCCCACCCCCCAAAAAAATGGGCCATTTTTTTTGCAGAGCTATTCTAGATTTTCTTATCTTGGAAAGATTAGAAGATGAAAAAAAATTAAAAGATACAGCACCAATATTCAGAAAACAGGTGGAGTCAACTGAGAAAATGCTGATAACATTTTTGCTACATAGTTCTTTCCTCCTGCTCTGATCATGCCTCCAGAAATAGCTAGCAACAGCTGTATTTTGCCACCTGGGTTCTTACCTCCTAGTGACCACATTGCTAAAGGAGGGCTTACAAGAAAGCACAAAGCTGGCCTCGAGCTGTTAGAAGAAGATAGGTTTGAGTTAGGGCAGAATTAAATGAAATGCTGTTGTCTTAATAGCTACCCTAGAGGTTTCAGTTTAGGAAAATATCTTGATAGGTTACTCGATGGATTAGTTAGAACCTGAGATTGTGAATCTACTGAAGTGAAGGGGGATTTTTTTTTTCCTACTGTTTAGCCCTAGAAATAATCAGAAATTTGGGTCATTAAGAGGAAAGTTGGGGAAAAGAGAAAAGCCAGAATGTTGATGTAAGCCTAGAGCAAAATTTGGGATGCAGGTAATCAGAAAAATGATTTCTGATGATGGGGTAGATGAATAATTTTTAAGAAAAGATATGGAAAATAATAACATTTAACTTATTTAACTTACTTTATCTTTAAAAGAATGCTAAAATAATCTAGTTAAGTTGCCTTCCTTTGCTGGATATATATCTCTAGCAAAATGTTTTTATAAACAATAACTGCCTTATATGAGTGAGTTTCCTTGTGGAAATTAAGAAAATGAATTTCATATCCGGATTGATTTGGTAAGAACAAAACAGCAAGGATGGCATGTGAATATGATCCATAAACAGCTAAACCTGTGAGAACAGGAGATTGAAGACAGAGATGAACTGGGGAACCACAACTCTGCTCCAACCCAGGAAGGGTTTGGGATGTATGCTCAGTGAGCAGTGGTGATTCAAGTCCATCTTACCTGGAATTCAGGAGGCAAAGAGACTCCAGTCACCTGATGGGGTAGGATACGAATAGGTTAACCTCTTTCTGGTTTCCATCTGGGAACATCATAAAATTAGAGAACAAAACAAGATTATGAACCATAATGTCGTATTTCTGTGACATAAGGGAAGACAGTAATAGTAGTGCAGAAATGAAATACATCAGCAAGCAGTAGAATATTTGTAACTATCACATGGAATATGAAATGTGTACCACCCTAGGAAGAATCTATGGTATTAGGAAGATGGGCAGAAAGAGAGAAGACCTTGTTGGAGGGAAGTGGGGAAGCAGTGTATGAGCTAAGATATATAAATGAGAACTGACTAGGACTGAATGAAATCAGTGCTAAATGAAAGTATAAATAATATAAGGAAATTTAGAGGAAGGTTGGTTAACTTTGTCTGACACTGAAAATCTCTCTAAAGAGGAAACTTTAGAGATTTTAAGAATTATAAGGATTTAAATGGGCAGAGAGTAGAGAATTTTTCTCATAAGTTGATGGTTTAGTCACTAAGTCATGTCCAACTCTTGTGACCCCCATGGACTGTAGCCCGCCAGGCTCTTCTTTTCATGGGATTCTCCAGGCAAGAATACTGAAGTGGGTTGCCATTTCCTTCTCCAGGGGATCTTCCCGACCCAGGAATCAAACCCAGGTCTCCTACTTTACTGGTAGATTCTTTAACTAGTGAGCTATGAGGGAAGCCCAAGATGCCAGATTAAATAAACTTCCTAAAAATGTTAAATACAAGCATTTTTTAATCTCTTTATTTTAATTGGAGGCTAATTACAATATTGTGGTGGTTTTTGCCATACACTGACACGAATCAGCCACGAGTGTAAATACAAATATTTTTTAAAAATCAGTTCTAGTGCAGACTGAGCTTGCAAGATGATAAGAAAATAAAGGAAACCCTTAAAAATAACAGGAAGCAAGTACAAGAATCCAAGGTGGAAAGAATGCTCTCAATTTAGCAACTATACAAAGGCACTTTTTCACTGCTGGTAACCTAGACAGAAAGCAATCTATAGGCAAATGCTACCCAAAAGGAAAATGATATTGCTAATTATATTAACTTAAAATGCATTTACATTTGAAGGCAATGAGAATTTTTAGCAAAAAAATAATATAAATACATACTGCTAAAAGTTTCATTCCTTCAGGAAGATGTAATAATTCTAAACTTGCATACAGCTAATAACATAAATTCCAAAGAAATAAAGCAAAATCTGACAGAACTAACAAGCAAGCTTGAAAGATTCACTATGATATTTGGAGATTATAAGTAGGTATCTTTCAGTAACTAACTGATGATGCAAGACAGCAATAACAGTATATAAACCAAAAGAGATATAAAACAACTTGAATGGAATTAACAAAAAATATAAATTATAATTTATACAATCATCTGGAACATTTATGAATATTGACCATATAGCAAACCATAAACAAGTCCATAGATGTTTCAAATGACAGACATCACACATATCACATTCTCTGACTATAATGGTGAAATCGAGTGAGAAACCAAAAACAAAGACAATTAGGTTAAAATGGCATGATTTTTTTAAAAATATATAAATAACTCATGGTTCAAACAATGAACCATAATGGAAATTGGAAAGTATTATCAAAGCCTGGGAAGTTCAACTAAATCATTACTTACGAAGAAATGTATAAAAAAAGTATGAAGAGAAGATCTGAATGTGTGTGTACATGCTAAGTCTCTTCAGTCATATCCAACTCTTTTGCAACCCCATGGACTGTAACCCACCAGGCTCCTCTGTCCATGGGGTTCTCCAGATAAGAATACTGGAGTGGCTTGCCATGCCATCCTCCAGGGGATCTTCTCAATCCAGGGATCAAACCTGTGTCTCTTAGGTCTCCTACATTGGCAGGCAGGTTCTTTACCACTAGTGTCACCTAGGAAAACTGAAGGGCTGAATACTGTTGGGCTAAGCATCCAATTTTAGAATGCAGAAGCTTACCAGAAAAAAAATCCCAAGAAACTGAAAAGTTGGGTCAGATTCTGTGGTGCTGATTTCTACTCTATGCTGATTTGAATGATGCTCCTCTATTCTATTCTATTAAGAGTCTGTGTGCTTTTCAGGAAGGAACAGGTACTGTATTAAACTGTTTCAGTTAGGAATCTTTCTGTTGTAGATGATAAAAAAAAAAAGAAAAGCTTAAAGTGGATTAAACAAAAAAGGAACTCAGTGGTTGGTGGAAAGAAAAAAATTAACAGATTTTTAAGAACTAAAAAGCCTATCTTGAAGCCCACCCTTCTCCAGACTGGTTTTATTCTCAAGTTCCTCTTAGTGTCTGGGCAGTTGCCAGGACCTGCAGACTAGCATTATCCTTGGATTTACCCATCCCCATGAAAAACAACATTGCATCTTCATGCCATCTCTGAATCAATTTCTCTCCATAGGACCTTGCAAAATGTTCTGTTTGTGCAGACCTCAAATCATGTCCACCTCAAATGTATCACATATGTGTAGAAGAATCTGGTTTCTCAAAGGAAACCTACTTTACTTATACAAGATGAGGGATGAATACTTTCCAGCCAAAACACTGAACAATCATTTCAACCTGTTCTCTGCCGATAAGTCCTGGGACAAGCCTGGTAGTAGAGTCAGCAAAGGGGTGGAGCCAAAGCCTTTCAAATTTGGCTGACCCCATCTCCTAACTGGCCCTCTTCAGGCAAGACTTTGCAAAGTGTTCCCCCAGCCAAGTGCCAAGGTTTACATTTCATATGCTTTGATGGCTTGATAAATATGTGTGTGTGTGTGTGTGTGTGTGTGTGTGTGTGTATATATATATATATATATACTTCTGCTCCACAGTTCCAAAAGCTCTGAGCAGTGACGTGAGAGGACAGAAAAGAAAGAGGCCACAGGACATCAACATTGCAGAGGTACTTCATTAAGCCTCAGAAACCTGTCCTCCCTGACGACACCCTGACAACGGGGTGGAGTTCCACCGAGCACTTACCTGGTCATGTAGGTACTTGGGTTCCTCTTATGAATATGGTACCTAATATGGTGGCATTTTACAGTTTGTCAAACAAGAAAATATGATAAAAATTTCACTCTTTGGATAATTTTTGTTCATTAGTCTTCTTGGTTTCATTAGAGTTATCTGGACCCAAGGTAAGAATACTTTTGAATCGGATTCCATGATTTTGAGACGAGCTTTTTTGTTTGTTTGTTTTGGTGGGCATGATCAGAGGGATCCATTCAACAAAGCAACATAATATTTGCTGGGAACTCTCTAGCTTCCAAAAAAACAGAAATACTTTTATAATTAAACTATAGTTCAATGAATATCCAGGGTAACTCTGTAAGGGCTAACAGACAGAAAGAACTCAAAAAAGTGTTCATGCAATGTTGAAGGATGTGGAGAGTATCCTTGCTAATTGTATGGATAATACAGGAACCTCCCATTTTATCATTGGCTGGTAAAGTTGACTTACTTTCTTCAGTCCATCTATTTTTTTCTGATTCCTTCCAACTTTCAACCTGTGCTCCAAAAGTTTAGATCTGTGGAAGAGGGCAAGGGTGGGATGATATGGGAGAATGGCATTGAAACATGTTAATTATCATATGTGAAATCAATCGCCAGCCCAGGTTAGATGCTCGGGGCTGGTGCACCGAGATGACCCAGGGGGAGGGAATTGGGAGGGAGGAGGGAGGGGGGTTCTGGAGGGGGAGCATATGTATACCCATGGCGGATTCATGTCATTGTATGGCAAAACCAACACAATAAAGTAAAGAAAATTAAAAAAAAAAAACACAAAAGTTTAGATGTCCCCTCAGCCTGCTGCAAACCTAAAACTTTTAAGCAAATGATAGATTTCATTGACAATGGAAGCATCAAAACACAGTGGTAAATAAAATTTTGTTTCAATGATGTTTAAATTATTCTAATGTAATTCAAGAAGACTAATTTCTCTATTTGGTTATATGTAAATGTATATACGTATATGTATACAAGTTTGTATGGGCTTCTCTGGTGCTTCAGTGGTAAAGAATCCTCCTGCAATGCAGGAAATGCAAGTTCAATTTCTGGGTCAGGAAGATCCCCTGGAGAAGGAAACAGCAACCCACTCCAGTACTCTTGCCTGGGAAATTCCATGGACAGAGGAGCCTGGTGGGCTAAAGTCCATGGGGTTGCAAAGAGTCAAATACTACTTAGTGACAAACAACAGCAATAAGTTTGTGTATATGTACATGCTTGTGTTTATATTCAAATGTTTAAAGAAAGATAATCAGCCTGACAAAAAGCAAAGAACTTCTAAGACAAAGACCTTTTAAGTACTATTCACTATATATATTTTTTTTGATGGGAAAGAACTTATAAACAACAGAAATTTATTTCTCACAATTCTAGAGGCTGGAAATTCTAGGTCACAGGGCCAGCAGAGGCAGTTCTGATAAAGGTCCTCTTTCACATCTGTAACTGATGACTTATCTCTGTCTTTACATGGTAGAAGGGGTATATTTTTAAATAAGATTTGAAGAACAGATTTTAAAATACAGATTTTAACAGTTAAAAGGAAAAAATTAAGTTTATAAGATTCACCACCCAGGGATAATCACTGTAGATCTTTTGAGGATATCTCCCTTGTCTTTATGTGTTTAGATATGTACTTATGTGAAGTATATTTAATTATATACTGTATATCTACCGTACATAAGTTTTCCAACATACTTTCCCACTTAATATTTTTAGTTATTGATTTTCTCTACCAATATTTCTCTCATTTAAAGTCTCTTCTTATGGTTAATTAAGGACATTAATGTGTTCTTAAACTTTAAAACATAGAATGTAGTGTTAAACAGGAACATATGTTCTTAATTTTTTATCAAAATTTAATTCAAATGACAAAGCAAAGAGATAACATGTGACAACTAACAAAATCTGGGATGTTCCCCCAAACAACAACTCTTTTAACTCAGTCATTTTTTAATCTTGGTTAAGTCATAGACTTAAGAATCTAATAAAAGTTTTGATCCTCTTTGCAGAAAAATGGACATGAGTGCAACATTTGCAAATTATTTCTATTAATATTAAACCCATCTGTAGAACCCCAGTGGACTACTGAACTTGGTTGAAGTACCCTAATATTTGTGAAATTTTTGCTGCTAAAGAAACTAACCTTACTCAGAAGAGGAATTCAATTAAATATCTCTAAAAAACAAATTAGCACCAGCCTCTTAAAACATTATATTTACATTCTTGTCACATTAAAAATGTAGTTTCCCATTATTTTGATCATTGATTTTGACTATCATTTTCAATTAAACGGTACCTATCAAGCACCATCTATGTGCCATGCTCAGCATGGAACCAAGCAGATGCTAAACTAAATGCCCCTTCCCTCAAAAATGTCTGTGAGAAAAATAAATAATAGGAACCAGAAGGTGATAAATGCTAATTTAAGAATAGATCAAAGTACAATGGCATCCAAGTGCCTAATTGAGAACAATGTAAGAAAATTTGAGGAAAATAAATACTTGCAAACTACGTTAATTATATATTTGATCAGAAAGTTCACTTAGAAAATATTTTAAATTAGTGTTTTTCCACAGTGGAAGACTGTGTAAATATTTTGTACAAATATAGGAGAAACATGCCAAATTTAATTTTTCTTTCTTTCCCTCTAGACAAAGGTTAATTTTCCTAATCTTCCCAGGAAATTCTTAAGTTCCTATCAGTAAAACTCTCTTCAGTCAACACGTGTATGCAATTTCCCCATTGTAACAGGCTATAATGTGCATGCCACAAGACAGCAAATTGTCATGGACAGAATCTTTGCTCCCCAGAATGACATGCATATTTATGAAGCTGTGAACTTGAACAGAAAAAGATAATCTTAACCAAACATGGCTGTTGAGAAGGGTTCTTGTTGGATGCCAGAATGAAGACTGTACAGGAAGTAAAGAATAAAAATGGAATGGAAATAGAAACAAGAATTAAAATGGCACATCAGAAATTACTTTCACCCCTAATTTCCCAGAGTTAATAACATAGTTAATAACATAAGCCCTGTTGATGCAATACCTACAAATTAATTATAGGAAAAAGGAAATAATGCTTATTATTTTAATGACCTTTATATCTAATTTTTAGACTGACTACAATTCAGAGGGTTGTATTTTTATTATTATTGTGGTGCTTATATTTTCTGTTTTCCTAATGCTTCACATCTACACCATTGTCTTGTTCCCAGCAATAAATATTTTCTATCTCATTATGATTATTTGAGTAAGAAGAACTGAAATGAATCTCAATTACACTTCTAAGTAGGATAATGAATACCAAATTCAAAGATCATCACAATGCTTTCAAGGAAGCTGTACATAAGGAATGGATTGTGTTCCTTTTAATGTAACGTCTAATGTTGTCAGTTAAGTAAAATGCAAATCATCTAAAAAACCGTCCTCTAAATATAAGAATAACTATTTTCTTAAAGCTTGAAAAAGATCGACAAAGTGTGATACTAACATTTTAATAAATGCTTTCTCTCATCTTACTGATCACTACATTAGAGTAGTAGTTAAATGTCATCACTGCTCCATATTGATACCCTCGACTCTTCATCTTATCTCTCTCTTAAAAATAAATTACTTCTTCATTTCTCAACAACTGATGGAAGTGATGTAAATCCAAAAAGCAGCAATTATGCAAAAACTAAAGTCAAAACCATTTTCTTCCCTCCCCCTCACCCAACAGCTTGTAAGCATAATTAATCAAATCAAGCTTCCCTCTCATTCTGGAGAGCTGTAATTTCAAAAAGCAAATCACAGCATTCTTGCAGCAGCACATACAAAATGTATTAAGAAAAAAACGTATATGAAGTAGGAGTTGGTTCTCAGTGATAAATTTTATTTTATTAAATCTCACTCTGTATCATGAATTCATATTGATATTATATATACTGCCCATCGAAGGAGCTATCTTATTACTAGGAATTTTAAATAATTCAGTATACAATAAATTACAATATTTCCTATGCCACAATAAATCAAGCAAAGGAACATAATTAATGGACACCTCATCCTCAGGAATAATCTCAAGCATATCTAACGAATTATATTAATAAGCACACCTTGGCAGTTCATTTTTCAGACTCCTCACACGCATGTGGAAAATAAAATGTAGCAATTTTTAAAAACTATCCATAGTGTTCCAAGTCCAGAATTAGAATATTATCGATTTCTAGTGAGATAATATTTTTTCAATTTTTCCAGGAAGCTGCATTTAATAATTATTCCTATTATTTGCAGGAGTGTATGGGTATGACTCCCATAGTTTTGAAGATTCACTATGTCTACATGTCTAAAGAACTGCCCACAGTGAGGAATGCAAGAGAAACACCAAAATAGGAATTTGCTACCCAAGATAGGATATTAGAGAAGGCACATTCTTTCACTGAATGATATCTTAATATCCCTCCTCTTCCTTACAGCTTCCCTAGACTAATTGAATGTAGAAGACTAACAGAAATTTCATGGCTTACTATCACCCTTTCGTATATAATTATTCCCCAGGGAATTATAATGCTATTAAGTTATCTATTTGATGTACACATTTTTTCAATTTTAACATTGATTGAGCGGTCTGCATCTTCCTTGTATTTACCTGAATCAATGTCATCCATCGACTCAGCACCCAATCCAGGACCCACTCCAGATAAGGCACTTTCAAAGGCTGCTTGGCATAAATGATGACAAAATATTATGTGCTAGAATCAAGATTTCTTATCATCTAGAATCCAGTTTAATAAGGAAAGAGGTGCATTTTTCTCTTAAAAGTTAAAAGATTTTTTTATTGGGGTTAAACACTTCCAGATGGAAGTCCTGGAGCACAGAAAGGGAGATATCAATTTGCACACTGAAGCAAGAAGGGCATCTGTGCAGAGCAAGCACCCAGTCTTTCTTTTTTATTTATTTTTATTTTTTTAATTTATCTATTTTAATTGGAGGCTAATTACTCTACAATAGTGTAGTGGTTTAGTCTTTCTGATCAGAGAAACGGACTCAGTCAACAGGGCTCCTCTGCTCCTCCTGAGACAGAAAAACTACTAAGGAGGACTTTCATTCTAAGAGGGACAATATTTAACTCATCTTCATATAGATGATTTGAAGCAAATATCATGCGAGCTCATTTTTAACTAAGGGGATCAGTAAACCATGAACCAGACAATACAATTCATATGAATGCAAGTAACCAGTCTTAAATTAGTTTGCATGTCCAAGGTACATTTTGTATAATCTTGTGGAATACATATAGATCACAGTATAAATCACTGATAATTATTTTTATGTGTAATAATTGCTAAGGATATTTAATTATTAATGATTTACATGGGACTTGTTATTAGTTGCTAAAAGTAGATATCATTTTCTATAAATATGATAATGTGAAAGAATTTAAGTAAAATTTTCATGCATACTGAAAATTTTATATGCAATATGTATATTTACACAGTAGAATCTGTACAGATTCTAAAGGATAAATTGTATAATTTATATAAATACTGAACTGTCTAAAATTTGACAAGTATAAACACTAATACAAGTTAGAAAACTCCATAAATGATGCATTTTATGTTTTTTGTGGTTCAAGAAAAATTTACTATCAAAGTATCTTGTCTATCAAGGAATACAAAAATTAAAGCATTTATGAAGTACTTTAAAACTAAATATTTACTTAGAAGATAAATGTGAATAAGTTAGAAATATTTATACATATATCAAGCAAATATGAATGATATTTGAGAACTAAGTTTATCATTGTCAGTAGTGTTCCTAAAAATTTATTTCTTTTTTTTTTATTAATTTTGCCATACAATGACATGATATCGCCATGGGTTTACATATGCTCCCCCTCCAGAACCTTCCTCTCTCCCTCCTTCCTCCCCCCGGGAAATCTCGATGCACCAGCCCCGAGCATCAATCCTGGGCTGTCCATTCATTACACATATGATAATTAACATGTTTCAATGCCATTCTCCCATATCATCCCACCCTTGCCCTCATCCACAGAGTCCACGAGTCTGTTCTATACATCTGCGTTCCTTTTGCTGTCTCGCATGCTGGGTTCTCGTTACCGTCTTTCTAAATTCCATATATATGCGTTAATATACTGTATTGTTGTTTTCTTCTGGATTACTTCACTCTGGATAATGGGCTCCAGTTCCGTCCACCTGAGTAGAACTGATTCAAATGAATTTTTTTTAGTGCTGAGTAATATTCCATTGTGTATATGTACCACAGCTTTCTTATCCATTCGTCAGTTGATGGGCATCTAGGTTGCTTCCATGTCCTGGCTATTGTAAACAAAGCAGCAATGAACATTGGGGTACACGTGGCTCTTTCAATTCTGGTTTCCTCGGTGTATATGCCCAGCAGTGGGATTGCTGGGTCATATGGCAGGACTATTTGCAGCTTTTTAAGGAACCTCCACACTGTTTTCCATAGTGGCTGTACTAGTTTGCAATCCCACCAACAGTGTGAGAGAGTTCCCTTTTCTCCACATCCTCTCCAGCATTTATTACTTGTAGATTTTTGGATGGCAGCCATTCTGAGTGGTGTAAAGTGATATCTCATTGTGGTTGTGATTTGCATTTCTCTGATAATGAGTGATGTTGAGCATCTTTTCATGTGTTTGTTAGCCATTTTTATGTCTTCTTTGGAGAAATGTCTGTGAAGTTCTTTGGCCCACTTTTTGATTGGGTCTCTTATTTTTCTAGAATGGAGATGCAGGAGTTGCTTGTATATTTTTGAGATTAATTGTTTTTCCATTTCTTCATTGGCTATTATTTTCTCCCATTCTGAAGGCTGTCTTTTCACCTTGCTTATAGTTTCCTTTGTTGTGCAGAAGCTTTTAAGCAGGAATAGAAGGAACATACCTCAACATAATAAAAGCTATATATGACAAACCCACAGCAAACATTATCCTCAATGGTGAAAAACTGGAAGCATTCCCCCTGAAATCAGGAACAAGACAAGGGTGCCCACTCTCACCACTACTTTTCAACATAGTTTTGGAAGTCTTGGCCACAGCAATCAGAGCAGATAAAGAAATCAAAGGAATCCAGATTGGAAAAGAAGTAAAACTCTCTCTGTTTGCAGATGACATGATCCTCTCTATTGAAAACCCTAATGACTCTACCAGAAAATTACTAGAGCTAATCAGTGAATATAGCAAAGTTTCAGGATACAAAATCAACACACAGAAATCCCTGGCATTCCTATACACTAACAATGAGAAAACAGAAAGATAAATTATGGAAACAATTCCATTCACCATCGAAACAAAAAGAATAAAATACTTAGGAGTATGTCTACCTAAAGAAACAAAAGACTTGTATATAGAAAACTATAAAACACTGATGAAAGAACTCAAAGAGGACACAAACAGATGGAGAAATGTGCCGTGTTCATGGATTGGAAGAATCAATATAGTGAAAATAAGTATACTACCCAAAGCAATCTATAGATTCAATGCAATTCCTATCAAGCTACCAGAGGTCTTTTTCAGAGAATTAGAACAAATAATTTCACAATTTGTATGGAAATACAAAAACCCTCGTATAGCCAAAGCAATCTTGAGAAAGAAGAATGGAACTGGAGGAATCAACCTACCTGACTTTAGGCTATCCTACAAATCCACAGTCATTAGACAGTATGGTACTGGCACAAAGACAGAAATATAGACCAATGGAACAGAATAGAAAGCCCAGAGATAAATCCACGCATCTATGGACACCTTATCTTTGACAAAGGAGGCAAGAATATACAATGGAGAAAAGACAACCTCTTTAACAAGTGGTGCTGGGAAAACTGGACAGCCACTTGTAAAAGAATGAAACTAGAACACTTTCTAACACCATACACAAAGATAAACTCAAAATGGATCAAAGATCTAAGCATAAGACCAGAAACTATAAAACTCCTAGAGGATAACATAGGCAAAACACTCTCTGACATAAACCAAATCAGGATCCTACATGACCCACCTCCCAGAATATTGGAAATAAAAGCACGAATAAACAAATGGGACCTAATTAAAACTAAAAATTTATTTCTTTCAAATAAAAATGTCATTAGGTTTACTTGCCATAATAAGATCCAGGTACACAATTCCCACAACCTAGAGATAGGAATGAATTTCAGAAGAACTATTAGAAGCCTCTGTTCTCTTGATAAATAAGTAAATGTGTAAGGATGGAAACATGGAATGCTTAAAGCAGGAAAATTATTATGAAAACATCCAGTAGTGACTCTCACATGGTTGAGCTTTGAAGCCTTCTAACATATACATTGTAAACATGTTATTCTCTCTGCTCTTCTCCAGGCCATCAGTGAGTTCACAGTGCCTTCCAAAGACATCTCCTGCTCTCCCATCACCATCATTCCCAGTAACTAAGGCAGCTTTCCAATAGATGGTCACCTGATTTGATGTTGTCACTAACGTATAACAACTAAATTCATGTTCCTTAGGTCTAATGACATCTAAACGTCTCTTACTCTTCAGTATGAGTCAAGTTGGACCTTGATCTTTCCTGGCCTTGTGAATTTAACAATCCTAAAATTATTAAAATAACATATAGATCTTTATAGAATTTTTACATATATTTATCTGAAATACTAATATTAAACTGTATGCTAACTGAATTCGACTTTTTAAATGATGGAAATCTCTAATCCAACATTGTAGAAAAGGGGTTAGAAAGCTTTCTGTAAAGGGCCAGAAAATGAATATTTTAGGCTTTGTGGGTCGTGTGTGTGTGTGTGTGTGTGTGTGTGTGTGCTCAGTTGTGCCCAACTCTTTTGCAACCCAGTGGACTATACCTGCCAGGCTCATCTTCCCATGGGATTTTCCAGGCAAGAATACTGGAGTGGGATGCCATTTCCTTCTCCAGGGGATCTTCCCAATCCAAGGATCGAACTCCAAGTCTCCTGCACTGCAGGCAGATTCTTCACCATCTCAGCCACCAGCGGGTCATATCTTTATCAGAACAACTCAGTTCTGTCAATGTAGCAGGAAAACAGTCAAATGTAATATGTAAATACATGGGCATGGGCATGTTCCAATAAAATGTTATTTACAAAACTAAGTAGCAAGTCTGAGAGTATAGTTTTCCAATACATATTCTGAAACAAAATTATAGGACCATAGAACTTTAGAATAAGAACTAGCACTATAGGAGAAGGAAATGGCAACTCACTAGCACCTAGTATTCTTGCCTGGAAAATTCCATGGACAGAAGAGCCTGGCAGGCTACAGTCCATGGGGTCACATGACTTCTGCATGCACAACTGAGGGGCTGGAGGGAGATGGGTTGGTAGCAAGAAACAGGTGGAATTTTTTTATAAAAGAGTTAGAATTATAAGTCATTTAGCTTAGCAACTTCCTTGTAATCAAAATTGCTATATAACAAGTATTGTCCTTTGTAAAACAAATAAATATTTTTTTAAAATTTCTAAATAAAAGGAATAAAGAAGAAAGCAAAAGTTACTTCTACACTCATGACACTGAGGTAGCTATTGTTAACATTTTGATGTTTATTCTTCTAGTCATTATGTATAAATTTCATATGTACATAAATAAATTTCATATTTTTCATATTCTATATGTAATTTCTTGGAAAGCAATTATCATACTACACATGCAATTTTGTGAACCACTTATCTATTTAACAACTTTACATAAGCATTTACTCCTGTCCTTAAATAATCTTCAAGAGTATAATTTGAAAAGGCTACATCATTTTGTCATCAGCTACATATGCTATAAGCTATTTAATCAGTCCCACAACACTAGACATTTCTTTCCAGTTGCTGTGCTAGTATAAATAACTAGACAATGGATCTTGTTGTGCATAAATCTGAATATGACAATCTGATTACTTCCCTATGGCAAATTCCTAGAAAGGGAATTCAGAATCAAAGAGCCTGAAAACATTTTGTTTTTAAATTCTGAGACTTCTGATGCATATTGCCAAGCTGCTTCCCCTGAGTGGATTTACCAGTTTACACTTCCATCTTCAGTATACTGCAATACCTCCTGCAGGGCAGTCTAGTGATGTTCTCCTTTCTATCTGCCAACTTGATGAGCTTAAAAGGCTATCACTAGTCCAACATGCACTTCTCTTATTAGTGAAAAGACTAGGCATTTTTCCTCACTTTGGAAAATGATTTTCTTACTCTGTGAATTTCAGCACTCATTTGAAAGACAAGAAGGATGCTGAGGTTCAGAGAGGTTATGTATTGTCTCATGGTCATAAAGCTAGAGAGGAGCCTTTTCACTGCCTCTGCTCCTCCCACATTACCCATCTATAACCTGCACATGGGCATCAGTCTAATAAGGCCCAAAAGTTACTTTTGGTTCATTTTATTACTGAGAGAGTTTAAGTGCAGCACAACCAATCAACTTCCTCTTTCCTTTGTTCTTTCCTCTTGCCAAAGTGTTTCAGATCAAGGTCTAACTGTGAAGGCAAATTATATAGTGTGTTGCGTAATATTTTGTTTTGTTTATGTATATTGCTGAAGGATTAAAATCTAACATTGTGAGTAACAAATATATCAAATGATATATTTCCAAAGCTAAGTGAGTTGTTCTTAGATATGATCATGTATCTTTGTTTGGCCAGGAACTACCTCAATTAACATCTCTTATCCAGAATAATAATTAACAGGAGCTTCTCTCGCTTTTAAAAATTTTCTCCTTTGGAGAAGGAGGGTAATCACAGGTATACTTGTACTGCATAGTAACTGAAGTGTCTCTTTCTTGTAGAACAACAGGCTTAAAGGAGTTCTTTCTAATGGCATTTCTGGTATTTTTCAACATCTATGCAAAGTGTAGTCCAGTCATCTTTCTAAAAAATATTTCTCTTGAAGTCATTAAGTGAAAGTGAAAGTTAAGTCGCTCAGTCATGTCCTACTCTTTGCAACCCCATGGACTGTAGCCCACCAGGCTCCTCCATCCATGGAATTTTCTAGGCAAGAGTACTGGAGTGCGTTGCTATTTCCTTCTTCAGGGGATCTTCCCGACCTGGGGATCGAACCTGGGTCTCCTTCATTGCAGGCAGACTCTTTCCCCTTTGAGCCACCAGGGAATCCTTATAATTCTTGAAGTCATTATAGATTTATTATTATTAAAAATATTTCAAAGTAAATTAAATTATGCATTATCATTAAATAGTTTTTAGTTTTACCACCAAATAGAGCAAATGTGACAATTTTGTGAACATACTGAGGTGTGTATGTATATATGTAGACAAGCTATAACACCATAAAGTGACTTATGAAAAAGACCACTTGGAAAAAGACCACTTGTAAAAAGACCACATTTACTTTCTCTAAGCTTTTGTTTCATAAAAGAAAAACTAATCTGTTCCACTGATTTAGGAATTCTGGAGATTTTATCTTTGTAGGCAAGGCTTCTTCATATCACAGTTTACATTTTACTTGTCTGGTCTCCAATTTCCACCACCATCTTCTTTCAGAATATCAATATCACAGTGATTTTTTTCTTCAGTGCAAACCTAAGTATGCTACTATGTTAAAGACACTTCACGGACCTCTGGTAGCCTTCACACCAAAGTGTAACTTCTAGCTTATCCTCCAAGTCCTTCCATAATTTGGACTTGCTGCCTCTACTGTCTCACACTTGGATACTCCATCCAACATGACCATGTTTTCTCATGCAATTGTGCTGCCCCATTCTGTTCAGTCATCCTGGTAAGTCCTTCGAAATGAGTCCCATCTACGGCCATTTTTTCTATGCATGGTGACATTTACATATTCTTCTAGACTTCACTCAAGTAGCACCAGCTATAGGAGGCCCTCTATGAATTGAATCAAGTATCACTTCTCCATGTTCTTTCCCTGCAAAATCTCCCAAAATATCTAACATATTTATTCAGCTTCTGCCACATACACGTCATTGTGCTATATGCGAAGGAATGCAGCAATGAACGCAAAGCCATTCTGCCTTTATATAGCTTTACATCCAAAGTTTACATTATGTCATCATATTCTCATAGTTGTTTTACTTGGCTATCTTAACCAATAGATTGCAAAGTACATGTAAGTAGGGGCTGTCTTATTTGTCTTTGGATTTTCCAAAGTCTGAATTAAGGCATGGCATTTAGTAGGATTTTAACCTATCATGAGAAATAGCCCAAAGAAGCATGACATCTTGGATTTCTAATTTTTCTAGTGTAACAGATTCAGAAACAATCAGTAAAACTGGAGAGTTCAATGAAGTAAGTGTACTGAAATTTCTAGCTTATTTTA